>OX438763.1:21305284-21527462 GCA_949316455.1 Acleris holmiana | reverse complement strand
ACCACGATCATACCAGTAGGATTTCGAGTAAGTCCTACTGGTAGGACCGTGGTACACTATGACTACACAACCATCGAACCATACTTCGCAGAATATCATATTCGCAAAACATGATATTTACAAATAGTGGAATTAGGTTATAGAATCGTAGGTAGGTTTAGGTTATGTTAGCTTTATATCAGGCCCGGAGGGCCAAACCACCCAGAAATAGGAGCTCCGCGGGAGCGGAGCTCCGTCGACACTGTCTAATTGATGTCTTGTTATTAATTTTTTTTTGAAAATGTCATGTTTTGCGAATATCATGTTTTGCGAATATGCTATTTAACATACTAATTGCCATCGAAGGAGCTGGGTCTGAATGACAAAGTTAGTAAGTACTACGGGTAGGACCTTGGGCCTTAGGGGGATAGAGGTATGGCTCAAAAGCGAAACTATTTCGTTATTTTTTTTCTTCATTATTTACCAAGAAGCTAAATAAACTAATTCCTGCTAATGGTTAAAGAGCTTCAACGCCACACACAACGTTCTCCCGACTACTAGTTTAATATATAAAAAACAACAATAAATTAAAACGAAACAAAAAAAGTATGCTTTTAAGACATTTTACTGTAAAACAACACATTGACTGCCAGCTACGAGTATACTCGTTGTATTTTCAAGCAATAACTACGAGTATGGCCGTAGACCCTTGTGGTTGCCGGGTTAGAATAGTGCCACTCCATGTCTTCCCGTGGGTGTCGTAAGAGGCGACTAAGGGAATAAGGGTAAGGCGATGGGCTTGCAACCTGCCACTATACACTGGTAAACATCTTTGCCTGATTATGCAAAATGTGGTTACAGGATTACAAGTTTACAGTTGTTGGTATTCTGTAGCTCTGCCTACCCCAGTCTAGGGATGAAGGCGTGATGTTATGTATGTATGTTACTACAATTATACTCGTAGCTGACAGTCAATTTGTTTAAAAGTCAATTATGATACGTTTTCGTAGATGATTCTGCAGCCGTTTCTTTTCATTCACTTTATACTGTTTCTGAGATGCCTATTTCTCTTAAAGCAATGATAGTTAACTTTCGTGACGTAATGGAAAATTTACAGTTGTAAATTTTTGTCCTCGACTATAGGTACTTTTTTTGGAAAACGTTCATCAATAGTTATTATCTGTTTATAGCGGAGGTTGACTCGATGCCTCACGACACGTACTATCCCGAGTCGATATACCCAACATCGGTGCGGCCCGCACCCGTGGGCTCTGAAGGTAAGTCCGTCGGTTCTCAAGGTGTGTATTGGGCAGGTGGGCCCTTCAGGATCTTACACACTAAGCTGTTCAAATGTGCAGGTTTACTCACAGTGTTTTCCTTAAAGATTTAATCATTTATGTAAGTCCGACGACTTGCTACCTTACCATCACGAGTCGCCACACCAATCCAACGACGCTGCTAAAATTAATCTATTGGTAAATTTCATTTTGCTGGATCCACACGATGATTTTTTGACAAATCCCAAAGCAGCCAATGATAAGATAAAATACAGGGTGACCCGTGAACGAGTGTCGAGCGGAAGTCCAGAGATAGAGCACTTCAAGGGGTATCCAAATAACCCTCATTGCGTGATGCCTGTATTATTGTTATTCGGTTATAATGGAAACCTCAATAAATCGCAGTTTGGTAGAGAATTACGAAAAAAGGCCATGACGACTGATATAAATAGACCTCTGGGCCTCTACTTGTCACTTGTTCTTGGCACGTACTTCGTACATCAGGTCAAAATTAACCTCGTTACGCCCCACCTTACTACAAACGGAGGTTTTGTAAGTGAGAATTTGAATCTAACAGCAAGGAAATAAGGTTCAATTGCTTTTGCTTTAAATGCCTTTTTTAACCTTGTATCAAATAAAAGTTAAACAAAAATAGATAACATCACACCCGGTCCCACGAAGTTGAGTGACACTGCTCCAATGATCAAACATTCCACAGAATACATGCCTTGTGTTTGTTGCAGCAGACCCAGCCCAAATGCAACTGCCGGACGGCATAGCGATGCCGCAAACATCCACCATGCAAACCCCTAACCCTTACGCTCGCTACGGCTACGGCAACAACGAAATCGATGCTTACTCCCTAGGCTCCAACATATCCTACACGGCGCCTAAAAGTTTCGAGAAAATCGAGGAAAACCCATACGGCTACACTACCTACACCCCCACCCAGTATTCCCAACAAATGACCAATCCTCAGACCTACGCCAACCCTTACTACTCCGCGACGCAAGACAACGCCACCGTAGTCTCAGATTCTCAAAGCGCCAGTCCGTACAACATGCAAAACAGCCAAGCCAGTCCCAACCTGAACAACGTCGGCACGAGCATGCCCGGCGTCTCCTTCATGCCCCAGAACATCCCCACCGCCAGCCAAGCCAATATGACCCATCCTATACACTACAACTACGACATCTATGGACACGGTCAAATCACGTCGATTCCTGAAGTCTCCTCATCAATTTCCGGGTACTCGACAAACTCCACAGATTTGACCGCAAACTTTGCTCAGATGCAAGTGACGCCTAAGGACGGCTACCAACCTGGAAACTACTCCGATTATTCCAAGACTTATTATAGTACTAATTATCCGCAAGCGGCGACTCCTAACATGGCGACGTATAGCAACGCTGAACAAGATTCGAACACTGTCACGGTACATTCAGCGACTTCGGATTATAATCTGGGTCATTACCCGACCGGGAGCGGCCAGCAGCCTCAACCGACCGCCAGCGTGGCCAACGCGCCCACCTCGGAGCAGTACAGCTACACGTCGTCCCAGGGCTTCACGATCTACACCAACTCCGACGCTATAGCCTACTCTTCAACCGCAGTGTCCAGCGACACACCCTACACGCCGCAAGACCAGAACCCGGCTCTCTCTCCGATGGACGCGTACGACCAGCCCATCAAATCGCACGTCACCGGAGAAGCTCTGAGCTACCCCGGCTACCAGAGCTTCGAGCGGCCGGCCTACTCCACGCCGCAGCCCAACCCTGCCCCTGTCGAGGCGGCCCCGCCCCCCACCACGTACTACCAGGACCCGTCCAACGTTCATTACGCGCATGTCTATCAAAATCATCCGGGTTACAACTATAACGCGGCAACCGGTGGCTACGATTACAACTATGGATCACAAACCACTTACATGTACGAGAATCAAGCGAATGTTGAACCCCAGCCACCGAGCAAAGATCCTAATTGGAACCCGCAAACGGTTTACACGAGCGCAGGGGCGTGCGAGACCGTGCAATCTCCTTCGGAAACACCCCAAGCGCCTCCACAGCCAAATAATCAGACGTATTACAACTCGCCATATGGTTACATCACAAATACTAACCAGTCGGATCAAGCGGTACCTAATTCTGAAGTCGCGCCGACGAATTATGGCGCCGATGTAAATCAGTCTACTTACATGCAGTCGGGGCAGCCAGAGTGCAATACTGTCACCTATAGCAATAATCAAGGTAAGTAATAGACTAATAGTGTCGTGTATATTTGTAAAAGTTAAAGATTTGTATATTGAGCAGGACTCAAACCTAGATATCTTGCCAAATCGATGCTATACCGGTGTATAATATTAATATTACATAGCAATAACGCGCTAATCAAGCGCGTTCAAAAATATATTCGCATTGTATAAAATTAGACTTTGTAACAGTCAACAACTGTAAATATTTTAGCCTTGCTATCAATAAAACACTTTATACTCGAATTATCTTTTATTTTAAACGACGTCAAATTTCAGTAATGACACCAAAAGAAGAAATTCAGGAACCCACTTTTGAGCCAAAATCTGAGCCAGTGACGCCGAGTTCTCTTCTCGAAGAAACGAAACCCCAGGAAGAGCCAAAGCAAGTTGTAACAGAGAGTCCGGAACAGAAACCAGAGGCAACAGTGTTTGATTTATTATCAGACATAGATTTTACCGTCGTACAGAAGCCTTTGATGCCTGATATAAAAGTGCCTCAGATATCAGAGAGTGCTATTAAGAAGCCTTTGCCAATGCCCAAAGTTGAGCCAGTAGTAAAACAGGTACCAAAGGAGCCGGTCATCAGTAGACCGGCGAAGAGGGACCTGTTCTCTGACCCCAGTCTGCTGAACAGTTTCACGCAAGAGGTGAAGAACCTGCAGACGTTTGTCGACTCGCTGACGAATAAAACACCCAGTGGATTGACGCTTTTGGATTCGAAATGGAAGACATACCAAGATTTACAGGTGAGTAGCAATATTTCATTAAATTACTCTAAACTAAGCGCCATATTTAATGGTTCTCAAGTACAGATATATTCACGAGAGTTGGCACGAATGGATTGAACGAGTGAATGAAAATGTCTATGTGTGCATGACATAATTATTAAATACAGGTTGATGCAAAAAGTAATTTTTTACGATAATTGTGTCTAAGAAAATCTGGCATACCCGCCAAAATAAGAAACCTTTGGAAACCAAGAACACCTAACGTAGTATACTGCAGTGCCACGCAAACCATCCATGAAGATAAATCTAGTCCTACTTAAACTAAGGTCTACTTTCATCATGAATAAAATGTATGAAAAATCTTTGACAACACGTTGTGGCTTAGCGGTAACGGGAGTTGCCTTCTAAGCAGCGGTCCTGGGATTGATGGGTTTGATAGATCTATCAGTCTTAAATTAAAACAACACCATTAATGTAAATACTTTATCCTCATATGTACAAATGCATTAATTGACTGTGGTTTATTTGCAGTCAGCGTCAAATAGTTTGTAGCAGTGAAAGTGGTCAAATAGTTTGGTATAGGATACATTTAGTATGATGTACCGAACTTTTCGACCACTTTGACTGCTACAAACTATTTGACGCTGACTGTACAGTCGAGTTCATAAATATGTGTACCCTTTTTATCTAGTCGAATGCGTTTGCAAACTAATTGTTAGCGACCGCATTCGAGTAGGTAAAAAAGTGTACACATATTTATGAACTCGACTGTACATACATATGCATAACCTGACTATAAAATTTATTTAAAAATTGTTAATCCGACTCTGCATCACTTGAACTACTAGATGTTGAAGATTCTTCGTCCTCGCTGTCACCTATATTAACAATGAAACCATCAGTAAGGTCGTCTAGCCGGTGTTCCATAGACTCGTACGAACGCTCTGTTTCTTGGGCCTTTCTCCAAGTATCATGAAACGTTTCTGTTTTCACGGCATGAACTTCATCGATGAATAGTTTTTGAACTTCGTTCATATTAAAAGTGACGTTCCTTGTCCCTACTTTACCTTTTATAATCCCCCACAACATCTCGATTGGGTTTAAATCTGGATAGTAAGGTGGAAGACGTAATACAGAATGACCGTGGTCTCGCAGTATTTGATCTAACTTGTAAGTTTTCTTTGTGTCTTTATGTTTCTTAATTATTTTGTACAGAACGATTTTAGTATTTCTTTTTGGGTATGATATTTTATTTTTATCTAACCAGGTCAGCATCTCTTTTTTCTTTGAATTTTTTACTGGAGCTCGATCCACCTAAACGTTGTGATAAGGAGCGTTATCGACGACAAGGACGCTTCTGGGCTTTAAGTTCGGTAACAAATATTCCTTCACCCATTTTTGATAATTTGTAGCATTCATATTACTGTGGTAATCTCCAGACTTCTGGTTAGATTTGAATGTCAGCAAAGCATTTTCTACAAAGCCTTCCTCTGTACAAGCATGAACCGCTATAAGTCTTTGCCCTTTTGATATGGGAACTCTGATGCCACTGTTGCTGTTGTCAGTCCATGCGTTTGGCGTAGTATGAGTGCTATGCACGTAGGTCTCATTGGTATACACAATAGGCCGTTTTTGGTCTCTATATTCTTGTAATTTCTGTAAATACATCAATCTTTTGTAACGAATGTTGTCATTTTCAATTATCCGCATCCTGTTGTTCTGAATCTTCTTCCACCGGAATCCCATTTTATGTACCAGTCGTAATAAAGAACTGACACTGCCAGGAAAATCTATCGACTCCTTTAAAACTTTGTGTAATGTTTTAATAGTTGGTAGTGTTTTGTGTATTTTGTGAAAATCGTAAATATACCTTCGGATGACGTTTAAATCAAAATTGTCCACCTCCGATTTTTTCGACAAACGTGATCGTTTTTCACCGGGTGTCACGAACACATTAGAAGTCGATCCCTCAGTCGCATTTTTGCAGATACAGTTAACGATTCGCTGTACACTTCGTTCTGATGTCTTTTTTAGTTTTTTGTTTAAAATAATTAAATACGTTAAAAATTATTTCTCGAGACTGTCCCGATAATGTTTTTCCTCGTCCAAAAGTAGGTGTAGTCATTTTGAGAATAAGATAAAATTACATTACGGTATAAGTATTGTTTATCGCTTATATGACAGTAAAAAATGAGTGAAGTGTCATTCTAATAAGAAGGTTATCAAGCACAATGTAATCTTATCTATGTAAGTTCTTACTTCGTAATCTAGCCTGCATTTTGCATTTTACAAATTAATAAAATATAAACATTTTTCATGCGTAATGACGATGTCGTGAAACTTTTCGCCATTATTTTGTTAATTGCGGCGTCGGTATGAAAACAGGATAAGACAGTATATTATAAATAAATTTAAAACTCTGTTGACGACGGACTCCTCGGTCTGATCCTTTTTAGATTATTTACTATTCGAACACGCCATCACCTTTCTTCACAAATAAAAATAAGTCAAAAAATAAATGTATGTTTTTTTTAAGTACAAAGGACTTCAAAAATTACTAAAAGGATTAACATTGACATTTGGTGCAGATTATATATTTTTTTTCCTGAACAACGAGAACGTGTTAGGTACGTGTTTACAGAATATAAGGAGGCCCCTGTATAAGAAAGGCACTCACACTGCCACTCACAGTGACAAGTGACATTACTTTAGGTCAATCCATTCGTGCCAACTCTCGTGAATATATCTGTAAGATGCCTATCTCAAGACACGTTGGAGGTGTCATTTTCCATAAAAGCCATACCGGCTAAGTGGGAGTTGGGCTAGTCCTACTCGTACTTGACTGGTCTTAGATATTTAGACTATGAAGCGTTCAGGACGATACGCAAGACTTATCTCTTGTCCAGATTAAGGAGAACATGACGAGGACGAAGTCCATTGCCATGCAACATTGTGATGGCAACATCGTCACGGCCGTGGCACCCTACGACGACTCGAGACTGATGCTCAAGAGCGACCCGGACGCCTATATCAACGCGTCTTACTACAAGGTATATTAATTAAACAATAAACTATATTAAACAATCCTTACCAATATTAAAAATGTGAAAGCGTGGATGTTTGTTACGCTTTCACGCAAAAACTACTTGACGAATCATCATGAAACTTTGTACACATATTCTGGGAGGTACTAGAAGTAACATAGGATACTTTTTTTTATTAAAAAATATATTTTTTACAAAAATAAAATTAAAAATTGTCAAGAAAAAAAAATTGCAGCTGGCGAAACCGCGGGCGAGTCGCTAGTAAACTATATTAGTCAATCAATTCAACGAATAGACCTAATAGTATTATGTTTCGGCTAAAATTTACTTTCCCTCCTTCCTTAATAATTTTCCATTTTACCCTTATGTCTTATGTCCCAGAAGAAGATTTAAGTCCGTTCCATTGTGACCTTCTGTAGCCTAAACGCCTTGACCGATTTTGAAGAGTGAGATGTTATTAGATTCGCATTTTCCCCGGAGCGTCATACATACCGAAAAAAGTTACGGAACAAAATAGTTTTTTTAATTACAATATAGGTCTTAAATGAAATCTAATGAAGAGCCCATTCGAAATTTATATCAATGTTATTATAACACTAATGCTACCATTTTCTCAGGAAATCCTAGAAAGTACGTAAATGTTAAGATTAATCCAAACTAAAAAAGCGTGAAATAAAGTAAATTGTAAAAAAATAACTATAAGTATATGTTTCTCTATTATAATGTAAGTTTGTTCTAGTACCCATAGTACAAGCGAGCTTAAGTATTTTGGGACTAGGTCAATTTGTGTGACCTAGTCCCATTTTTTTATCCACAAATAAGCTGGTAGCTCTATGATTTTCGGTTGTTCCCATCAGTTATTATTGTCCACAGCAACTGGCCCCCTGGTGCATTCCGTTGATCATATCCTCTATTCCTGAAGAGCACGAACACGGTATTTTCTGGAAGGCGGTGCTGGAAAACAAGATATCTTGTGTCGTTTGCTTGCTAAGTGAAATCGAGGTAAGCCTCTTGATATCTTAAGAATTCATTATGTTTAAAGATTTTACTTGAAATTTTTAGAAGATAATTAAAATAAATAAATAATTGAAGGGCCCGCTTACAAGAATGGTACGGAACACCTCCGTGTGAATTTATGTTTAGAGTAAGCAGGAGTACCTTATTAAAATGTAAAATATTAGTTCATTATTATCATCACCGTAAAGTAATTTAGACTAGATACTTTTCCCAATCTTGCAACCCGAGATATGCGTTTCAAGTTTCAACAATGCAAGTGGTATCTCTCTGTTTCAGATGCAAGGCAAATCCCACTGGCCGACGGCGATGGGCCAGGCACTAGAGCTCCCTGGCGGCACGAAGGTGGTGCTCGAGGAGGTGGTGTGCACCGTGCATTGGACCGAGAGGAAGCTCTCCATCTCGCTCGGCAACACGCGGCACCGGGCCAGCCACTTCCAGATCAACGTGTTCCCGGCCAAGTAAGGGCTTTTTAACTACGTTAATGTTGTATGACAATTCTGTTTTGTACACATGGCTATATGCAACATGTACGTACCTTATTGAGTCTCTTGAGCTCATCTCCAGAGTTGAGTTTGGGCTTGGGCGGCTTGAGATATGATAGCGAGCGTCACAACGTATGTCAAAAATATACCTTAGACCACACTTGCCCGCCGGCGTGATGGCCACTCATAACACTTATAACGATGTTTTTCCTTTGTAATGTTAGAAAATAACACTTAAAAGTCACTTGATTTCGGCATCAGAAAAGATTCGCCGTTTTTTCCGGACCGAATCGCGGTTATCTCACACCCTACCAGGGCGTCGGGGCGCTTCAATCGCTGCTGTTGCGTTGACTCGTTCGCACCTAAGCGGTTTTGTCATCTCGTGTCTTCTTTACGCACATGTAGCATAGAGAATGAGATCTGTGCTAGCCAATAAGAACGCTTCGTTTTCTCAAACACTGAGCCGGGGCGCTTTGGCGCAAATTTAATTACTAAGTAAGAACCTAACTAAACCATAGTTCATAAATCATAATCGAACAAATGTGTTGATTTACATTTATTTAACGCAGCTACATCCACGTTTAGGTGGTTACAATGACAACACCTTATTTAAGGCTGCGTTTCAATCAGATATGTGCGAGGATGCGTTGCGAGGGATGTGTTTGTCATGAACCAATAGAAACACTTCATTTACCTATCCTCGCTCAGCACAGTTCTGGTGGAAACAGCTCAGCGGAGCGAGGTTTTTGTACATATAAAACAAAGGAAAGATGTGTGCGAGGAAAGTGTTGCGAGGCGGCGTCTGGCTGGCGGACGCTAGCGCAGTCATTGTACGCTACAGAAGTAGATTACGCGTGATGATCGATGACAAAAACCGGGAACCAACTGAGATGTAAGCAGCGGCCAGTAAGTGGTATGTGCGGAAAATTTCCCGAGGGAATAACGATAATCGAAATCTATGTGGACAAAGTCGCGGGCAGAAGTAATTCTCCATAAATTTCGAGAGCTCACTTCCTTTCATATAGATTACCTGACAGCAAGAGGGTTCTGCAATCTCAAACTGCAAATGCTTGGCCAACCCTAATGACTAATAAGAATGTTTCTCGCTAGTCCTTTCAGCGGTGGTCCTACCACCACTAAGTAGGTAAGTTGGTAAGTTAGTGGTGACGAAGGATGTTACCAACGTCAAGATGTAAAGCGGCCAGCTATAGAGCTGCCTGGAGGCACGAAGGTGGTGCTCGAGGTGGAGTTCACAGAGCATCACGCGATTTATCTTTCGGCGTGCAGCTGCGTGAACCTCAACACCTCGAGCGACTCGAAACACGCGACGTAGGGCCAGTCACTTGCAGATCAACACTTAGCAACAAAAAAATACCGGACAAGAGCATGTCGGACCATGCTCAGTGTAGGGTTCCGAAGCCGTTAAGTACTACAACTGTACAAATCAACAAGTAATAACTAATTTTCTTTTAAAGTCATTTGAAGCAGTCTTTGATGATTTTAGTAGGTATATGCGCTTCAATTTAAGTTTTTTTTTTTTTTTTTTGTATTTGTAGTTTTGGCTGTAGGGGAGGGGGGGGGGACACTTGACTCTAACAAAAAATTGCGCTTTTAAGCTTAATATTTCATAATGGATCACTTTATCGTTTTTTTTTTTCTCACAAACCCGTAATATAAATAAATAAATAATAATAATAATAAATAAATATCAGGGGACAATGTCACACAAATTGACCTAGTCCCAAACTAAGCTCTAGGCTTGTACTATGGGTACTAGACAACGATAAACATACTTATATAGAGAAATAAATACTTAAATACATAGAAAACATCCAAGACTCAGGAACAAATATTCGCGCTCATCACACAAATATCTGCCCTTACCGGGATTTGAACCCAGGACCGCTGGCTTCGGAGGCAGGGTCACTCCCAACTAGGCCACCGTGTCGTCCAAATATTTATCCCACGAAACCCTACACTATTGGGTAAACGAGAAAAAGAAATACATCCCCACGTTACGTATAGGGGAAAATGTTTTCAAGATTTTATAATACCACTTTGTTGGCGTGACAAATATGTACATTCATGCCAAATTACAGCTTTCTAGTACTAAGAGTCTTTGAGCTAGGCTGCGGACGGATGGATGGACGGACGGACGGACGGACGGACGGACGGACGGACGGACGGACGGACGTAGGGACGGATAGACGGACATGGCGAGTTTCGGCAGGGGTTCCTAGTTCGACTACGAAACCCTAAAAAGTATTTATTATGACAAAAGCTTTAATTTTTCGCATTTTCCCATACCGCCTTAATTAAGGTCATGACAAAAAAATATTCCTGGGAAAAATACGAGTCCCGGAATCCCGGGTCTTATCTATATCAGGTACTAGCAGTTGCCCGCGACTCCGCCCGCGTAAAAAAATAAAACGTAGGTTATGACACTCACAAATAACGTGGCTTTCTATTGGTAAAATATTTTTCAAAATCGGTTCAGTAGATCCAGAGATTACCCAATACCCCCTACGACCTCACAAACTTAAACTTTTCCTCTTTATATTATAAGAATAGATAATGTTTATTTTCATTCACACGAAATTGCACTACCTATTCCAATCACTGGACTCATCTAATGCGGCTCAGTTTCAAATCGTCTATGAATCAAAATGACCACAACTTCAGATGGTTGAAAAAGCACATGTCCAATTATGTAAATTGTCTATTGTCTTAATCTTAAAATACCTAATTCGCATAACGTCCATGAAGGGACACGGCCAGATATCAACAAGTCTGTAAAATGTCCGATGTTTAAACCGTCCAAAACGTATAAAATCACGTATGCGTAGCGATGTATAGAGATTGAATTGAATAGGTAAAACCTAACTTGACAATATAACCGGCCACTTGAAACACGAATATCTCTTATCTTTCAATAATGACAACATTGTCTTATAAATTATATTTTTGGACGGATGGCTTTTTAGTAAATCTGCTACTCCGGCTAACTGCTTTCAATAAGATTTGACGATTTGCTTTTTTGGGTGATAGCGTTTTTGATGGACGCTACAATTGCTATTTTGATGTTCTGCGTTATGGATGTTTTGCTAATGGGGCAAAATGCTAATAGGACGTTTGATATTTCGCTGCTTGGTAAATTTTGGACATTCTGCTACATAAACGACTCGATACTGAGCCATCTGATGCTATGGGAATGGGAGTGCCTCAAGGCTCTATTCTAGGCGCG
This sequence comes from Acleris holmiana, assembly GCA_949316455.1. Taxonomy (NCBI): domain Eukaryota; kingdom Metazoa; phylum Arthropoda; class Insecta; order Lepidoptera; family Tortricidae; genus Acleris; species Acleris holmiana. The sequence continues at coordinate 21,515,440 of OX438763.1, read as the reverse complement.
TTCTTATTTTGTGTAGTGCGCTATAGACATGAAATAGACTTGTTTGCTGACGATACTTGAATTGTATTCAAAGCGGATGGGAAACAGGATCATTTTAATAACATCAGTGATGATTTGTGTACAATTTGTCGTTAGCTAATTTGTTGGCTACAGCGTTAACGTGTGGCCAATTGACTGAATAAATATTTTAAATTTTGATTGTATTTCTAAATTAGTGATCTTGAGAATTCCAGAGAAATCTTGAGAACGGCATACTTCTACACAGGCTACTTGATCGTAACTGGGCTCTGAGGCATGGACATGCATATTCTCAAGACTACATTATGCTTGCGTTGCGATCTTGGCAGACTTGGGTGCTGGAGTACGGCGTGCAGGTGACCCTCGAGGTGGTGGCGTGCACCGAGCTCTGCAAAGTGTTTCTCTCGCCGCATTGCTCAGTGTCCACTGGACTCTTATGCTTTAGGTTACAAAAGTGAATAATAATCTTCAATTTGTTACAGAATCGTCTGTTCCCCGCTTGTGATGCTTGTGGACAAAATCCTGAATGAAACATTTGACAATCGCCTAAGCAACCAGCTGAGCGGCGCGTGGCTCCAGTGCCGCGCGGGCGGCGGACGCTGCGCGCTGCTGGCGCTGCTGACCGCGCTCGTGTGCCAGGTGCGCGCCGGCCAGCTGGCGCTGCGCGGTGAGTACCAACAACATCTTCCTCATCCATCAGCGTGATCTGCGGCGGAGAAAAGCCTCTTCGATGCTCTATCCTGCTGTCCGCCGGTTTGCGCAGACCTTAAACGTACAAGAAAAAACCATCATTTGATTTCAAGATAATACTTTGCTCTATTTGAAAACACATTACTAATGAGCAGAGCCCGGAATTTTCGTAGCCATTTTTAGGTGTCATAGGGACCTCTCGTTTATCGACTTCCGATATACATATTTTATCGATACATTATAGAACACAACACAACATATCAATGAAGATTAAAAGTAAAGGTAAACAACAGAATCTTATCGCTAAAGAGCGATCTCTTTTATTAAATAGAGATTTGCAATTAAAAGTTAATAGTTAACAATTATACATTTAATCAGTCCAGTTCAGTGTTTTAACATTTATCAATTTCACGTACAAATTCAGTTTTAGTGCTTACAAGTGTTTCATGATTAGTTTCTCTATAAAAGCAGGGCTGGGATTCTACACGGTAATAACAATATCGTATTTGACCTGTTTCCGTATTGTCAACGTTTTCATAACTCTTATGTCATTTACAATAATGGCGACTGTGACATAAACGATTCTAAAACACGTCAAACACGATATCGTTATAACGCAGTTGAAGAGAGGCCCGCTCATTCGCGATAAGACTGCATGCTGTTTACTTCTACTCGTAATCATATTCAAAAAAACGTATTCTGTATTTATCGATATACATATTATGTATATCGGAAGTCGATAAACGAGAAGTCCCTATGACGGCTCAACAGTGCTATGAAAATTCCGGGCTCTGCTAATGGGGGCGCCACTGGACGCTTGACGCCCTCTAAAACGTTTTATTTTAAACAGCATTGTGATGTTTATTATTGAACAAGCGCTTTCTTTTAGACACTTTGGACGCAGCGTGCACCAATCTCTACAAGCATCGCACCAACGTGCTGGAAGACACCAAGTACCTCGCCGACACTTACCGCACCGCCTTGTTCTACGTGCAGGGAGTTTTGTGTTCCGGTTAGTGTTATCTACATAATATATTTGCTATAAGCTGTGCAATGTAATAAAAGGACTGTCGGGGATACACGGCCACATTGAAATTCGAACCGTTGCATTTTTTCCATGTGGCCAGTGTGTTAAGATATGAAACTCAAGAGATTGTGAAAAGTATAATACTCATATGTGTCAAAACTAATTTCGTAACCCGTAAGTATGGATGTATGTAAATACTTTAGTGTACGAAATAAACATAAAATAAATACAGTGAAGACATAAATAATAATGCACAAAGACAAACTTATCTCTTTAAGGGGTCTCTTCCAGCTAACCCTTACAAGTATTAGATTCCCGAAACTTTCAGTTCTCCGTTTCATATCCCCTAGTATTTTAGTGATGGGTGACTTACCTAGAAACGATATATAAATTAATTATTAGAAATACATGCAATTGATATGAAATGCCAAACTGGTGATGATGATGACCAGGCGGAAGATTTTGTGGCACGAATAATATTGTCCTGGGGACTTCCGAACGATATTAATTTATCGATAAATTGTACTTTCTTATGACTGTAACGTTTCATATAACGATAAAAATAAACGATTTTCTACCTACATCTCGTCTTTTCCATAATAATAAACGGTCAATTCCATACATCCTCTTTAGGGACATAATAATATCAGGAAATCTATTTTTCTTGTTCTGGATGATAGTCCTTACTAAACTGCAATTTTTTCGCGAAATCGGAAGAAAAAATGAAAGGTGTGCTATTTTTTTTAAACTCTTTTATGTACAATTGTGATGTAATTAAATGTTTTTTTTATTACTTCTTTTATTAATTTGTATTTGTCTCATAAATGAATAGGGTAATGTAATGTTCGTATTGTTCTACCCCAAGTATCAATATGTCGCGGTTGGAGCTCACCCAGCACGGCCAGCACATGACGGCGCGCGAGTTATGTCGCCCGCGAGATAGACCACCTGTCTTTTTCTGACTATTCTAATTAGACAATGACGGGTAGTCTATCTCGCGAGCGACGTTACTCGTGCGCCGTCATGTGCTAGTCGTGCTAGTAGACGGCCAGCGAGGCGAGTGACAAAGTCCGCTACTTTTTAATGTCAAGCCATTACAACTTGAACTTTATAGCTTAGAATGGAAGGTAGCTGTTTGAGCGGATGATCTTTTTACATATTTCTTTTCGTCCAATGAACAGCTAAAGATAAGCTCTTTAATGAGTATTCGGACATCTTAGAAACATACTACTATACCTAAATAGGCCTTCGTTGCGAGGCACTCCTGGTTTCTGTTTACTTTGTATAGGAATCGATTGAATAGCATTAAATTAAGTTTTAGTGTAAGAAAAACGTTACTAATAAAAAATATACGTATTAAAATTGATATTAATTTGAATTTTAAAATCCCTAAAAAGTATGCCTGTGAATTACTTAAATTAATTATTACTTATATATAACACACACACACATTATAGGTAACATCGATGAGTAGTGATCAGCATTTTTAGTTTATTTCTATTTTATCTCGTGAACTTTTTACCTTAGGTATTTTTCTGTAAATGTCACTTTGAAATAAGTATTAACAGTTGTCGATAAATTTAATATCGGGTGGAAGACCCTAGTTGATTGACGTTTTAGCCACAATAACTTCTATGTCTGATGACCACTAATGTCTTAGTACTTTTTTTTTACGTGTACCAATTGACAATATAATAATTTAAGTTCGAGTTTGAATACGGAGTGATCGCTCCTAACTCGAGCCTATAAGCCCTTTACGACCGAACTTAGTATCAAGTCAAGAATGATATTGAATTGAATCTTTCCAGTTATTACATAATATACTGCCCTCCTTAGAAAAAGGGCGTATGTCTTATAACCGCGTATCTATTAATGACCTTATTTCTTAAGATGTGGGGTTAAATATGCATTGAGTATCAAATTTCGCTTGCGTCCTTTGTATTTAGAAGGGCAGAATATGACTCGTAATGTTTTGTATTTAAGGTTTAAATTAATTTCACGTTGCTAATTTAAAAAAAGGATTTGTTTTCAATGTCATATAAGTCCCGCATGATCGTGTCATTTAGTGCTGTAAGGGTTAGGACAATGCCGGTAAACTTGTATCTACGAGTATAACAATTATAAACTCAATACCATCGTAACACAACAGGTACAACAACATTCAACGGTGAAGCCATCTCCGTTCCTACCGGCGCGTCGGTCCTCCCGCCCGTGACGCCGACGCCGACCGCAACCGCGTCAGCCAATCAGCGCACGCGGTTCTCGCGCGAATCGTTCGAGGAGATGAAGCAGTCGCCCGGGCTCAAGAGCGGCGACATGAAGGACCCACTCAACTTCTTAGACCCGCTGTGGAGCCTCAAAAAGAAGTGAGTCTACTTAAACGCTTCAATGAGACTGAACGCCAATGTTTGCAATTGAATTTTACTTGAGCAGGTGTCTTATGATAACTCTATATTGGATATGTATATGCATACATTAAATAATTGTAATGAATTCGACAATTAACTTTCTCTTTGTAACTATTTGAGTCTGTTTTTGGAACATATACATTGTTTATCTGTATTAAATTAAAAAAATACGGTATAATTTATTTAAACATTTTATTTTGGCTGGGGTGTGGTAGGCCATTTATTTAAGACGATAAAGTATTGTTAGTCGTAAGTATTTTAACATAATAACAACGGCTGGGTCGGGAGGGAAGGGAACATGAAGATGGCCGATTGAAAGATGTCCGGCGTTTGCCTTTGATTTATTCTGTTTACTGTTTTACTCTACTCACTTGACATTGTCGAAAGCGCTGCGGAATATCGCGGTGGACCGCCATTAATAAAAAAGAAGAAAGAAGGAACAACGGCTTATCCGTAGTTGGGAGCGGCCAAACAGATGGGCTTGGGAAGAATACTTTCAATTTTGAAAATTATATTTAGTATAATGTAGTTTCATCCTATCACCATTTCGGATTGAATCCTAACGTCTGGGGCCGGTTGTAACTATTATTCGTGAGCAAGCCGTTGTTATTATGTTGGGAGTATTTTCATTGCCATTCTGATGGTCATATTGCATTTAAATTATGCTTATGAAACTATATAGGTCTCAATTCTAAAACATAACTAAGTTTCTTAATTTGTTACTTATCCCATTTGGCCTTAAAATAGTAAAGTAGCTTGTGTCTAAATATTGTACTTTATTGATAAAAAACATGGAAAAAGAATGAGGAAATCAAGGTTGCTAGAAAATGGTTCTATGTACAGTTAATAAAATATGTTTACACTTTAAGACCTCAACTCGAGTCTCAAAGTGTCCTCTTATGTATGAACTCGACTGTACGGTGATAATATTGTAATGTACGTCAGAATAAAATCAATTATGTTTACATTGTACCTTAGTGTATTTTAAAATATTACAGAAATGTGTACCTACCTAGTAGATAAATGTAGATATTATTTTAGTTTCGAACAATCTTATAAAATATTTATTCCCATGGACTTATAGAATTAGCCTAAGGATCCTGATTGGGTGACTTATCGGGATTGTAACAAATTTCCAATTTGTAATGTATTTGTTGTATTAATGCAATGTTTTTAGATCATTCATTAAATATGTGACTGAATTTTGTTGTTTTTATTTTATGTAGTTAATAATTTACTATACAAGACTTCTGGTGACGTGTTGTCTATTGCGTGAAAAAAGTACAGTCATACAAATGGATTTCTGGGCCAATATGAAACTAAGTGTAGAGCACCTAGAAATCTATTTCACTGTTCAATGTTGGAGCGGGGTTAACCGTGTCTCCAGATTTGAATTACTAAGCTCCTGAGTAATGGTAAGTATATGGCTTTACTAAATCAGCCAAATCCTTGAATCCTTGGTTGTCCTTGTAATGGAGCGGTGTCGGGAGCACGACTACTGTTGCGGCCTGCAAAAAAAATACTCAATGTAAGTATTAAGCCGCTTCCTGACTTGTCGGTATGCTTGCAGTAAAACGTACAGGCGTAAACATTTCGCATTGATTGGTAGATGCCAGTTGGTTGCCTAGAAACCCTTGCCGATTTCGTGTTTTACTGCAAGCATACCGACAAGTCAGAAAGCGGCCTTAAAATGTAATGCAACAGTTTTTTAAGGGATTCGTAAAGTTAATCAATTTGTGATAAAGATGTGAGAGATGATTTGCTAAGAGACCTTCAGAGTTCTCGATTTGTTTAAGCAGTTTGCAAAATTCGAGTTGTTAAAGCAGTAATCCAATAGTCCTCAAGGGCTGGGGCTCTGTTCCGTGGTCCTGGACTCGTGCGGCTCGGAAGCAGTTCCGCGCCGGGCGCATCTCGCGAGCCAGCACCCTCGACACGCAGTACCGGTCGAGCCGCTGCCGCGACTGCACGCGCCACGCCGCTTTCGCCGCGCACGCGCCCTCGCGCTCGCGTCAAACGGAACAAATATCGCAGCACCCGCTCAGCGACACTGACAGTGACGTTTGGGGATGACATTAGTGAAACGTTTACAGATTTTTCGGTGATGTTTATATAAATTTCGACGCGATAGACTTATTTATTTACAAGAAATTTGGTGTTCGATGATTGCGTGATCGATCGCAGTGTGTGTGGTTAGTGAGGATGGGCTTGGGCTAGTAGGATGATGCGGAAAGCAGGGGCGGAGGTCGCTCTAGACGGGGCCGAGTGCATCTCGCTCCAGAACGTGCTGCAGGCCTTTAACTCGACGATCAGCGAGGAGCACGCGTGGGCACTGGCCTACCAGGCAGCGCGCTGCTACCAGAAATGCCTGGCCGATGGCAACACCTGCTATCTGGCCACCGAACCCAGACATGTGCTGCTGCACAAGGATGGCATCGTCCATCCCAACACGCTGCTTCATCCAGGAGGTAAGTGGCAAGGCCATCTTGTCCAAACAAAGCTAAAACGATGTTGTTGTTTACCTTCTTTATGGAGTCTAACGACAACACAAATATGCTCGTTAATTAACGACAGTCCAAAATTGTTTACCGTTACAATTTCAATCGCTTTAAATTCTTAAGATAATGTGCACTTCGCACTTTTGGAACTCTGATTGCAGACGGTTCACATAACGCGGTCGTTCGATCCCATTAAACGATGTTCGTTGATAATTTCGCAAAAACATTGCGTTCGTTTTGGATTCTTTTACCGCTATAATGTCTACAGTTTATTTGGCTTGCGTAATTATTGCCTCGAGCTACTTAAGTCTTCGTGTTATCAGCTATCAACACCGTCATTGAGTGGATTACGTATCTGTGATTACCTATTGATAAACCACCGGCCGGCGCGCCGCATTATTGCTATTCAACTGCCTCATTTATTAGTACCTACTTCGGTACCAAAAACTGCAATGTTTGTAAAAGATTAGTACAAACGTTTGGAAGTATTAAAATCGGTAACGCATTCATCAATATATAACCTACCTACACTGCATAGGCATTATTATGAATGTCCCTACCATGTTATAAATTAAAGTCTCCCGCCGCATGCGCGCCCGTACCTATCTCTAACACTTAATGGATTCACCTTCAATTAGACTAATTCGTGAGGAAAGGTTTAAGCCATAATACCTGCATTGACATTTCACCCGTGTGAAGCCGTGTACAATCATCCTCGAAAAAAACAGCAGTCATTAAAATAACTGGAACCCCCTAAATTATTAACTTCCTTTGCTTGATAATTGGGAAAAAATAATTTTGAATAGTAGATTGTCAACCAGGGACTAAAGTAAGCCATTAAATAACCAAGTAATTTTAATATTTGTTTAAATGTAACCTCTCCATGGCTGACGTTGGGCGAGCTTAAATCCAGCCAAGCTGTGCTCACACCTTTTTCATTTCTCATTTAATGAAATAAACGATTTGAGTTTGAATTTGAATTATGAATTTATGACACGAGTATCTATCCACCCGAGCAAAGCGAGGTTGGATAAGGTTCGAGTGTCATTATACTCATTATCTTTTTAGTCTCTAGTTAAACACTACTTTTCACTTCGATTGCGAGAAAAACAAATCTTTAATTATAATAGTTTTAACATAGATACGTAAACAATTAAAACTTAATAGCGCTATCATTTTTACTTTTAACCCGTCACTAATGCAGAAAGAGACAGCAACAAGGTTGTTAGTGGGGTTAGAACATAACAAATGGTCCATAGACAACATTTCCGAAACGATCTGACTGAGGGTGAGTAGAGGTGGTATGCCCAGCCCCAACCTACCCTCCACCGGCTCCACTGCGGCGCGCACTCCTGCGCCACGGGCAAAATCATCAAATGGCAACATGTATCTGGCTATAAGGAAATTAACAAGAAAAAGTAGTTTAGTTCCTTGGGAGTAAAATGTCACTTTAGCCTCTAGGGATTAAATGCATCACTTTAGTTTGCCTATACATGGCTATTATGCGTCATTTTAGACCGAGAGAAGTGAAAAAGGTATTTAAGGTTAATAACAACCTCTTTCAAATTTTCGCATAAAAACGCGACTCCATTAAAAGAAACTAAATTCGGTTCACACGCAATTTGATCTCCGCTATAATGCTCATTTGGTTGGGTATCGTGGGCATGTAATTGTATCACATGGCACGTATCTAGCCTAGGACGCCGGTATTATTCTCTTCAGCAAAGGCGGCTGCTCGATCGAGTTAGTCTAACACGACCTGTCTGTTATTCATGTCTGTATATTTTCGCCAAAAGTCTAAGCTATTTGCCTGTTTCCTCAGTAGATATTCGAGACTCATAAAAATAGTCGTCAACCTTATAAAAATAACTTGTAGCTTTTGCAAAGTAAAGGGCATTTTGTCTAAAATGGCTTAGGGGTTTTGGCAAAGAGAGGCGCACCTTATTTCAACAATGTCTGGTCATTCTAATACAAGGAATGTGTAAGCCCACAATTTTTATTGTCTATTTGTTTTTATTATCATTGTGATTTAGTTATTGAAAAGCATTTGACATTTAACAGAAGACATCAACGCGTCTGGATTATGCGCATATTTACAAAGAAAATCTGCATGTTAATGAAATACAAAATAGATGAGAAAAGTTTCTGAAAATACACAAAACGCTTTTTAGGTGTAACCCGATTTAGACTGGTTCGATCGAGCTGATGCTGTAGTGAATACCTCCCTTCCTCATCTGACACCAATCTGCGACACTCCCACTTGCATTTATTGGTGCAATTGCAGTTTGACGACGCCGCTAGTGCGTTTATTGCTGACCTATTTGAAATGGGATCGTTTTCTAGTTAAAAGGCTATTTTCTAGCGCTTTTGGGAGGTTGTTCGATGATTAGTCTTACCCTCGTTCGCACGGAAATATACCAGACCATTTATTAACACTAATTTATGCCTATCATTATGAATATGAATATTTTTCGAAACATGCTTTTGTTGCCTTTTCTTTGTTTTCTGCACTATCTTATAGGTAATTCTTCGATCAATGTACTATCAGGGTTTACGCCTGTTTTACGACACTAATTTCATATAACGTATCACTTAACAGTATTTTCATAGACAGGCTTTTCAGCAGCAGTTGGCAGTTAAGATATTGTGAAAGTCACAAATCGAACCCAACCTAACCTACGTAATTAATGTAATAACCGCGTTTCAGCAGAAAACAGCTTTCGAAGTGAAGTTCTGTGAAACGATTTGTTGTATGAAATGAGTGTGGGTAAAACAAGGGGACATCGTACTATCAGTCTAATGGAAGCCTGACCCATTATATTACGGTGTCACAAAGACTAAAAAAGAATTGGTTTGCCACTCCTCCGACTTGAATCATTACGTCACTGTGAAACAGTTCTATGGTGGGTAAAAGTTTCATTAGACTGCTAGCAAGGCGAATAAAAATAGGTGAACTGCTCTCATCCAGTTGGATAGAGATTCAAATACAAATTCAAAGACTCCATCATCAGATAATAGTTTGCTCTTATAATTGTGTTAAATAAATGCTTAATGATTATTGATATAAACGAGATAATAACAATGGTAATATCGGGAGCGAGGTGTTAGGTGGAGTAGTATTGATAAATCTACTATACCTTTTTTAGGGACGTTACAAATTCAGCCATTAACTCAATTATTTTGTTGTATACATACATACATATTATCACGCCTTCATTCCCAGAGTGGGGTAGGCAGAGCTGCAGAAACACCAACAACTACAACAAGAGTTGTTGGCAATTCTGTAACCACATTTTGCACAAACAGGCTAAGATGTTTACCAGTGTATTTAGTTGTATACCTACTGAAAAACTGTTCCTCATTGTAAATCACTCCCTACCTATATATAGAGTTTCAAACAACACGTTGACATGTTCTAGAAGTAACAAATAGACGTAATTTTACTATGAATATTAATGTAGTGAGCTTTTTAAAACGTTATTTACTTTTCGTGTGAAAATAGAAAAGTTTTTGCAATAATCAACCTGGCGCAAACGAGCCGCATCAAGTACAAAACTGTGTACCTCAGTTGTTTAATTTAATTAATTAACACGTAGATTTATGTGCTTATACCTACGGAGTTTTAGCATATTACTGCGAAACATACTTATACTTCCAACTCCTCCCCGTCCGTCCGTGCGTTAGTCCAACCATCCGTCCGTCGTCAAGGAAAGTGTTTTTTCCGCCTTTTTACCACCATATCATATACACATCGCTAACTCGTGGCATTTAGGTAGCACTTGACAGATTAGTGATGAGACAAGTTTTCTAAATGTCTTTTCAGATAAGATAAAACAATACATTGATATTACCTACATGGTCTTAACATATCGCATCTTCAGAACAATAGTGACCTAAGTAATTCAGAAATTTTAAATTTAGAATTAGGTCTCTATTGTAATAAATTTATGACTTGAAGTTTGAAAGTGAAATTTTGAATTGGGTTACTATTCTTCTGAAGCTGCGAATGACGAAGTAGGTTTGATCACCGTCTTAAAACAATCTATATCTATTGTGATTCATTTACTCGTAATAATTATTACAAGACGTGTCGCAAACCATAGAATTTTTCAAAATACTTATTAATGGAGGAAATCATTAGAGAGCATTCAGAACTCCTACTACAAGGTGACAAGGTAAAATGCACCCGTTAGCGATGTTTATATAGTTTGCAAGACATTGAATATGAAGCAGCACTTGAAGTCCAAAAAGCACATCACAGAATCATTTGCTACCTCACCTTTAGAAGATTTCGTTTTAAATTTACCATTTAGATTCAGAAACTCATTAAAATAAAATCATGCTTACATTGTAACATCACTAGTGTGTTAGAAACTGTCAAGTGCTACCTAAATGCCACGAGTTAGCGATGTGTACATAATATACCGTACGTGAGGTGTTTTTCTTTGCTCGATTTTAATGTTGTACGACTTGTACGTTGGTACGAAACCCTCCGTGTACTTCAGTTTTTTATACATTCACCTGTGGATGATTTGGGCATGTTATTTGACATCAATTTACGTAATAACGAAATTATGCTTATTTGTGTCCATAAAGCACCTATAAAGAAATAACGGTAGACATTCATCATTTTATAGCGATACGGATGTAAATTACCTACGTATAAGTGGCGTCCGTGTCATTGAAAATGAAAGTGCATTGTCCATACGGGATATTAATAGAATATAATATTATGTTCGAGTAAGTAATACTTTTAATTGTGGCCTAGTTTCGTTTCGGGAACATCTACAAAAACTTAATCATTGTGACCTTCCAAAATTTAGGATACGGAAATAAGGAAGTAGGTTACAATTACACTTACCAGACGCGCGTGGAGCTAGCCCCGTATGCTTCTATTTAGAAACAAGACAAAATATTCTTTTTACCGAACAACTGTCCTCGCGTGTGATATCCATGGACTTCTTTCTATAATAAGTCCATGGGAGTGTCTTTAAATAACTCTACATTGGCGAAATACACCGTAACAGGGGTGTAAGCCATTGATTAAAATTTGAATTCGTTCGCACTCGACCAAACTGGAACAAGGCCTTATACCTAGATTATACGCTGAATTTTTATAGACTAATCTCGCAGTAACTTTAATTCTATTTTTAGTCGAATGCAGCCTTAGAATTAGGAGAAAGTGTTAACACATTTAGTGTATGTTTTTGACTAACCCTGACGTCATGGGCGATGTTGTAAGACAATGTTGCTAAAAAATTGTGGTGACGGAATGTCAAGTCATCAACGCAACGTAATTCAAAGTCATTTCCGCAGCCATAATATAATTGTCATCTCTCGAAAAACTTGCGTCTGACGCATCGATACCTTGACCTTGTATAACTTCTAATTATTAAGCACAACCTAGATAAATGCCAGGGTGATTTACCCACGCCTTTTTTTTAAAGAGTCAAATGATTTACGAGTGGTACTATTCTAACCCGGCAACCACACGGGATCCATTTCATCTCGTAACTAGGCACATTGAAACACGACCGATGTAATACTCAAAATGAAATGGATGCCTAGATATTGTTTATTTACGCATCTATACTAGATAATTGCATAGGCACATGTAAACTCATTACAAGGCGATTACTTAGTCTTGGCTTTGATCATTTAATTATTTCATTGCATTTAAATGGAAAATCCTATCTCAATTGTATGCAAACAGATGTGATAAGTTTAACATGTGTATATATCTGTGGCGTCCAGATGGATTTACCGATTTTGAGTAAGTTGTTTTAATAGAAAGCTTATTTAACTGGGACGGTGCTTAGCTAGATTTGATTAAAATCGACTGAGCCGATTCAGAGATATCAGCTATGAAAGTAGTGGTTCCAAATATATGTTAGGGGTTTTTATCTATTTATTATTATGTCGTTTGTAAATGCCTAGTTCTATATGCGTCGTAGTTGTATCTACGTATGTTTTAGTGTATATTAGAAACTGTTCTTAATTTCTGTTATTTGGTTTATCATCTCTTGCATTGTCCTTACTTGTTCTACTCCGAGGTCGACTGAAAGAGATCCCATATGGGATGACTTGTTTATGTGCATTGAAGTGTTTACATACACACGTACTTACTAATTAATTTATAGCACAATACAATAAATACTTTTGTATTTCTAATAATGACCAGGTATTCATTTGACCTTCAGCTAATATGACGCGACGCTTCCAAAATTAACGTTAAAACGATTACATGAGAAGGAAATGCATCATCTATTATTCATTGAACAATCATAAAAAAATACCAATTATAAATTTGCTTCGTAGAGGATGTCATCTGCAGAATCACTTTACCTACCTGAGGTATAAAACAACTTCAAACGCGACATTTCCTGTATGACAAAAAATATGTCGCTACACGCAAGTTCCTTGCCATGTGAAAATGTAATTTTCCACAAATGTCTTGATTGGAACGCTGCGGATGCGTTCGCAAGCAAAAAGCGAGATCTAACAATAAACCATTACCTGGTTCTTTAGGTTTTTACGGGCTATATTGTTACTATATGGTTCTGTAGGATTTCGAGATGCTCGCCCCGATTGTACCTATGGGAAATGGGTCTCGGTCTTTGAAAGTCTATTATTAGCTATAGGTTCAATAGCTTTAACAATTTCTTCTGTTACAGAGATGATATTCTCATGGTATTGCTGATCAAGTGATCGCATGCTACGCTCTGAATTTAGACATTTTAGCTACCTTCATGGTTTTACAGACTTCAAAGTTCAAAGTTTACCTTAAGTATTAAAAAAAATATATAAAAAAACCACTGAAGATTAGGTATGAGATTACTATTCAGTAGCATAACGCTGAGTTAGCCATTATCAAAAATGGACAAAATGTGTATAGGATTGACGAAAGCTGATGATGATTTCGATTCGATAGGAAACCGACACTTTAGCAGCATATCGTCCCTTTACTTTCTCAACCTCGTATCTGATCGAATAGAAAATTAGTCTTTAATTCATTTATACACACGAGTGCTTTTCCTACTAATCAATGAGATACGATACGAGGTTGAGGAGGTCAAGGGACGATTTGCATCTGGGCTAGGCCGACATCTCTTTATCATCTGCGGCGAAGGAGGGCCATATTTATAACTGCAATGGTTGGCGACGTTGGCGTGTAGATTTATACCCGCAGTGCGTCAGAAACATTTTTATTCGCGTGATAGAAAAGTATTGCCGTCCAACGGTGTTGTTGGTATAATTAACAATTGAAAAGTTAGCTTGTTGGTAACTGTACATTCCAACAGTTTCAACTAAAGAAATATAATCAAAGTTTGCTTTAGTTTCTCACGTAAACTTTTCTTTACCCTTGAGCCTTATGAAATAAATATGTTCAATTAACTAGGTATACCCCGAGCTCTTTACTGAAATAACTGGTTTGTGATCATTTTGATCAATGGGAAGATAACAGATAGGTAAGAAACATGCTCAAACACATTTGTATTATTTTCAAAGTGAACTGTGTCAGTCACAAGCATTGTAAAATGAACAATTTCAAGTCTTTTCTTAATAATCTGATTAACTGTTCATTATTGTTGGAGTGTGAAAGTTGATTAAAAATAGAATTTGTGACGTCAGGCTGAGCAAAAAAAAAACATGTTTAGCTAGTGTACGGTGTCTTAAAGTTCCAATTAAGAGCATGACTTGAAGATTGGTCCTTCCATTAGACACGTGGGAAAACGCAGAATGTCTGCCCTTAAAAAGAATTGATTTCTTTCAAGGTATTGTCACATTTAGTACCAATTTCACCAAACGATGTTAACCACTTAACAGACGATTAGCGTTAACAATTGTAAAAATGTATGAACTAACAGTCAATTAACATTGATTAAATTTAACATCGTATGGTGAATTTGGTAGGTACTTAAGATTACCTTTGAGTACCTTTGACACAATTATCAAAGTAGAACGATTAAACTGTAAATCAAAAGTCCCCAGACCACCAAAGATACAATCAGAAACAGACCACTGGACAGTTCCTTTTATCCTGCAGTTTACGAGGTTATTACGGTGCTAAGATGGTGTCCGTGTATTGTTACTGGTTTTCTACCTGCGTCCTTCGGATCGTAATTTATGATTTGGGTTGTGCCATGTTATTCTCAACTCAACTCTCTATTCATCTAGATGGACGTATTATTTCCCGGACAGTTTAAGTTGTCCTGTCAGAGCTTACCAACAACATTTTAAGGCATGCATTCACTTTTAGGCAGTTTAAAGCTCTCTCACCCGATCGACAAAAAGCTAAGAGAATAACACTCTGGGGCTCAAAGTTATAAGTTATTCCGTCCCGTTCTCCCGATTTAGTCTCAAAAGATAGTGAAAGGGATGGAGCATCTCAAGTTTCGAATTTTGTGCTTCGTAGTAACCGTAGAGGCTTCAACAGACAGGATGCGGCTTCCTTTAAGTTATTGAAGGCTTAACAATGGTTCTAACGTGTTGAAAATGTTGGTTGATTTTTGAACGTTACATTTCTAAGTTAAGATATAATTTCTGTTGGCATTGTTACACTGAAAAGCTTTGATTTATTTTTGATTGTTTGTTGATTAATCTAAAAAGGCGTTAAATAGGAATAAGACAGTACAATGCTTATTGTAGCCTCCAAACTTTTGACTTTTACTGCTTAAGATGCGTTAAATTGATCTCTCTTGTAATCAATTAGTAATTACCTTTTAAATAGCTAAGATGTTGGTTTCTTAACCAACGTCTGTAAGAACATCTTAGCTATTATTGCTTAATTTAAAGAGATGGCTGGTTTTTACAAATTAAATAAACTTGTCATAGATTTGGATTTGAAATTATACACGCTTGAATAGTAAAAAAAACAATAATAATAATCTCTTTCCGCGATAAAATCCTAAATTGCCACGTTAATAAGTTCGTTAACCTCGGAAACCAGTATTTTTTATTTCTTCTCGCCAATAATAAAGCTTTTACTGGCATGCCGGCTAGCAAAAAAATATTACGGTTTCTTTGACGAAATCTAATAAAATGAATTGACATGGGAATCCTTTTTGGTTCGCCGATAAAAGTCGTTAATTATTGCGTCTATGGGTATCAGATAACAAAGAAAATTCTTTCATTTAACAATGGGGTCTGATCTTTACGTATTTTTATTTTTGTTACGTCAAAGCTTATAATTCGGGAAGTAAAATTTAATTTGACTTGTTAACAGCTTAGTTCCAGGAATATCCTCCAGGTATTTGCTCAGGGCACCATTCTCGGTATTCAACGATTCCTCGTGTTTGCATTGTCAGCTTTCAAGTTGTGAATAAATAATCAGTTGGTAGTAAAATAAACACTAAAAGATTGCCATGCAAGTGTTGATTGATACTAAAACGTGGGAATGGTTGATAATTACACGCGAGATAACATTATGTTAGTAAGTAATAGGTAACCAAGTTAAAGTCATTCTGGTACTTGTTAACTTCTGTCAAATAAGATGCCATTGACTTTCTTCACTTGACAGAAGTGAAGTCCCCATTTTTGTTAAATAATTATACATGGAAAGGTCCGTTACTACACTAAAACAATCCATGTTTTTAACTTCGTCGTGTTCGCACGATTTCCGTGACCCGCCCGCTCATCACAATGCAGCAAGTCCTATCAGTCCCTTCTCCATACACTGCTAGCCAACCCCGTGAAGACCGAGAATCAAGCGGTGCGTAGCAAGCGATGTATTAGTAATAATAACTGTATGTTCAAATAGAACAATGGCTAGAGCCTACGGCCACGATTGTTATGTTTCCAATATGTATTGTTTAGCGTGATCTTAGTGGTTACCCAACTAAATTTATAATGTACATCGTTTCGTTTTTGCAAATTGAAACCATTGAGAGCATTTTTTTTTGCATCATCTCCAGTCATTGTCTCTGTACTATTCCTAACTTTGACTACTTATGTTATGACTCTAATTTAGCAGAATCTGCCTAAGTCCGATTAAGAATATTGAACTGATCTTAGTTGACATGCCCATCTTAAAAAAGAATGTTTGTCGTGCCTTGTGACGGGCATTTTGGCCAAGATCAATTTATAAATACAGCCTTTATAACCTATAAGTCTTACCCACAACTTTCAGATTAACAGCCTCCTCCAGTTAGTGACTTAATAATTTTCCTTTAATCATACATACATACATACATCACGATATCATTCCCAGTGTGCTGAAGAAGGCAGAGCTACCAGAAATACCAACAACTCTAAAAAGACTTCTTTATAATTCTGTAAACACGTGTTGCAAACTCAGGCCAAGATGTTTACCAGTGTATTATAGTGACTGGTTGCAAGCCCATTGCCTAACAGTACTACAAGCCCTTATTCCCTTAGTCGCCTCTTACGACATTCACGGGAAGACGCACCAGAAGATGGAGTTGCACTTTTCTAACCCGGCAACCACACGGACCCTCCTTTTCCCTATTCATGGCCTCTATTTCACAATAACAGAACTGTGGACGGTATGATCGCTCTTATTTACTTGGCAATAAGAGCCAAATATAAAAAATGCCAATGTGGCCACAAAGCCACAGGTTGCGTCCTTGGCAGGTTCGATCGATGCCGGAAGTGCGCGGCTGCCGAACGTAAATAGACTTCGTGTAGGTATGTCACTTAGGGGTGAGTCCGTGAGTTACTAAACTGTGACGTAAGATTTTGGGCGCGGTATTAGGAAAGTGTAGTGCGTGAAGAATATCATGCCTAGGATAGTATTCTGAGGTTTCATAAATACAGGTTATGTAGGTACCTGGAGAAGCGTCGCTTGGGTTGAAATTGAAACAGAGTTTTCTCGAAGATGACAATCTGACGGATCGATTTATTCACTCAAAAGAACTTATTCCACAATTGTAATGAAAATTGTTGAAGCCGTTTTTCGAGAACGCGATTACGAACAAATAAACATATAAGTACATAAATATTATTCGTATAATTGGTAACTTGTATAAGGATATACAGCCCACTCGTTAAATTTGGGACTAGGTTAATATGTGTGACATTGTCCTGTGGTATTTATTATAGAAAGCTGTATAAGTATCTATCGGAAAAATAGTCATATTTATTGACGATAAGGGAAATTCCGTGGAAAAAAGTACAACTAAGTAACCAATTTATTGTAAAACTCGACTTATTCAAGCATAAATTTTCACACGCAAATAGTTTCTTCGAAACGATATCAACCTACTAATGATTTGCACATGTTTAAACACTTACTACCTATATTTTACGTGTTTGTGTATTAATTATTTAAATTGAAAAATAATACTTCATTTTCTATACTTAAGTTAGATACAAAGGAAAACTTGGGGTGCTCAACACATTTAGCCAAGGCTGTATTGTATCCTAAAATATGTTTTGAACTAGTACTATTTGCACATGTCAACTACTTACTTGCAGTTATTGCTCCCGATAAGCTCCCGACTTCATAGACGTTGTAATTTTCAAAATTATTATAACCATGACATCAACATTAATTTTAATCATTTGGTAACAAAGCTTGCTATAATTAGGTATTGTATAGAATTCAAATTCTGATAGGTTATCGCCATTTAATTAGTCAGTCCAAAATAAAATGCTGCGATAACTTTATACAATTTATCAACCTTTAAATAATGACTACGTGACCAATAGCAAAATTTTACATGGCTGTCCAAACCTATCAGAGTAATGTTTTGTTAAGTAGTTCATTTTCCTATCGCTCGTTTATTTAAAACTAAGGGCCCGATTTTGACGTACCCATTTACGAGGTTGTTGGATCTTCTACTCTCACTAGTGTAGTGTCGCTGGAAACGAAACGTAAAATAGCGGATTTAAAGTGTTATATTGTGAGGTACTTTGTTTTTAAAGTTGTTTTAGGTATTACTAATGCAAGTGGCGCAATGCAGAATATCCTCGAAGGAGCAGAGTGGCAGGATGGTAGGTTGTTATAGTTTTCGAGAACATTGGCACGCGCCGCACGTGCGCTGCAACGCCCACTCAATTGGATTACATCCAAGCCTTTAGCTTCTGTCGTTTACTAGACTCAGTACCAATTTCATCATACGATGTCAACCACTTAACAGACGGTTAGAGCGTTAACAGTTGTCAAAATGTATGAAGTAACAGTCGATTAACATTGATTAAATTTGACATCGTATGGTGAAATTGGTACTTAGTATTAATACCCTATTAAACAGCAGATAAATTTATTAACAAATTTAAAAAAAGTTTTAAAAATTTCTACTGAATACCGGTTTTTTATGTTAATAGCGCCTATTGCACTCCTGGTATAACACCAATTCAACGACACCCCACCGTAAGGCTAGTCCGGCAAAAAATACAGTTTCAATGGGCTGCCAATTTTTTAGCGCTTTCTTCAAGCGTCTAAAATAGTGGAGATTGAATATCATTGATTCAATTTTCAAGTTACGAAATAAAGTAACTGAATTACACGCACATCAACAAGATTATTAACACCTCAAACAAATTGAAATATCCCGCGGAATACCCATAAAATTACTTCTGTACATGCCGAACGAAAGCCCCAGAGTCATGTTGATCGAGAAAGTCCAAGTTTTCTATTAAAAGAGGACGCGAATGAGTTTACATTATATTCTCATTTACTGTTCTTACTTGTTCGCTACTTATGAATTTTAAGACAAAAATAAATGAGCGGTCGGCAAGATACGACGGAATTAATGGATTTCGAGAAAGTATTGCCTTAGTTTTATCATCACCTATAAAGCTTTATTTTACTTTCGAGATGACTCATGTGTTGATGACATTCAAATTTCCATTTTGTTCGGGTTACCCAATAAATATTGATACTTAATTGACCAACAATACTTTATCATTTGTAGCCATCCGAAGATCCCTGCCGGCTAGAGTTAATATTATTAATGTTACCGATATCTTATTTAGATTATAAGTAATATTTATTTCCTTGAAATGATAGAAGTAATACATCTAATGAAAATTAACACATGTCCAGGAGAAATCTGCTTCATTTCGCTTTAGAGACGTAGATTCCATCTTTTCGTTCTCTTCACAGCATTTTATAGCATCGCGTCGAAGTGTGAACATTTCTCTTGCCACTTAAGACACGTGCCATAGCAATTACTATAAGACCTATTTGAATTCCTGCCTCATCGCAAACCTGATATATATCGATGAGGTCTATGCTACCACAGTCTTCCTTTGTAGAGAAGTGTTCACCATCGCCTTAAAGTATTTGCAATTAGGCATGCTATTTACATCCCATTACTTTACTATCCTGTATACTAATGCTTTCATCAATATAAATTTTCCCCGCTAGTGAACGCAACACCACAATGTGGCAAGTACACTTTTTATTTCTCAATTAGCAGGACCATGAATAGTGTCGGTCCTATCTGAAACATGTTACGCTCCCACAGGAGACGTTTCAATGGAATGTTAAGGCAAGTTCCGAAATGTTTCATCTCATGCTTAAAAATTGCACGGCCCTTTATTTCCACGTGTCTCCGAGCGACATTGCCCATGTTACAAGTCTACAACTCGCTGGAAACACGCTTCATGACCGCGGTGCGTACATACTTCTAACTCGTGCAGTAATTATCCCATCGATTAGAGTTCCTTCCTCACTCGCCCAGGTAGTCTAGACATTTTTCTAGGCTCAGCTGACGCGGTAATAGAAGGGAAAGCGGTGATTGATTAGACATTGATGCGTCCCCGTTTTTGTATTGGAAAATTGTGGCATAATGTGATGGGGGACAGTTTGTTTTACTAGTTTTTTGTTGGGAATTTAATTTCTGTTACACTGTCTATCTGAAGAGGTTGTGGCATCTTTAGTAAAAAATAAATATCCGAGGACAATGTCACATATATTGACCTAGTCCCAAACTAAGCTCTAGGCTTGTACTATGGGTGCTAGACAACTATAAACATACTTATATAGAGAAATACATACTTAAATACATAGAAAACATCCAAGACTCAGGAACAAATACTCGCGCTCATCACACTAATATCTACCCTTACCGGAATTTAAACCCGGAACTGCTAGCTTCATAGGCAGGGTCACTACCAGCTAGCCTAACGTGTCGTCAGTGACTCCTATGATCATAAATTGACGTCATTTGATTGACATCACGTACTTCCACAAAGGTTTTTACTTAAAAGATTCAGTTCCATTCGAACTTGTTTTGACTTTCAGTGATACAATAAATAGAAATCCACCATCTTCGTATTTTAATAACTGCACAGTATAAACATTAGTAAATAAGTTCTTAAGCTTGTAGTTCCTCAATAATGATGCTAAACTTAGTTCCAACGCATGAAAGCGTTATCAATCATTATCTGGTTTCCACTGTCATGTTATGTTTTTGCGTAACACTGGTTGTTATCAATTTGCGACCTTTAATGTTCCTTGATTAAATTGTATTTATATTGCAACTAGCTTCTGCCCGCGACTTCGTCAACGTAGACTTCAATTATCGTTATTCCCTCGGGAACTTTTAAATTTATATATAAAAAGTAGCATATGTGTTAATCCAGAGTATAAGCCATCTCCATTCCAAATTTCATCTAAATCCGTCGAGCCGTTGCAGCGTGAAAGAGTTACAAACATCCATACATCCATACTATTTTTTACCAAAATATTTTTTTTAGGGTACCTCTCCAAAGTCAATACTCAATACTATACAAGTCAATACTTGTTGATTTTAATATTTGTAGTAAGTACTTAAAGGCTTCGGAACCCTACACTGAGCATGGTCCGACATGCTCTTGCCCGGTTTTAGTATTTTTTGTTACAGCAGCAACAGAAATACATAATCTGTGAAAATTTCAACAGTCTAGCTATCATGTTTTATGAGATAAAGCCTGGTGACAGAAAGAATTTGGGTACGGAACCCTAAAAACCTACAATATAACGGTGACTCTTCTTTCGGAGCCGATATTTCTTAAATGGCCCTACCGATTTAGATGAAACTTAGCTAAGAACCATCACGACTAAAGTAGCTTTCTTTGAACAAAATCGCGATCAAATCGGTCCATTCATTTGGGAGCTACAATGCCACGAACAAACACATAGATACACAGACACACGTTAAAAATTATAACACCCCTCTTTTTTGTAGGGGTTAGGTTAGGTTAGGTTAGGTTAGTTAATAATACTTAGGAAAGTGAAATTTCGGCAATAAGCTATCGCAAAAGTATCCAACTTTAACATTTATTAATTTGTATATTTACAGTGTAAGAAATAAAACAATTAGCCTCTGCTATCTTATCGGTCACTCGATGGATAGATAGTAAATTTGTATTATTCTATCCTATTTACATTTGAATAATGTAACAATACATTGTTTGGAGATAAATAAAATGCCTATTGTTCTGAAATGTACCATCATTATCGTAAATACGGTTCGTTATTTCTTTAGGAGTGAGTTGATCTTTCTTAAGTATTCTTTCTTACTACACAGCTTGCAAATTTTGCTCCAGATTTACATGTCTGTTGTGGAAATTTCATCATCAATATATTTATCAGTATCTTTTAACTAAAAGTTGTTTAATACTGATGCTGGGGATAGAAAACCTTTTCGGTATTGTTACTTAACACATACCGTCCAATCATTAATGAATAAAAAAACCCATTAAATATTCCTGTTAGTTCCACACATTCTTAAAATAGCATCACCGTCATATAATTTAAATGTCAAATAACGACTGCATCACAAGTAATTTTGTTAATGAAATGTTTGTTCATGACACGAGATCAATCACACATCACACACGCGACGCATGCGCGTGTCCCTTCCCACATGACTGATTTCGTCATCACCCGTCATCTTCCGACTTATCCCGTAATGACGACATATCACGTCACACTGATTCCAAACCCTTGCTTTGCGAAATAAAATTATACTAAGCTGAAGTAAATGCGAAAGTAAATGTTTGTTGGTTTGTTTGTTGAGCTTTAACAGCTAAGCCGCTCTACTGATTCCAACGAAATTTAGCATGGAGATAGCTTGAACCCCGGGGAAAGACGTAGGGAATTTGGGCGAAAAATTGGATTGTTCCCAAATAAATAGCTCGTGTTATATCAAGAAAAGCTTCGACTCGGTAAGGTAACTACACCAGTACTAGACAAAGGACCAATGTTCGACACTGACTCTTATTCAAAGATTATAAGAGTTATTCATTTGTTTTGCAACAATAAATTTATAACCCTATCTTTGAATTAAAAGCTTCTGTCCATGATTGGTGCATGTTAGCTTAAAGTGTCGAATACCTTAAAAAGGCAAAAATACTGCTAAATTTAAATTTACTATCGTGAAGATATGCTTGCGCTAGCATGGAATGCCAATAATGCCATGCTCGTAGGTTTGCCCTGGGGCAGATGTTCTGCTTCGTCAGCTTGTTAGCTTTAATTGTTTCTCGGTAGCTGCGTGTCGTCTGCCGCGGACCTTAGGCCGCGTTTACATATCCGGGGTATATCCCGCAATAATCTTAAACGCACCGGAAAAGCCGGATTTGATTAAATCGGTACTTCTTAACTATGAAATTTTGAGTAGATCAAACGAAAGATAACCACTGCTGGACATAGACCTTCCCTAAAAATAGCCACAAGAAAAGAAATAAATAATTGTTTTGTCTTCGCTTATGTTTGTACCGATTTTCGGTACACTTCAACCCCTAGGATCTTTTGTAGAAATTCCCCTGTTACTCACTCAGCTGTTCGAATAGAAAGATTTTTCACAATGTTGTGAAAATACTTAGACAGAGACGTTCCAACAGGAACGTGGTTATTGGGGTCCGGACTCAAGACCTCGACACCCTGAACCACTAGGCCTGTACTGTACCATGTGCAAGATATACAAACCTACCCTAGCTTTTACACAAATACACACAATGTGCTCGCTACTTTTAACATAAACTTCGTGGAAAATTCAGCTGTTGCCTGTGCTTGCAACGGTGTTTACGGAAGTTGCTCTCAGAAGAAATTGCAGCGCGGTGTAAGCGCAGCCTTTGACAAACGTTTCACTTTCGACCACTGACAAGGTTAAGCGAGGAGAGGTTAATCGGTGACAGATCGGATAAACAATTATATAATTCTTCGCATTTTGTAATTTCAGAAATCCGTTTCGTAATCAAATAAATTATACTCGATAAAAGTCCGTGTATATCAACGAGTTAATTCCTTAATAAAGTAATTGGATTTATCCTAAATGAAATCGTCTTAGTGACGTAGGTCTGCGTCCGAGTCTCTTATGGTGCCTTGCGTTGCGCAAGCTCCCATGCATAATTGTTTGATCGTGATGCACTGCACTTGCTTCGGATTTAAAAAATTACACCCTGCACTTGATATTGAGATTGAGAAACACGACGCGTCGAGGCGGAACTCGCTTGCATAACACTTTGTGTTTACCGAGTAATGAGCCATTTATATAAATTGATGAGCCACGACGCTGCGCCGGCGCAAACCGAATTAAAATGAGTGATGTTCCGAATAACAATGACATTTTTATGAACGGTCGGGCGCCCTTTTAAAAATCGAAACGCTTATAATGAGTGCATTTCGTGCTATCGTTACGTAATCCACGGGTGAAATAATGATGTTTCCATCGTGAGTTATAGATCTTATTGTACGTGCGGTTATTTTTGTATCTTAATCATTGGGATAATCGATACCCTTAGGTGTTCCACGGGCTCTCGGTTAACCAATAATTATTTATGAAAGGGGAACCAGTCCGGAGATGATTTAATGAAATGGTAAGTTTCGTAACAACGGTCTAGGTGCGTCGGCGGCGCCTGGGAACCGACAGGGAGGTACGCTTTCCGCGGGTCGAACCTTTCTTTTTACTCTAGACTCTAGATAGGATGTAACAAGCAAATTCACGTCCGTGGGAAAGATTGTTCTCTCGAATTTGCGCCGCAGCGAATCGGTGGGCGATCGTAGATAAATATACCTGTTATGCTATACAAATGGACTTCACTTGTTTTTTTTTGATAGAAATCAGCGTGAGCATCCTTTTACGTAAATTGTAAGTCCATTCAGATTAACGTAATCACCGAAAACGTGCGAGCTGGCGACCGTGACAAGAATTGCTAGTTTTATGGTGTTCTTCCCGTTTTATTATTGTTTTACGACTGCGCTGTATTGTGCTTGTTTTTTTAAACTGTAGGCCTATTAGACAAATGAATTCTTGACAATAGTGCCCTCTAGTCGCACGGTGCTAAATGTCAGGTGGATTTATTGTGTTATTATTATTACGCTCGTTAGTCGATAAGCTCTTCGAATGCAACGTATTTGACACTCGTTGATTTGATTTTTGATAAATAGGTGCCAGTTAGTTTTAACGTTTGGTTCGGACGGTTTTAGAACAGTTTTGTTAGACCGGTAGATTTTCAAGAAATATTTTTATCGCGTCACTTCATAAAGTTTCTTTTTTAATCACGATAAGGTGTCCTTGATGTACATTGTACATTGAACTCTTGAGTCATGTGATATTTTGCATAATTATCCACTAAAAAGTACACGGAAGAAACCACACAAGAAAACTTCACTCTTCGATGCAGTATCATCGTGATTGATAACCTTATCATTATTATTAAAAAAAAGAGTATTTTCGTGGATATACGAGTATAATGTTAGTGGTTAGCAGTACAAGATAGAAGAGACAAGAGACACACAGACAAAAAACAGTATTCAAATATATAGACATATACAGTATCAAAAATGGCCAGGGTGTTGATATTATAAAAGTCAACAAGAAGGTTTAACAATTATCATGCATTTCTTATCAGCGTTGATGTATCTGATTTCTGATAGCAATACTGTGGATTATATTGTTATAATATATTATTATATCCTTGTCTTGATGGTTCCTTGGTATCTTATGGGTGCATAAGAATAGTAACCCATTATTGTATCTATTTAATCAAGCGCTATTTTCTGCTGAAAGCATTATGTTTTCAGGATATCTCAAACATTAATTATGTAGGTAAGTTAGACTTGTGTCTACCAAAAAATTAACGCATGCAGCGAGAAATGCCTTTCGATGAAATGAAAATTCGGCGGAATGTAATGATGCATTCGTTGAAAGATTATTTCTATAAGATAATATTTTCTTGAGTGGTTTCTGTATGAAATCGTTATTTTAAAAAAGGACGTTAAAAATCGGTGACATTATTAGCTCAAGGTCATGCGCTGTTTGCTAGATAAGTACCTACATTTTTTATATTCTGCGTATGTTTCACCATTTTGACACCCAAAATTGCATATCTTAACGAGCCAACATGTTTTTCTAATGTTACTACAGACAACAATAGCCCGGCGCCTAATGCAATCCTCTTTATGGTCGACCTAGCCCAGGCGCATACATTTCTCGTTATTGTAATAAGGATTGAAATAGATGTGGGCTCCAAATTTCGTAACCACGATAATATATGATGATAGGTGGTATTAGACAAAAGTAAAAGATGAATGTCTGACTCCGTCATAGACATCCTTGGGGAAGGCCTTTTGGCTGATATGATCATGATGATAAATAGACTAATGAAGATACGGAGTTTAAACAAAAAAATACCGCTTGTTTAGCTAAGATGTGCTAGAACAATAGGATGTGAGCTGGTGGAATGTAAGAAAAAACAAAAGAAGAATCGATATGTGCAATCTATTTTAGCACAGTATTATTGTGGGTTTCATTTCCAAGAACCTCTGTTTAATGAATATTATCTTAAATGAGGTCTCACCTTTGTGACTGATTTAAACATACCTACGTACGAGTATTGTTTGTAGGTATTAAAACTAAACGGCCTAACGATCACGGAAAATTATATAACAGTCTACCTTGCATTATATCAATTCATACCGTAGCCACGGTATGAATTGATTTTCTGCCTACGCGTAGGCAGAAAATTACCTAGATTTAGAGAACTGCTCACGTGTACGCTTTGAAATAGGCATAAGTACGAGTTTACATATCACCTTTAAAGCTTCCGTTGTTGAGTGCCTATCTTACTAAGGCGGTTTATCATAAGAAATTATTGCCGGTAAAAGATTTTCATGTTTTCCAGCAACTGGGCCTTTGCAACCTAAAATACTTTGTCTTCAGATTTCTGGAGATGTCTTGCTCTAGAAATATTGAAACCATCCCAAGAAGTAACAATATTATATAATTAATTATAGTAAAAAAACCTCGGGTCGTTCTAAGAAGCCTGTTTTGCCTGTGAATGTGTTTTTTTAGCTAAACTATTTTTATATCTTGGTAAATATTCACCATAGAAGTGTATTTTTTATATATGTACCTACTAATTGAAAGAACTTCGCGTGTTGTTTAAAATTACTTGTGTCAATAAACCAATTTTGTCCCAAAACATCAAGACTACAACTAAACGATTACAAAGTCTTAGTAATACAAATCGATACATCTCGAAAATCAGTCTATGTTGCTACCGATTTATTTTCTCCTCCCTTAGCGTGGCATTTTGACAACTGTCAAATCAGGTTTCTTAGAACGACTCCACTATCAGTAGATTTACGACTTTAACTTACTTCATTTCTTCACGCAAGCGTTTAGCATTGTGCTTTTGCCCACCCCTTCTCTTCCTTTTTTGGTTGTGTTTGTTCCCCATTTAAAATAAAGTGAATAATCACAAAAATCGCGATAAACGCAACCAACCAACAAGCGACACAGCCTCCACGTCCGACGGCCGAAGCAGGACTAATGCGGACATGGGGGAAACGTGACGGCTCTGGCTAAAATGGACGAAACGCGTGCGAATTTAGGTATTTCCTTCATATTAGTAAAATAAAAACACATTTTAAAAATGTAAAGTGTAGACGTTATAGAAGACGTGTAGTTTTGTTGTAAATCCAAAACTGATGATCTTCCGTGAAGTAATTACGCCGTACTAAGAGTTTATTTTGTTATGTAGAGGTATGTTTGGATGTTTTTTCTATCGAGGGAAGTACAAGTAATCGTGTTTCTAAAGTGTATGATAGATAGAGTGATTCCTTAAATATCTTACATATGAATTGCATAACTAAAGCTTCAGTAAAAACAATGCAGCAGGCGATCAAACGAACGCATTTTTTTCGTAATTACGTATCGTTGCCTCGGCGCACTCTTAACCCTCAAGATGAAGGTGAGGAGGGTTTGAAAAGATTATTTTTCCGGTTCTTGAGTAGCTACGCAGTTAAGATGTACCTCTATGCTTATTTCGGCACTCTCATTTCTCTGTTACGAAAGTCGTCCGACTCCATTTGCTCTTTGCGAATTTCGCTTGCCGGCTGCCGATCGTTCGAATTTCAAGTTCGGAAACCATTATCAATGTCATCTGTTGTTCTTTTTTCGAATCGACACCGTTACGTCACGGAAGCCGTAACCGTGGCGCCTGTAGCGTGACGTTTTAGACGATTATTTAGCTCCCCTACACCGGTTACAGAAACTCGCTGGCCTTAGGAAGGTCAAGGCTTAGCTAAGTATTTGTAAACAACTGTGACATAAGGGTGAACAATAGGCTTTGGTACGGTGAAGATAGTAAATATATTACGTTCAAATTCGGCCGCGGATATTATGCTTTTCCTTGTTGATTTTGCCTGTTAAATCAGTTTGTTGCCTCTTACATATCTTGTTGGATCGAAATACATCGTTAAATTATTGTAGTGTACTCATAGTATTTTTAATAATTACAAGTACAATGATTTTGCTCCTCAACTGACTTTATGTTTTCTCTTGCGCACCGGAAGATGCATCAGAATCATCCCTCATTTTTCTTTAGGTTGTGGTTTACTGCATCCTGTCAAAGGCGTCCCTACGACGCGGTCGCCGATATCGGTTCGAGAATCTCTGGTTGCAGCCACATCAGTCGCCACCGCCTTTTTGTCGCATCTCAAATCGCCCGTGAAATCTCGCCGGCGTCGTTTGGCGTGCGCTCACGCAGCGTAGGGTACCATTGTTTAGTAATAACAAGAACCGAAGCGCATCAAAGTACACAAAATAGTCAACCGACAAATTGACATCAAAGGCAGGTTAACGACCTACCGATTGAAGGACAAAAACAAAAACTAACCAGTTTTCGAGATCGCAATTCGCGTTCGTTAAAATTGCATTTCGAAAATCGATATTGTGGACACATTTCTTTAATTCGAATGTCGTTATTTTTATCTCGGTATGGCGAATAGCCTCAATTAAGCGGGCGCATTAATTTCTCGTTCCACTTGTGTTACTTTCCACCGGCCCGGGTAACGGTGTCTCGCTTTGTCTCGAGATGGTCGCTGCGAGCCCTTGGGTTCGGTTCTCGGCGCTACTAGAGCACAAATCGTTAATTTTATGTTTATTCGATTTACTGTTTGGCCATCCTACCTGATTGAAACTAGTTTTTTCCATGTAAACTGTTCATCCGAAAAGTGACAGCGTTACTAAAACTCACGCCTGTAAATTGTTTCGTTTCTTCCTAAAAAACTAATAAATCACCACTTATTCAATACTAAATAAACTTGCTTAAAATTCCGAGTTCATTACTTTTTAAGTTACTTCTAGCATAAATAAATAAATATCAGGGGACAATCTTACACAAATTGACCTAGTCCCAAACTAAGCTCTAGGCTTGTACTATGGGTACTAGACAACGATAAACATACTTATATAGAGAAATTCATACTTAAATACATAGAAAACATCCAAGACTCAGGAACAAATATTCGCGCTCATCACACAAGCATCAGGGATTTGAACCCAGGACCGATGGCTTCGGAGGCAGGGTCACTCCAACTAGGCCAACGTGTCGTCATAGCATAGCGTGGTCGTTATCACTTTTATATCTAGTTACGTCACTCTTTCTCACTGCTAATTTTATTTCCATATTTATAGCTTCCTCAACCAATGTTGTGCAGTTTATCTAATTAAGTAGTTTATAAATAGCGCAGATAACTTGTGCCCTTATTGATTTAATGACGCACTTAATGTTATTAGACATGCTGGGTACTGTGACGCGATATGGTACGAATGCAACAAAGATACAGTTCTACGTTCAAAGTCCGATTAAGTAAGTTTAAATTGAATTGTCCGTGTTTTGTTACTTAATGCGCCGAATAAAATCTTCACAATCTTAGGATGACAAGAGCAGGAACAAAATCGAATGTTCGAAAAAAAAAAAGTCCTTCATTCTACATTTACTGAAACCTGATCTGCAAAATTGATCGGTCACCCCATAATGGAAATGGATGCCTTAAAGTTCCGAATTATATTGGTCGAATACATGATTCCGATGTTATTGTGATTAAATTAAGTTAATTTATTGATTGAAAACTTTGTTTGTCACACAAATTGACCTAGTCCCAAACTAAGCTCTAAGCTTGTACTATGGGTACTAGACAACGATAAACATACTTAGATAGATAAATAAATACTTAAATACATAGAAAACATCCAAGACTCAGGAATAGTTGTGCTCATCACACAAATATCTGCCCTTAGCTGGATCTGAACCCAGGACCGTTACCAACTAGGCTAGCATGTCGTATAAAGTCAATGTTTCCCATTAAACATTCTGGCTCCCAAGCTCAGCATGCACGTTTAGCACATTCTACCCTGTTTTAGTAATAATAAATAAATAAAAAAAAAACAATTAGGTATCTATGTATTTAAATCAATTTATTTGCGTTGTTTAGACGCACATTCCAAATGGACCCCGTTTCAAGTTGTTGGCAATGCCAACTTGGCACTGAATGGGTCAACTAAGTAAACTCTCAGCAAAACATCCATTTACCTGTTAACAGCGACAGAGCTGTCAAATTCCTCGTAAGTCATTCTCTGGCTGGCGACAGCTCGTAATTACGGTGAGGTAACTCAGTTTCATTGCCAGTGTCGAGCCGTTAACGGGCTACGTTGTTTTGTTTGCAATTTTACGGGCTCTAGAAGATTCCGTTGTGACTGTCTAACTTGTAAATAAGTCCAAGATAACGCAAGTGTAAATTATCAATACATTGAAAAGCGTGAAAATTGCAAAGGATAAATAAATACTTCAAGTTGTATAAATAACTGGCGGTAAAGCATTCTCGTTGAAAAAGAAAGTACAAGTTAAAAAAGTTATCGAAAAAAGTGAATGAATTCGCACCGATTGTAGACGCAAAAACTATTTATCAACTTGCTCTCTATCTGCGATGAATGAAATACAGCACATCAAAAACTATGAATCGTTGAACGTCCATAACAAATCAGCACTGCTACATAAATACTGAGAAAGTATCGCTATCTCAGAACGAATGGCGACATGATATCTTGACCCATTAAGAGGAACGCATCAGGTTTCATTTCTAGCCACTCCATCTTCATGTTCATGATTATAATTGAATTTTGAAAGAAACCCACCGTCTTATGGTTTAGATGTTTGGGTAGTCACCCACATAGGTCGGAGACGCTCTCACGCGGCTCTCCGATTGCACTTGACACTGTTCCGAGGAATGCCATTAAGAAGTAAGTCGACCAAATCCGAATCATCATCCATTCGTTGCCATACCATTTGGGTTATTGTCAATTTCACGTCTGTGTCATAACTGCCGATCAACACGTCGCGTGCTTCCAAAGCGCCGTTCCAAATACCACTTGTGAGGTTTTCGACTTATCGAGCTTCAGAATGGCCGGTGAACACGGCAACTTTTGATATATTGCGGTGAAATTTTACTTTTATTAGTAATTATGGTTCGCGTGGAGTTTTGTACGGTCCAAACTATATTAGAATTCCTATTAGGAAGTCGTTTAGTTGTAATAAAAGGTAAACGATTTCTTTCAATCATGACTACAAACTACAACCGCAACACCATTACAAGCGTAGAAAGTCGTCCATGTATATGTCTCAATATTTTTTATGCAGATTAAAATGTGTACTTATCTAATCACTCTCTTGACCCCGAGACCTTGCACCTTGGACGTCACGGCCCACGGGCCGGTCACAGGGCTCCCAGCCCGCGGCCCGTGACGCCCTCGCCGGTCTCATGCCCCATACAGGTGCTTTGTGCTCATCCCATGAATTATTTATGGGTCATTGTTACCACTTTCACGGTCAGGTGGTCTTGGACAAATTCCGCTTTCATACCTATAATTCCAAGAGACTGATCCAAAATCAAGCTAGAGAGATGTTTCCATGTTACAGGAAAAATAATGACTAGCTGTTTATTCTATAAGTAACCCGGCACAGAGATAACAGACCACTGTTGAGAAGAAGCTCAGCAAGAAGCTCGAGAAACATCTAGCGAAATCAAAACGGAAGCTGGCAAAGTGACATCTTAACAACGTTATTCATAAACATTAAAGTTTTACATTAACGATGTAGGTACTCGTAAGTTTTATGTCACAATTATGACCGACATCCTGTGGTCGTATAAAAGCTATCGTGAAACTGAAATGACTTATTTAAATCATGATGCGTTTTATTAAAATAATTTGGAAAAGATTTCGCGTATACAGCTTGTTGAAATTGTTAGGCTTTGCGATCCTCACGACGGGACGATCATTATGCTCCTTTAATCTGTATAACTAAGAGACATTGCTTTTCATAGATAAATAGTTCTCACAAATACACCAACTTAGCATTTACTGAGTTTTCAATGTTATTGCACTCTTTATGCCATTGTAATAAGTCTCAAATTAGATTTAATTTCACGTTCCTAATTATGAATATACTTCGGTTTTTCGAGCAACACGTTTTGCGCATTACCATATATTTGCGCTCGCACTCTACACGCATTGTGCAGGTCATGTCGTCTTTGTCCACAACTTTACAACTCAGCATGAATGTAAACAGACTTCCAAAAGTCATTCGTTATTTAGGATTAATTTTCACTTTGCTAATAGTGTTAAGGTTAATAACAATACGAGAACTGTAAACATTGAAAACACGTCGGCGTGAATTTGATTGATATTGTACAAGCGTTAATAGAATGTCTTAATTTCTCTTTTCACTAGAGATATTTTGATTGAGCGTGGTAATGTGTTTGTGTGTAAAGCCTCTCACTTGTGGGATAGCGGAGGGTTTGGTATTAACTGCATTAACATAACATTTGTATGGTATGCGGCAGGCGACGTTTTTCCCTTATTAATTTAAGTAGAAATCGCGAGGTGTGCATATTTAGAGTTTCTAGAGCGCCTTTCAATTATATTAACTGACTCGTCGCTCCTCGACAGCTTCGCGTTTCATAGTTTCGCAGTTTCACTTCGCGCTTTTAAGTGTTTAAGATATGTTATATTTTCACGAGTTAACATGTTGTGAATATTTCTGCCAGCTCCATGTTTCTAAAGGAATTTGTCAGTAAAATTCATCTAGTTTATAATATATATGCTATTTCTCAGTCTAAATTAATTGGTGAATTTGTTTAGCCAGATTTATTTAGACAGACCTTAATTAAGTACATACCGAAATTTGATGCCAAATTATTTTGAAAACATAATTAAGTATATTTAATTCTATCATCAAACAAGGATAGTTGACAGCTCGTCACCGGCTAGCCGACACTTTCTGCACACAGACGGAACGTGTCTATTTGTTTTCCTCGCTGCTAATCCTTCACAAACTGCCGTGTTCCAGTTCCTTATCTGCCATGCATTTAATTGACAGTTTCCCTGGTTTAAAAAATCTGTCTAACATTATCGCACCTAAACTTTAGCTGAATAGGATCACTTTCGTTTGTAGACCGGAAAATCGTTTTATAATTGTAATTAAAGTGAAAATAAATTTACTGTTACCTTGGCAAATTGCATCAAGCCTGCACAACATAGCAGTAATTGTATGAATTAGTATTCGCGTAGATGGATACTTACTGACCGAGTAAAAGCTACTAAAACAGACTACATTAAAGCGATGGCGTACATTATGTGAAATCTAATCTAATCCCGTAATTCTATGTCCACATACCATGGCCTCCCAAGAAATAGAAATGTCAAGGTGACAGCTCTCTTTTCATCGCGGTATTATTTCTTTTCTATCACACATTTATTATATTCATTACGCTGTCACTTTCGTTTCTGATAGACTTCTCAATCCGCTGTGTTCAGTTTCTCCACAAAATTATACTGCTTATTGTCTTCAAAATGTGTATGGAAAATACTTTTCTAAGCTTCATTGTTATGTGCAATTTCATTGTTATTCAAAGTTACAGGCGGTGTCCCTAACACTGTTTGAGCATAAGGCTGGACTAGCGTTACCGCATGCTTCTTCACGCCTCTCGCCGTATTTACATCTTTTACTTTTTTTGCTTTCAAATCTAGGTACTTAGAAAACATTCGCTGAACAATAACCAACAACTCCAACGATCACTAAGTTTGGATCTGGGAACGCTGTTGCGATGGTTGCTACATTTTTGCTTTCTACCTTTCTATTATTATCTCTATCAGTGTTCAGCTCGCCTCCCATTGTGACTTCTGTGATTTATTTCTTTTTACCAATTTCATATTTCGTTGCGACGATAAGCGGCCGGCCGTTTGTGCTCGCACCTCGCCATTGAAAGCAATCTCCATGCGAACGAGTCAGTGAGGCGAATGGTGCATGCCTCAGTCTTCTACAAAATTATACATCATTTTTCCCGTTCATGAGCCATTGTTCGAGTGCGCTCCGTCGGAATGTTTGGACTTATCGCGTCTTAAATTATGACCTTCGAATGAGAGTATTTCGGCCTAATAGGTGAAACCGTTCGCGCAGCCTGTCAGTCTGTGTGATTAACCATAATAATCAGCGATCTTACTTTCTAAGATAGCGTTTCTTTGGCAAAGTTATGATTCGGCGTGCGCGCAGCCTGAGTGCGATACGGTTTGCTTTGTCACTAATGGGTGCCAACCACGGAAGCGGGAGATTTCTCGTTACTGTGAACTTTTCACCTCGCCTGCGAAAATTGTCGGGCATAATAATGTAAAAATTACAGCTTTCTAAACGGTTATTAAGAGTCACTTAGCTCGTTTTGGACGACCACAACAATGTGCGTCCGCGGCGGTCGTCGTGACGCGACTTTTTGCGCGGGCGATCTCACTTTCACGACATGTCCTTATCGGCGCTCCGATATTGTTCAAATTTCGATTTCGTTACAGCGCCGCCGGCCGCCGCTGATTATGGCCCATGAACGTTTATCTTTTTCATTGTTCCTGCAACTTTGAATTGCGATGCAATAAGCCGTTCTTTGCCTATTAGGAGTTTGCTTCAGATTTCCAACACGCTTGACCCCGACCATTTTCTGATCATCATAACGTTACTTTGAATTTGGTTCTCTGCTAGAAATCCTACCGTATGATTTAGACACACGACAGTGTGTCCGGACAAGTTCGTAGAAAAAGCCGAGCGACACTGCAGTGTGTAAGGTATATTTACATGAACCCATTCAGGCTCTATTTCCCACCCTCATAACTTTTCCCCCAAAGCAGCTAGGTACCTGATTTTTTTAACAACACTTTTCACTCACTGTTAGTAATTAACTTCTAAAAACGGCGTAAAGGTAAAAAAACCGAAATCTACAGATATTTCTACCCTTGATCGGAAAATGGTAAAATTATTATCGATTATTAACACGTACTAAAAGTAAAATGGAACTCCTAGCTAGTCTATTATAATTATTATGACAGTCATATTTTTTTTACTATAATATATTAAGAAGGTAATAAACCTATATCGACTACCTAGCAAACAGTACTGATATCCCACCAAAACATAAAATGTTAAAATCAGGCCAACTTCTTATGTGTCACCAAAATTATTGATATCATTATTGTAATCTGTTAGGTATTAATGACAAGTTTAGACTCAAAATGCATTTAATAGCACTAAACACAAAAAAACAATCAATTGCCAAACTTGGCACCCTTTTAGATATAAGTACTTTTGGTGGCACATAAGAACTTGGCCTCATTTGAACACTTATGTTTTGGTGGGATTACATTATTTATAAGTAAATGTATTACTTACCTTGAAATAAGGTTTACATTTTTAAGCAAGTCATCTTCATTTGCTAAGCAAAATAAATTATGCAAATTGACTTCTCTATTCGATGCGACCAATTTGCGTGTAAACAAAATAATGAAGCGCAAATTTATGTCGAGTGGTACTGAAATACTTAATAAAATTGTAAAAATTTGTTGATAAGCTTTATCTGCGTAACTGTAGTGTATAAAACTGCGTTATTTTAATATGTAGGTGCCACAATACCAATATAATTTAATTTAAATTATGAAACTTCATAAAGTACTATCATTTTATTGAACTTAGCACTAAATAATTACTTACTAATTAGCATACCTTATCCAGCGTGACAGCATAAGTGACAAAACAAAAATCAAAGCCTCTTTGCCGCCTCATAACTTTATACTCTGTGGCGGGCGCCGGCACCGCTACTCCGTTATCTAACTTATCTGTGCGATAACCTACAACGAGCTCGCGGCGTCGGACCGAAAGGGCCCATTCACCTCCCAGCAACTTAATTAAAATAATCTTAATTTCTTTTTATTTCGCACATTATTAACAGCATTGTTTAGTGGCCGTGGAAAGGAATCGGTTTATATAGTCTGTAAACAAAATAGTTTTTTTTTTAATATTTCGATCGTATTTTATAATGTTTAGCGCCCTTGATGAGGCTTATGTTCTTGGTTATGGCCTGTGAACTTATTCTTCAGTTTTCATTTATTAATGACTGCAGATAAACGTTTGCCTACATAGTGTAATAATAAATAATAATAATAATAATATCACGGGACAATGTCACACAAATTGACCTAGTCCCAAACTAAGCTCTAGGCTTGTGCTATGGGTACTAGACAACGATAAACATACTTATATAGAGAAATATATACTTAAATACATAGAAAACATCCAAGACTCAGGAACAAATACTCGTGCTCATCACACAAATATCTGCCCTTACCGGGATTTGAACCCAGGACCCCTAGCTTCGAAGGCAGGCAGGGTGTGTATGTTTAGTTTAGCTTTCGTTGTGCTAGAGATCTGAGAAAGCCCGCGCCCCGGGCGGCCTATATTCCACTATCTGTCCCACTCAGCATCAATTAACTTTCGAAGCTTAGAGCTTCCACAACTGAACTATAACAGTTTTTATAGTTTCCTTACATAGATGCGGTTTCCACGTTTTCTCTAGAGTTGCTTTTTTGTTGTCAATGTATGAAGATAGAGGAAACTTTTTTATGTTTGGCTATCAGGCCTATCAGTGTGGTTTTCAAAAGAAGCGTACATACATAGTTAAGGACTAAAATTAACAAACGGTAACTTGAGTCAGTTGAGTCACGAACATTAGTCATACATCTATATCCTACCCTCACACGTCAATAGGTGGTATCTCAAATTTAATAAACGAAGTAGGTTCAATCCTCACCCGTTAGTTACATGGTCGCAATTGCTACAAGTGCTTTATTTGAAATATCACCATAAGTTCCAAATATGCCCCAGAATTTATCGCTAACTAGGAGACTAGTGCTATTGTCAGGCAAGTTTAAAACTGGGATCGTCGCGTAATCCGTATTCGCGCACGGGTCAAGAACAGTTACGAGCAGGGAGCGTACTTTTGGTGCCGATGACAGACCGATGACGCAATTTCAGATATAGGATGCTTGAAATTTACGTTATATATAAATATCGTTGTTCGCCAACTAATTTAACTGACTGTTTTCTTAGCTGACCCTTACCATTCGGCTTTTTATTTTACCATTCTTATTTTCTAGTTGTTTCCAAGGAATATTTGAAGCTATCATAAAATTAGTTAAATCCATGTTAAAAACATATTGTGTTTTTTTCTGTCCTTCTCGTTCTAAGTGGCTCTTTGTTTTCAAATGCTTTTCAATGTTACTTACTTTTGATGTTAATTTTTTCTCACAGCAGGAGCAATAAACTTGTTTACTATTTACTACCAGACAAGGAAACTCCTGACAATATGCATTTACAGATTCCATTGCGATTTAGGTAATTCAATATCAAAGCAATAATGATTGTTACGAATTAATTAATTAATTATTGGCTCTAACCATCTTCTTCTAATAAAAATGTCATGTGTCACTTAATTATGTTTTTAATATATGTCTCAAGTGTCAATATCAGTAAACCGAAGAGGTTGATAAGTAGGTAGTCAATATTCATTCAATACTAATATAAAATCATGCTATATGTAGTTTGACGTCACCGGCCCGTCATCGGCACCAAAAGTACGCTCCCTGGTTACGAGTATTTGGGTTCCCTCGCACATTAGGTACTCTGTTCTCCAGTGGAATTTTGATTTTCACATCGTAGGAATGTCACTGGTGGAACATCGATGACAGTCTTTCAGACAAAACATTCACTGTCCAACCTCTTGATTTTCATACAAAAGAGTCTCGATGTGGAACCCTGGCGCGCTGTTAAAGTTCTTACGCGCGTTTAGATATGCGTATATCTGGGATCGCCGTAACTATCCTTAATTAACTGATAGCAGTATATCGACGTCGATAACGCCACGTTATTAGGTATTGCAAAATAGCGGGAAAGCGAGTTACGCCAATATGGCCGCCAATATTAACTAAAGCAGTATGGAGATAATGGATTTAGATATGATCAGCCGGATATGCGTTTATGTTGCGTTACGCGAACATGTGGTTTTATTCGCATATTCGATATTGTTTGACCAATAAGAAAGAAGTTATTTCAGTTTCCGTTGGCTGAATATAGTCTCTCTTGGTTTAATATTTGTAAATAATATCATATAACAATCAAAGTCGCCGGCCGCGACTGTTTGTGCAAGTGCATTTGTTAACGCTAATTGACG
This sequence comes from Acleris holmiana, assembly GCA_949316455.1. NCBI lineage: Eukaryota > Metazoa > Arthropoda > Insecta > Lepidoptera > Tortricidae > Acleris > Acleris holmiana. The sequence goes on along the minus strand of OX438763.1, from coordinate 21,477,022 downwards.
ACACGGTGGCCTAGTTGGGAGTGACCCTGCTTCCGAAACCAGCGGTCCTGGGTTCAAATCCCGGTGAGGGCAGATATTTGTGTGATGAGCGCGAATATTTGTTCCCGAGTCTTGGATGTTTTCTATGTATTTCTCTATATAAGTATGTTTATCGTTGTCTAGTTTCCATAGTACAAGCCTAGAGCTTAGTTTGGGACTAGGTCAATTTGTGGGAGATTGTCCTCTGATATTTATTTATTTAAAAAATAATCAGAAACTACCATTTAATTTAGGTTTCATCGTTATTAAGAATTCGATCACCTCTTGGGTAAATTAAGAACGGATTATAATAAAATTAATAATTTCACTAGTGTAAAGTCGACGGATAACTTAAAACTGCACTACGAGTATTGTTCATTATTATAGTAAAGTAAACCACATGCTCTGATAATAAAATCCAAACATTTGTTTGTAACGTAGTTTTTGGGTAGTTGTTTCTAAATGGTTTTCCAATAACGGTCGTGCGGCCGCGGCCTTGCGCCCGCGTCGGTATCAGCGTAAACAAGCCTTTGTCTTATCACGATCCGCATCTGGGCCAGTGTCGAAACGCTCCTGAACAGATGATCACCCGGGCTCGAAAGGTACTGCTGACTCTTCTAGCATACACTTAAGTGAGATGACACTATTCAAGATACTCATAAAAAATGATATCCATAGTAATCCTACTCCTACTTAATATTATAAATGCGAAAGTTTGTGTGTGTGTGTGTTAGTTTGTAACTCTTTCATGCCGCAACGTCTGGATGGATTTGGATGGAATTGGGAATGGAGATAGCTTAAATCCTGGATTTACACTTAGGCTATCTAATCCTGGAAATTTTAAAAGATCCCGAGTCCATAACTAATGCCACGCGGACGAAGTCGCGGGAAGAAGATAAGTAGTATTATAAATGTGGAAGTAACTCTTTGTAGCGCTTTGACGAATAAACCGGTGAACCGATTTTGATGAAATTTGGTATGGAGATAACTGAGGTCCCTGGGAAGGACATTTAATGTTTTTTATGTCGGATTAGATAGTACCCGAGGGAAGAGCGATACATGACTTCTACGCAGACGGAGTCCCGGGAAAAAGCTACAGTTATAAATATTATACTTAAAATATATTTTTTTGTCTTGCAAACGCGTTTAACCTTAAGTTATTTAAATTGTCTATGGTACAAGTAACGGAAACTTGATTTCTAACACTATTTTTGCAAAACAGTTGATATTAAAACAAAATCATTTAGAGGTGGTAGAACTTACCACCACTGAATCTATGAAGAAATGCATGAAATCTCAAGATAAAGTCGGATTTAGTGAGATTCAGATCGTAAAACACTACCGACTTTATCATATTATTATGTGGCCGTCAACAGTGTGATAACGATGCAAGATGGGCAAAACAAAAGTAGAATAAAGGCCCTGTTTAATTATCGGCCAAGGTGAAAAACTTGCGAAGTAAGCGAAATCCTCACAAAGTAGCCTTTAAGAGAAAAAGAAAATGATAAAGTCGCGGTAAGTAGTGTTCCGCGATCTCGATATCAATAACTATAACGCCTGTGTGTCTGTTCTTTGTAAGTATACAACGTGTTACAAAATAATTCGTAAAAAAGAAATTACAAAAGTAGTGTCAACCCTTATTAAATAACGTCAGTTCAGTATCTTAGGTATACAGTATACTAGGGTTGACACTACTTTCGTAATTTGTTTTTTACGGATTATTTTGTAACACGTTGTATATTGAACTCAGTCATATTTCCAAAACACGATTAGAAACGAAATTAACTAACATTTTTTTTTTAATCCCGTGTGGTTAGAAATAGTGCCACTCCATGTCTCCCTGTGGATGTCGTAAGAGGCGACTAAGGGAAAAAGGGCGTGTAGTACTGTTAGGCGATGGGCTTGCAATCTATCACTAATACACTAGCAAACTTCTTGGCCTGATTGTGCAAAATATTGTTACAGAATTATCATTAAGAGGCCGTACACGAAATTGTGGCGATTTTGCTGATTGTCGTGATTTTACTGTTGAAATGCTTTATTTCTACAAATTTTAATGCGCAACACGAAAGTTAATTTCGATTTTCAACGAATGTATGAAATACTTTTATGTTTTTATTATTTAATTTTGATAAATCGACCTGAAACCGGCGACTGTTTTGTGAATTTTGCAATTTTGTTTTCTTACAGAGGTTTAGAATATCGCATATTCACGAATCGTTTTGACGTCTTAAAGGTATGAAAAAAATACAATTAATTGCTGTAAACATTTTCTTTTTACCACCTTAATATATATTTTTTGTGTAAAAAAATAATTAACGTAAAATTGTATAGAAATATGTCAAAAAATAGTTTTAAATTTCGGCGTTTTAAAACACTCGTTCATAAAATTAAAACAACAGTAATAAACTTCAGTTCAAAATCAATCCACTACCTTAAAAAAACATCCAAAAACTAAAAATAAAATAGCAATATATAATGTTTAAAAAAAACCTAAATCCCGAATTTGAATTCGCGACAAAAATAAAAAAGTAGTTCATTCATTCGTAACTCATTTATTCGATCATAACTGAAATGATACATCATGATGTGCATTAAAACTTATAGAAAAGCAGTATTTAAACTGTAAAATCACGAAAATAAGCAAATCCGGCAAAATTTCGTGTACGGCCTCTTAAGTCTTTTTACAGTTGTCGGTATTTCTGTAGCTCTGCCTACCCCACTCTGGGAATGAAGGCGCAATGTTAGATAGATAGATAGATAAAACGTTTATTTGCGTTAATGTCACGTGTGGATGTAAGTAATTATTATTTTTCAAACACGACACCATTTTCGCATGTTTTCGGTTGAATCTTCGAAACTCTACGATTTTAACGATGCTTTTTGATTCATTACTGAAGTGTTTGTGACTTCTTAATCTTGGTAAATCATTTTTGCTATGAATATGAAGGGTCCACGGAAAGAACATGTCTAGTCACATTAGTAACTTTTTGAGATATCGCGATTTGAAAGTTGGGAACCATGACATTTTCTACGTAATTTTCGTGTAGAGGTTTTTTTAAGAGTGAAAAAATGCAAGAAATATGAAGATTTATATCCTAAACTGAGTGGTAGGTAATAGTTCATTTCGTCCTCTACATTTTGAGATTCAAAGCTCATTTTCATGTTCTTTCCGTGGACCCTTCATTGTGGTTTTATAGTAAACAGCAATAATTTGAATTTGACGCTGCCATCAAGACGCGTGCTAACTATCTCCAACTCACGTTCTTCGGTGGAAGCAATAAATAAATCACAGGAAAATGTCACACAAATTGTCCTAGTCCAAACTAAGCCCTAGGCTTGTACCTACTAAGGGTACTAGACAATGATAAACTTACTTATATAGAGAAATATATACTATTCTATGTAATTAACATAGAAAACATCCAAGACTCAGAAACAAATACTCGTGCTCATCACACAAATATCTGCCGTTACCGGGATTTGAACCCAGGACCCCTAGCTTCGAAGGCGGGTCCCTACGAACTAGGCTAGCGTGTCGTCAAAGCTATCCCTTTTGATTCTTGTGTGGGTATAGCAGCATATGTGGCCTCTTTATTATCGGCCGAGGAGAAAAACTTGCGAAGTTAGCGAAATACAAAGAAGTCCCCTTTAACAACTAAGCAGAAACTATTCACGTGTAATGGCTAACAAAAGCTCCAGTTGTTTTGCAACAAAGTTACGGTAATCCAAGACCCGCATTGAGTATGTACTTGTTAAAGATTAATTTACTGTTGATACTTACTTTCAGAAATAGTAGTTAAGTAGTTGTTACGTGTAAGCATCCGGTCTTTTTTTGAAGGCTGAGATTCTATACGTTGCAACCTTGTTGTTTTTGACGTGTTTCCGTACTGTAAAGACAACATTTTGATTTAGCTCTTATTTACTTGACAGTAATGGCGGCCGCGTTGAAAATAATACCAAAACAAGTCAAAGCAATATGGTTTTACCGAGGTGTATAGTCCCTGATTACAGAAAATCTTGTAACAGAGTTTATAAATACAGGAACGACAGCGTACACGTTACCTGTTTATACCTACCTACCCAAAATTTATGATGGGAAAAAATAGTCAACCTAACGTTTGCATAATTCTATAAGTATAGGCCTCATACTTTAGATCGGTATGTGAGTAATTTGTCAAAAAAAAACATTCTGGACTGAATTTTTTTAGTCAACCCACTTGCAATATATTTTTTAACATATTTAATTAATATAAAATACTTTTTATCCATTAACCAGTTCGGTGAAGGTCGTTGTATACTCGGATCCTAAACTATATACAGACGGAATATGCTTTCCAAAACAAGATGGGTAAACTCAAAATGAAATAAAGCCCTTGATGACACTTAGGGACACATTATAACGATAATATTGTATGACATAATTACGTCCACGATTAATATAATGGTGGTACAGCGAGGGTGTAAATATGTATTAACATCTAAAATTAAATTGAGAAGTTTTTATTATGAAATTAAACAATAATAAACAAGCCAATAATACTAACATGGAAAAAAACTAAAAGCAATAGTTACGAGAAGGACATAAAACAAACCATTTCAATTGTGTGAGAAAATTATCTACCCGAGCAAAAGGCGAGGGTGCATATTTAATGGGAGGATGAAATGCGTTATACTCAGCTTTTTATTATCAAATTTGATTTTTTATATGAATTTGGGTCGAAAACTATTACTGCCTCATCGTTTTAAGTGCATGTAAAGCCGTTTAAGTCCGCATACCCCTAGCATATTTACTTAAAAAATATTATTAGTGATGTGAGACCTTGTGCAAGGTCCGTCCAGACCGCTATCACCATCTTATTTTTCAACCTACCGCCAAACAGCAGTGTTCGGAAGGTTGTGTTCCGGTGTGGGGATTTGACAACCGGTGAAATTACTAGCATATAGGGATCAATCTTAGTACTCAGGGCTGGTAATCCAATTTCGGTCTAAGGATGGCAGTCTTAAAATTGTAGTTTTGAGGATGCAAATGTCTATGGGTCACAGATCCTAATTAGCATTAGGTGGCCTGTTTGCTCGATGGTCTTCTCCATGTCACGCCACAAGACGAGTGCCGATGCGTTGTATTAAAACCTTTGTTTAATTTTATATGAGTTTGGCTCGGAGACAATTATGTAGTACATCCAAATCTTTTACATCCACTTAACTTTAGCATACTGAAACAACTGTTGTAAAATAAAGATTTGTAAGTCAGAGAATTTACTAAATATATTCTACTAACAATTTGACTCATTTTATATCCGCGTAGTAAACCACCCATGTGCGTCGTTGGCGTGGGACGCGGCAAACACTTCCCCGAACAGATAAAGCCATCGCCAGAGCTTGCCTGATAAACCAAAACCATTCCAACGCCTAATTACGTTCGCAATCGCGTCACCGTTAGCAAACAAATGTCAAATCATTGCAATTGTGTTCGCGATCTGAATACGTAATAAGATAAGGACCATCGAGTGTTATTGAGATGTCAATTGGCAACATGGAAAAGCTTTTTATTTATCATTGATAGTGCTCATATCTTGAATTAATTAGAATAAGGACGTTTGACACCGTGTTTTTTTGCTATTCCCATAATAAATCTATGAGGAAAATTGTGTTATCATCCCGACCTGTAATATTATAACAGTGATTTATGGGTATTTGTACTTTGCTTAGCTACAATTAATTACACATACATATATCCAAATTCGTTTCTTATATTTTAAGTGATGTACATAAAAAAATAACCGGCGTCCGCCATTTGCATGTATTATTATCGATAGGTATTTTATAGTAGCAGATAACGGTTCCGCCCCATTCTGACACACTAATCACGCGTGTCATAATAATATAAAATATCACAATTATTGACGCATAAAGAACCCGTCTAAACATGACGCTTAAATTGATTACGTCCATCGCTTACCGGAGGAATCCGTTTACGTGAGTCCATTACGTTTTTGTGGACCGCCGCCGCCCTGGCATTTGTCGTGGACGTTCCGGAACGTTCCGGGGAAATTGTTACAATTTAGATATAAATGGTTATTGACGTGGCGATGGACGTGGCCGACGCGCGATATGATTTTAATATTTTGGAATCCATGGATAAATATTGCGAGTGGACCTTACAGCAATATTTTAGAAAAAAATCGCTTTACTTTTAGTTTTACATTGAGATTTTCTAATGTAGGTATCAGATAAGTGTGCGAATTGCTGGAGTTCAGCTATTTATCTGAAAGTAGCTGTTTCCCGCAACTGCGTATGCGTAGAAGTCGTTTATCGCTATTGCCTCAGGAGCCGTAAATTTTTACGGGATAAAAAGTATATGTCATTCCCAGAAACTCAAACTATTTCCATACCAAATTTCATCGAAATCGGTTCAGCGGTTTAGCCGTGAAAGCGTAACAAACAGACAGTTAATTTCACATTTATAATATTGGTATAGATGGGGGATTCTATAATTTCATAACCAATTAAAGTTTCACAAATGATTAATTTCACAAACATCATTTGACAACCCGCGTTTTTTTTCCGAAACTGTAAATAATTCCGGATTTATTTCAGGTCCATCGTGTGGAACCCTATAAGTTAGGTTAGGTTAGTTTTATAATACTCCTGAAATATTTGTAGTTACAGAAGAAAAGCGGGTTGGCAAATGAATAGGTTGCCGAAAAGGCAGAGGACCGTATAGATGAAATGCAATACGAAATGGGCGCACATTCATCATGGTCAAAAAATATTTCTCGTACGTTTTGTTATGTTGGTACTTTTGTCTTACTTGCGCTGGGAATCACAGAAACAAAACAGATTGGAAATAATATTTAGGCAGTGTTTAAGTGCTTAACCCAGCCCTCTTCCAAACGATAGACATATGAGTGTAACCTTATCGTCGGTGAAACTCCAAAACCACCTAACTAACAAATTGAACAACTTGCAAAATACTCTTTAACAATTAAGTCAGTAAGGCACATTTTGCAACTGATTTAATTTGTTAGTTACGCGGTATTGTTGTTCCATCGACGTTATGCCGCTGATGCGTAGGCATGTATTCACCTACGCATTACATGTTCCGAATCCAAAAGCCATGATAACATAACTTCTTACTCTCGTACTTACTTGCTAAGTATGGTAACCGGGTGCTTTGAACTATAAATTAATAATACAGTAAACGTTTTCGCGAACCCGTACGTCAGGTTAACACTTTTTGCGGCAATCTGCGGGATCACATCGCGGAACGTTTCCTATTTAGGTTTCGCCAAAAAACTTGTGTCGTTAAAGGTGGTTAGTAAATTAGGCTTAATGTGGTTGGTGTAAGGGTGTATGTTGTGTTTACTTGGTTATTTAAGTAGTATATTCTATGTGTGTGTACCTAGTAATGATATGCCAGGATGGGTTTGTCACGCGCGAGGGTGAATGTACTGAGTAAATGTGTTAAGATCTCTGAATAAATCTTTGCATGTTCATGTTATCCTAGCGTTATACACATTAATGTAATATAACATTAAGAAGCTTGGTTTAAACGTATAGGTACTTAATGAAATTGAATTACTAATAAGGAAGAGTCGGGACCTCAGAACCTCGGGAGCGAAAGGTTTATTGGTCATACACAGATTTAGATTACCGCCTTTCCTGTGGACACACCGAAAGTTAACGTTTTTAAGGCCTAATTTTCTGGCTAAGCCCATTCTGCAAAAACACCGTCAGGACTGCTTTAGACCCATCATATAAAAGCATAACTTATATGCACACAAGCTTTTAACTATTGACCACAGGAGAGACTACTTTTGTGTGTGTATGACCTTTATGAAACTTGTTTATAGTAGTAACAAACATAATAAATTAACCTTTGCTTTTCTTTGGCTAACTGGCATCTAGCTCACCAATTTATTAATAAGACCCTTAGTTTCAGCCTGAGGTATGTCGTCTATGAAATATATTTTAATTTAGTGTAGCCTGATTTTTTAAGTGTTATCCTGTTTACCGACATTGTTCACTGTTTACTGTTTATTAATATTGGTTATCATTCGGTCCTTGACCAAGATTGTGAGATTAGGCAGAAAATGTTGTTTAATTTAGGTCCGATAACGCTTCACCGGACCGCGGCTTGGCGAGTACGTATCTAGGATTTAATTTAGGAGGGGCTCTATGTTGTCTAAAACCAGCCCTCTTTTTACCCGACAGCGGCAAAGCCAAAAGGAGGGTTATATGTTTGACCTGTATGTATTCTCCGACTATGTTCCCTCGTAGAGTCTGGATGGATGGGCTGATTTCAACAACCGAGGTGTAATTAGATTGGTCTTAACGTCGCAAGTGTCACTGGGTACTTACATTAAAACAAAAACAATAACGCGGCACAATAAATATAAAGGGTAACTAACGTATATAGACGACATTATCAAAACATGCAGTCGGGTTTTAAAAACTTGTTTTCTGTTAGACTTGTGTTCCCTTTATTTAGGGTAAGCCTAGGTTTAATGGCGAAGCCCTGTTCTTCTTGCTGAGATTTTTTAGCTTTTGAATTCTATCCCGTTCTCATTCTCGCTAAAATTTCTCAAGTGTAACCGTGACTATATCTGTGAAAATATTTAGCATCCAGTTTTATTTTCAAACTGGCTTCCGCCCGCGACTTCGTACGCGTATATATCAGTTCCCGAGGGAATAGCGATATGAAAGGAGGCCTACGTGTTAATCCAAGGTATAAGCTGTTTCCATTCCGAATTTCACCTAAATCCGTCAAGTAGTTATTGCGTGAAAGAGTAACAAACATCCATACTTACAAACTTTCGCGTTTTTTTGTATTTTGAAGATGGATAATGCTTTTACACAGCGCTTAAACATCTAATTATAGTATACAAGTAATACAAGGTAAGAATTTAATTATCTTATTACAAAACTTGTGACATAAGCTTTTTAGTTTTAACCAAAGCTCCGCTCGTTAAACAGAGGTTAATCGTTCGGCTCTTGTGGAAAATTCACCAAATTAGTGAGCTTTTATGTCATGTTTACAGCCGAGTGACGTAAGCTCGCTATTAAGCAAGCAAGGTCGAAAGCTACGCTATGATTTATAATTACGCCCTCTAGGAGTCGACCCTTTTCAACCTTTAATAATTAAGGGTTTTACTTGTAACATTTCACTAGATGTTGGGATTGTAGTGGGATAAAATAAAGAGGGGCTTGCGTTGTTTCGGTGTGTTTGATGACAAACAAACCCTTCTTTAATTTAACGTCTGGAAGCTTCTCCATACAATCGATATACAGTTATTGTACACAAGAAGTGTCAACCGTCTTAGATATTTAGAGGGAGATTTAGGTCGGGACTCTTTTCATATCTTAGTTACTTAAGCACTTTAGTGCATTGATATAATGTAATAATCTTCAAACTGAACATCCAATGACAAGCATGATACTGACAACGATAAGGTTCTAAGTAAGCTTAACATTTTACTGGGTGACTGAAATTGTTTTCCAGACTTGTCTGTTCTAAATTTCAAACCAAGTTTCCAACTCTGTCTACTCCAACCCTAAACGCTTCCTCTGGTATTTTTTTATTTACTTTATTAAAAAAATTGATGTCTGTCGTAAGAGGCGACTAATAAAGGAATAAAGGCTTTTAGTACTATTAGGCGATGGGCTTGCAAACTGTCACTAGTTAAATACACTGGTAAACATGCAGCCTGTTTGTACAAAATGTGGTAACGGAATTTATCAACCAGTTTTTTAGTGTCAATGGTAATTATTTAGCTCTGCCAACCCCACTCTGGGAATGAAGGCGTGATGCTATTTATGTATGTATGTTTTTTCCGGAACACATGAACTTTTTAGTGTCAATGTCACTCGTTAAGTTGACAAATTGTTGAGCAGTTGGGAGCGCCATTAGACACGCCACACGAAATTCTACGATTTGGCGAATCAGGCGCAGCGTCGCCGTGAAATAGGGGTGGGTCGACGACCTCGAACCCTGCCAAGATCGCAGTCACGTGGTCGCGGTTAGTAGACTGTGGCGTAACCTGTGCCGCAGCACACAGACACTCAGGCAGTAAGCCTTCCTTGAGAGGACCGTGAAGCAAAAAAAAACATAGAAAACGCGATAACGATTCCTCCCCTAAAAACGTAGTCTGATTTTCACGATTTTCGAAAATGTGGTAGATATTATGAAAAAGTAGGTCTGTACGTTTTCCTTTCCAAGAAAAGATTTATTAGAGAGAAAAAATAATGCAAAACATAAGCGGAAACGTACAGACCTAGTTTTTCATAATAAGTAGAACATGTTCAAAAATCGTGGACATCGGATTAGATTTAGGGGATGAGAAACGTTATCGCCCGGAGCTAAATTTCTTTGGATAATTTAGAACAGCAACCTAAGTATGCGACTTAAGCATCACTTCACAATCCTCTTAACTAACATAGTTTTGAAGAAGTCATGACGCCGACGTGGTGTGTCGTATTTAGCTAATAAGCGTTATAGCTAAACATTATCTTTTTGAGGCCCACGAACCACACCATACTACAAAACAAGGGAATTTAAAGCTACTGTCAAGTGAATAAAGTTTAATATCTTTTGCTCTTAAATGCAATTTTCAATTTTGAAACTAATAAAAATTAACTTTATTCTCATATAAATATAGTTTAAAATAAATTGTCTTGATTATGTCCCTCACACCGGGTCTCACGAGGTTATAGCTGTTATAAGTACTAGAGGTATGCATTTAGAGTAGGATAAAAATAAGATAACAAAAATCTGTATTATACTTACCTAGTATATTATCCTGTAATAATGTTAATTAGTTTCGCCTGTCTATTTTATTCAAATTTCTTCAATTGAGTCGCAAAACTTGTGACATTGTATACCTAACATAATTAAATCATTATATTTTTCGAGACTTTGACGTGTGTACTTAGTTATTATTTTATAATTTAGGTCAGTTTTTTGATATTTGGCTTCAAACATAGTAAGTTTGTTCTTAAAGTAATGTCATACGTAAGACTAATTATTTTTACTATAAAAATCACCAATCATTTTTTAAAGCATGTCTTGTTTATTCACTTCAGGGTTAACTGGAAGAGATCCCATAAGGGATAAGTTCGCCTTTGTACATTATCTATATTGATGCTAATATGTTTTTTAATTGTTTATGTGTATTAAAGAATACATACAAGTCTCAAAATGCCATCACAATAACAAACTTGGAATACTGTTCACTGTCCATCGACTGCGGCAATGCGCACTCGAATGTAGATGGAGCTCAGCTCGAAGCCCTCGGATGGGCACGGTCTAGTTGCGGGCACCTGTTCGGTTCCGATCGCTCTAACGATGCGCCTTGTTTCAGATGACAGCGGCAGGGAGGAGGTCACGTCGGAGCAACAGGTGAGGAACATTCTTAGCATACCTTTTTAGATGTAAAGAGGTTACAAGGACAAAGAATCAAGTAACTGGTACATAGTACATAATTCTATAAGGTACCTATATGGATTAATATCGAGTGCCATGCCATAATCGGGTAAGGTTCAAAAAGGAAAATTAGGCATACAAAATTGTAAGGATACTTTTCGTCGTACATCGGAACTTTTTTCGCCTTATTTGGTTCTATGGTTAACTACGCTTAACCTTTTGGTCCTTACCCAATCACTGTTTGGTCTTATGTGTTGTTTGGTCGAAAATCATTACAATTGAAACTGGTTTTTTCATTGTTATGAACTAACCTAACCTAACTAATCTAGACACTAGTTGTTTATTAAATGCTGTAATTTCAGCCTAAAAGGATGTTAGACGAAACGATTTTAGGCCAAACACTGCATGACAAACAATTTTGTGCGTTTCAAACCCCCTACAACTACATCTATAGTTAGCGAGCGAAGGTTCGAGAGGAATCAGTTGAGCTTCTCATTCGTATCGACTAATACGATTAGACTTACCTAATACATCCAATGTTCCTTATTCCTCGTAGCTCGTGCGCAGACTCTAGAAGCGCATAAGTAAATACAAAGTAAAATCATAAATAAAATCACACGATGTTGGACAGTTGAAGCGGTTCCATATCAACATGTGCCAATAATCCAGGGCTGTTAAGCCAGCGCTGGTCTTCCGTTGGGACCGCTCGGTGACGGCAGTATTGAAATCGTAGCCAAGTATATATAAAGGACATGTCCAAGCATCTCTGCTTTGGTTCCTGATTCAAGAAGTCGGTGTCGTTGAATACGTTGGCATCAGATTTCCTATAGGGGTGAGGACCAAAAAGTTGGACCACAGTTAAGCGTAGTTAACCATAGAAACAAAGAAAGCGAAAAAAGTTTCGACGCGACGAAAAGTATCTTCACAATTGTATGGCTAATTTACGTCGTACAACGAAAAACTTTCATAGAAATATAATCGCTTGAGTTAGCGTGCCTAACTTTTTGGTCCTTACCCATAGGAGGCTTTTACTTTCTTCTAAAATTAGGTCAATTTAATTTGTCTTTATTTCAACTATTCTTAGTTTATACTTCTTTGAAAGGATACTAAATTATGAAGGTCTTGATAACTTTCAGAAACCTTAAAATGTCCAAAGCCCCAGGGTTACTACTGTAGTTACACGTTGACCCTCAATTTGCTATAGCATTATTTTATAATGCCAACTAGAATTGGGTTGATTATCGCTATGGCGGCGCATGGTCCTACCATTGTGCTGCCATGCTAATGACGGTAATGACTCTAATCAGGGTCTGTTACGACACGCACGGCACGCATGAATGGGAAACACACCTTCAGCATACTTGAACTATATACTCAGCGACAAAAAAATCGCACCTTTTTGACATGAGGCAGATATAAACCATATTTCATCTAAGGTACTCGTAAGGTATGACTGAGAGGCCTCTTTTATAAATTTCAAAAGGTGTAATATTTTTGACGCCAAGTGTATTCGCGAGTGTGAAGATAAGTAGGTACTTTATGTAGACGATTTGCTAAGTTTATATGTGAAATTTAATATATAAATAATATTAGTGTAGGTACTTATGTTCAGGTGACGATTCTATTGAAATTTGACTGCTTTAGAAGGTATTGTCAACTAAACGTAAAAGTTATTTTGAAATAAATTTTATAAAGTTTTCTGCACCTTACAAATTTTATATAATTTAAGAAAGAAAAGATAGAAGAACAATTGTTAGTAGTAAGATAGGACAGAAACTCAGCATAGTGCTGGCGTAAAGTCAGCGCTGGTGTTCCGTTGGAATCGTGTTTGAAATATACTCGTAGCTGTTCTGTTAAATAACTAACTAAGCCGCAAATAAAGTAAAGAAATATAAGGATAAATGCAATTAACAAGGGACGTGGCACAAATTAAAAAGATGTTTGCAAACATTATAAAAGACCAACTTGGAACAATGGTGGTCTATGAAAGAAGACTGACAAATACCAGTTCTGAAGCAGGTGAATGCAAAAATGCACATAGTGCAAAAATGAATGTCGCACTGCAACAACTTATACTTGCACTTATGGCTAATTCATGGCGCGCAGGAATGCATTTCATTTGTCCGATTATAATTGCATAATTATGCGTGATGCACCTTACTCTGCCGTAACTGATACTGCTGGGATGTTATGCACTGCTCGTCACGCGGCTAATGAATGAAAGATGTATGTTTGTAGAATTTTAATGCACCATGATAGAATCATTGAAACATGGTGTAGTCAGGATGCGGGTTAGCATGGTGTTTGAGATGAAATGTTAACTGGATTTTTGACATGCCGTGAACATACAAATTTATTTCGAATAGGATGATAATCTTTTGAAAGGGTCCAGTTATGATGGGTTCACAATTAACTTTTTTTAAAAATTGTAAATATGATTTGTTTACTTATTCTAAATGTCGCCAAACTGTTTGTCAGTTTGTTGACAACCGATGCGCTCAAAAATCTAATACTACTTGTTAGGTACATACCTAGATACTAGTGCTTACTCACTAACTTAATTTACAATTCGGGTGCCAGAATGGTTAACACTAGCACTAAAACTCTAACTATTCACTCATTGTAACAACAAACCCTAAGAGGACTTGCCGTACTATAGTAAATTTAATGTTGAAGTAATTTCAATACTATAATAAATTTAATATTGAAGTAGTAAACCACTAATGTATATCTTAGTATGTTTATCAGAGTATTTTAAGGAATAACCGAGCTAAATTCTAAGCTACATGATTTATTTCAGCTTATTGCCTTTTTTGGAACTAATTTACTTGTGCTATTTTAGTATTTCATTAGTTTCATTTACTGCATCGGTGGTCGGCATCCTGAACCCGCCATTCAACTTTAACTTGCAGAGTCAGGTGCCGGTAGTGTTATTCTTTACCGCAGCACAAGCGAATTCGTCGACGAACTCTAAGCTTTACCAGCCACACTTGATTCATGACCAACCTGGCGCCAGATGACAGGCGACAATTTGATACATATTGTAAAGAGCTGTTACTATGGCACTGGGATCTATATAGGCTGCGCAATGTACACTGAATTTGCAATATCAAGTGTTATTGTCTGGTTGATGTTTGTTGAATAGGGTGCTGGAGCTCATTGATGTAAGTTTTCTTTGTGTCTTCTACGTCTGATATATACTTAATACGAGACGCTACGTATAACTAGTTCGAGGAGTTCAAGATATCCTGGTATGTAATAAAGTTCTCTGCGGTTAAGTTAAACATTAACATGGCGGATTTACGTCGCGACCACACACGCGCGACACGTCTGTGAACACTTTTATTACACGGACCCTTACCTTTGCGGCAATAAACTCGATGCTTCAACACGTTGGGGCTTGTTACATAAGTCACCCAAAACGTTTTAGGGTAAAAAATAAAACACTTTCACATCGAAATTGAGCTAAAGGCTGTTGTGATTTTCGCGTCTGTGACAGTTCTCGAGGATTTAAAGCGTTAAATCTAATGCTGCACAGAGCAAGCAACGACTAGCTACTGACCCTTATTTTTGACATTGTCTAAACAATCTCTTTCTTCATCTTGTCTTGCCAAGAAAAGGCAGAAAGACAAATCGGTACACATCAATAAAGCCTTACCAAATAGCCCTAAAATCTTTAGCTCCGTAACCAACCTCTTTCTAGAAGTTCAAGACGGTGACCATTCTTGACAGCCGTCCTCCACCGTTGTGGGACAAAACGGTACCGTCCGTGAGTTACCGCCGCCGCTGGTGATGGATGGGCGACTCCCGCAAACTAGGCCCGAGGACTGAAGAGCCCTAGTTATTGGCGACAGCTGAATGGGTCATTTGGTATTCGTATAGCCTCCAACTAGATGTGAATAATGTTTCGGGGGCGTTACTTATGGATATTGAGGTTAGGAGGCATGTTAAATGGTACAGGTGTTGTTACAATTTATGCTAGGTCAATTCAAAATGTATCACTTACAAGAAGCCCTAGAAAAAAAGAATACAGCGAACGTTATCGTTATGTAAAAAGTATAGGATTGATATAAGCTGACGGAAATAGTCACAGGAAAATGCTAGTTCTGTCATAAAGGTGCAAGGATGTGCAACATATGGTTATGGCCTTTTAATGGTCGAGATTCATATCTGCGTAGTTACAGCGGCCGCCGGCGCAGCGATAGAACATTTTTGTTTTGTTTTATGTAAGACTATTCATTCGCAACCAGTTCTCAATAAGGATATTAGCAATCTGGGTTCAATCACATCGTTCGCGGTGAATGAAATACTAACCGACCGAAGAACGAAGGCTGTTTCGTTAGTTGGCGCTCTTTAAGAGATGGTGCTTTTTTAATTGTCCAGGTTGTTAGAGAACAGGAACCATGCGAAGGAAACAGAGGTTGGTGCAGCAAGTTTTTGCGATAAGAATCGATCGGGCGAAAGTGAATCGATCGATCGCTATTTATCTCGGGTTATAGACGTGCTTGCTTATTTGCCCCCGTGCAGTATCGCAGCGCTAAAAGCTCCCGCGCATATTCAAGTTGCCATTAAATTGTAAATTAATTTTGATTTTACGCGTAATTTCTAAATAGCTAATTTACGGTTAATTTAAATTAATTTGTTAATATAAATTGATTGTGAATTAGCTATAAATTATTAATGAGCTGTTGAACCGGTGTTAAACTTTGAAATTTTATGAATGTAATACACGGGAGTTTAATCAGCTAACGCTTGTAAAAAGTAACGGAGCGTTGAAACTAAATTCTAAATTTAAACTGTTAATTGCAACTGACAGATACGAATGGGTTTACTAAAGCCGTGGAAAGTTGAAAATATTTGAGGGAAAATTCCACGATTTTAATGCATGTAATAATGCCGACAATGTACCGTTATTATTCATCAAGTGGGCTTTTAGTGTGGATATTATCGGAGGCAGCCAAAAAGCCGCCGATTACAGGGAACCAGTTTGGTCCGCTGTTGCTGGAGAGATCAAATGCCCTGGTTCAGTGCAAGGAGACTAGCATATTTAGTACGATTTGTCTTTATATGTTGCGTGTGGTAGGACAACCCGCAACTTCTTGAGGGTGTCAGGACCACCCTCAACTTCTTGAGGGTCCGGAACGGTGTGTCACTACTTTACCATTTGAAGCCTTGCTGCTGTGCTTACCGCACTGTTGTCATTCGGTGTGGAGGGTATTAAAATAATAAATAATTAAATACATAGAAAACATCCAAGACTTCGAAGCAAATTCTCGAGCTCATCACACAAATATTTACTCTTACCGGGAATCGAACCCGGGACCGGGACTACTAAAAAAATCAACAATATTTAACAGGGAAAGTGTTTGCGTTGTTGTATTCCGGTGTGGGGATAAGACAAACGGTGAAATAACTCATAGAGGCATTCCATCTCAGTCCTCAGGGTTGTTAACGCATTTGCAGTCTTCATTTTGTAGTCTTAAGAATGCAAATGTGTATGGGTCACAGATCCCACTTACGTACTACTTACTTACTTAATCAGGTAGCCTGTGTGCATGCTTCTCCATGACATAAAAATACCAGTTTTGTTGAATCAAATTAATTGAACGAGTGTAATAGTTTTTTCATTTTATTCTTGTTTAATGTCGTTATCAATAAAAAACTTCAAATTATTCTAAATTGGCCATTAAAGCGAAGCTTTAACGCTCTTAATGGTATAATTATGACCATAAACGTGACATTAATGCCAGATGAGGTAACATCACATTCAACACGGCTGGACACTTCCTGATCCGAATTGCTTCCGGCGAAAACAATGTTTAGAAAAATCCATTTGGATTCTTGTTCGGACGTTGTGTTAAGCTGATTGTTCATGGGTCGCGGCTTCGACCTTCTGCCGGTTAATTGTTACAAACCGTTAGCCAGACTAATACCAACTAGTTGCTGTAAAATTGAAGCTCCTACAAGTTTTTAGTCTTAATGTGTTATAGGCGCCTCCACAGACAACAAGATAAATAGTCGGCCTATTGGCATTAGACATTAGTCTAAAGTGAAACGTAACATAACATACTCGTACGTATATATTTTTATTAGACTTTGTTAGTGTCCCTCTGCAGGCAAAGGCCTCCCCTTTTTTCCCCATTCGTCCCAAGTCCCAACTGATTAACTTAATGTTTAAATTTAACATACTTTGGAATGCGCATTCTAAAACACCTTTTGTATGTCCACAGTAGTTCACACCCATCGTCTATATGTGAATACCTTCGGGGTTTCTCATTAGCGTTGGATCCCAAGCAAATACGGTAACAATGGCCGATAACTGGACGGCTGCATTGTTTTGAGCCGCGATTACCATGCGTTTATTCGTAGGCAGGGTCCCCTTAGTTCGTCTCTTCCGGTCATCTTCATAGTTATTGAGCACAAGCTTTCATCAAGAAATGGGTCAAGCTTTGTGTCCAGATAAGTTTGAAGAAAAAACCGAGGTAAACTCCTAAGTTTTAGGGCTCAAACTTCATTCAGTGGCAACGAATTGGTCTATCTGATAATAATGTAGTGTCAAACTGGGTATCTTTTATATCACTAGCTACTTTTGGTGCCATATGAGAATTTTAAAGGCTTCATATACTCAGTTGGATTGGTAGATGCTACTAATGTTTACTTACTTAAACACTTTAGATTGTGGTCTAGTTAACCCACTCAAAAACTAAAGTGTCGTGTACGTAATCATCCGTTAGCCACCTTTTCTCCATACATGTCATATAATCATGATATATTCGAAACCAATGTAACGGTTGGGCTGATTTTATTGTTTTTTTTTCCTTTTGAACATGTTTCTTCATCTACAATTATACCTTTTGTTTTGTCCCACGCCGCTGATTGTTGTCCTCAATGATATTTAAATGGCTTAGGGATTTGTTTACTTTAATTTCAGTTGCATGTTGAATATTACGTTGTGAGAAATAACGTAATGGCTGTTGTTTCTGCTTGTAGTCATTCAGTAAGCGCTGAACTAGTGTTTTGTGGGCTTGACCTATGCTGCCCTGCTAACACAAATGACAGTATCTCAGACAAAACTCCTGTAGCAAATGCAACCTTATTACTAACGCGATAGGATTTAATCTGCTTTGGCTATTGAATTTGAGATCTGCCTTTTGTTTTAGGAGGACAGTATGGGTCTTTGTTCTACTTGCCTTTTAAAAAGATAGTTTACTATTTTTGAGTATGGCAAGGTACGGTATGAGGGCCTCTATAGGGTCTGTGGTAGTGGCTGCTTATAGCATGACATTTAAGACTCATTAGGAATAGTCCCGCTTCTGTCAATGGGTTAAAAAAAGGGTTTTATAGCCAAATAAATAAATATCAGGGGACACTCTCACACAAATTCACCTAGTTTCAAACGAAGTTCAAGGCTTGTACTATGACTATAGTACAAGCCTACTTATAAGTAGTAGTCAAAGGTAAGTATACTTACCTTTGACTATGATGTAGTGATTTGCATTTATTGCATTCTTTCTTGCAAATCTTAACTGCTCTGCTGTCGTTAACTTTTTATCTTCGAGTGATAAAATATAACGATCGCTGGGGTGATTGCAACTTGCAACTATAGTGAATATTGGATCGCCCAGGGCGACAAGCTTGCTTGAACCTAACACCAATTCTACTTCTAATGTGGCGTTTGACTTGTAGATGCAGTGTCCCAAGGTCAAGGTTTATCGAAAATTCTTAGGTTTAAAACTAGTGACAGTTTTATTTTTAAATATACAGGATATTACAAAATTTCAATACAAAGATGTTTTAATGACCACCAATATAAATTCACCACCTGAATATACAAAATGGTTGCCATTTTAAACATCTACTAAATTAAATTATAGGATATGAAAAATCATGCATTTTATTCATTTTAGATATCATATATTATGATTCATAGTAAAATTTACTGCTTAAGACCTACACTTTCGATATCTAAATAGAAAAAAAATACGTTTTATTTATCAAAAGTTCCGGGTTCGATTCACGAACTAGGTACTAGTTTTTTTTTAAATCTTTGGTTGTAGTTTTTCTGGTCACTAAAATCGATGGCATGGTTCCTAAGAATAGATTTTTGTACGTCTTATAGTTTCAGTGTTGCCCATACTGACCGATCTACATGGGCCACTCTGTATAATACATATAAATAGGTAGGTAGAGAATAGCCATTAACTCCGCTATTGTACTTT
This sequence comes from Acleris holmiana, assembly GCA_949316455.1. Classification (NCBI taxonomy): domain Eukaryota; kingdom Metazoa; phylum Arthropoda; class Insecta; order Lepidoptera; family Tortricidae; genus Acleris; species Acleris holmiana. The sequence continues at coordinate 21,457,360 of OX438763.1, read as the reverse complement.
ACACATTTATTTCCATTGTGCAAATAAATTTAAATAAATAAATAAGCATTATTCTGTAAACATTTACTTTGTTTAAAGTTTATGAAAGTATTCAAGGCGTGCATTTAATCATTCCAATTGGTTTGAAGAAGATGTAAATACTAACTGTTGTTGTAACGCTTTATAACTAGATAACTCTTACCGTCTAGGGTCCTAAGAATGCATTACACTGTTTCTTCAGTAATGATACGGCTCTGTGGGAGCGATAGGCGATCTCATTCCCGGCACTCGTGAGATTACCGTATTTATTATTTATCTAGAACCTTCGGTAGCCTCCAATGGGTTGGATTATAGCAAAACGTAATAGCAAAAGCCCCGTTATGAGTTGATAGGGAGATACTAATAGACCTTCCAAGTGCTCAAGCCAACAGTTACACTCTTTTATGAACGAGCCTGATTGCCGAGCAGGTAATAAATTGATGTATTAAGGTGAATAATAATCCATTAACATTAGATATATGTGAATAATAGCGATAGTTAGACATTAGTTGTATCTTCCACCGTTTTCATTAGCGTGTCAAATATTGATTGTCCTTAAACAATGCCTTCAAAGTATGAAAACACGTCCGAATCTGGGTTAGAGAGTATTTGATTTACATTACAAAAAGCCTTCAAAACGCTTTTCGGGTTCTGCAACTGCTTGATTAATTTGCTTCAGCTACGCGACCAGTCCGCATGAATAAGACTACTCTAAGACTTGAGTAATTACTCTCCAAATTTGCTCGCACGATTGTCTGTCCAATCGCTGCATTGGTCACGACGAGTCAATCCGTCTAATTGATGAGTGGCCATATTGACTACCATACCCGGAATATGCGAATTTGGGACTACAATCTCCCCGCTCCAATCTATTGTCAACTAAATTGTCTACTTAGTTCGCCAAACACAGGGTCTCAAATCGAAAGGTGTCTTCGACCACGCAGTTCGCCATTGTTGTATTTTGACTTTTGTCTATGGTTCTCAAAGATCACTCCCACGTTTCTGGTTGTAAATGGTGTTTCATTGTCCGCTGTGCAGTCCCCTGAGACAATTCTTGACCTTGTTCCAAATTTTGCTGTCGTTCGTAGGTTTGCGATGACTGAACAGTGTTATACTTTGAGAGTCTCATGGGGTACTTAAGTTGCAACTTACAGCGTTTCTCTTAATTTCTCTTTGAATTTCAATGGGCAAGATGTGCTGCTTAATTGGCTCGACTTCCGTTTCCTCGCTATAGGTGCACCGATGCCCTCAAAAGATTAAGCAACGCGTGCCATGCAAGTCAGTCGTAAAGCTAACGATGGTCATTTTTTATTTGCGTGGTCGCTAAGTTACTTTCTATTTGCGGTTTTTGGAATTTGCACTATCTCTTTACATTCCCTGTATTATGCAGGGAACTTTTGAAAGAGCAAATTTCCATATGTCGCGGTCCTCTCCAATTATCGGTTGCGTCGGCGCTGATTGGGACGCATATCCGCGCGCGCGCACGGTCAAGGCTAGCGCTCGTTATTGGCGCGAAAGTTCAGCGCTCCCGCAACTTGACGCCGCTTGCCGCTCATGTTTCGGTTGTTAGCTTCGGCTATTTTTGTTCGATACGGCTGGCAATCTCCTATAGGTGCCTAGGATTTACTATTTCTTCTTAATTGGTCTTTGGTCAAAGTATTGCCATCTGTATTTTTTTGTTGTCCTTTGACAAACAGAGGATTGTAAAAAGAGGTTATTTTGATTAAAGTAAAGGTAACTAAGTACAATTTTCTTTCATGTACTGTAAGTTGCTAGTTTTATGTTTCCGTCAAAATTTCTGTTGACATATTTACAGATGTTGGAATTGACGTAACTAAATCCGTCCTACTCAAACTATTATTTGGTTAGACGTTATCTATATACTCATATGGATAATAATTTACAGACTCAAGTATTCCTTGATTTTCGTAATGCTTTCTTTTAAAAGCCATATATGTTTGCTTACGGTTAGTACCCCGGGTCACCCCGTATCGATCGCGCAGTTAAGTTGAGTACACGACTCACCTAATAAATAGTATAATAAATTATTAATTTATTTTTTTAAACAAATCTCTTATCAGTTCGGTTTTTTTTTATTTTTTTTATTTTAAGGAGAAGGCACACGAGCACTCGAGGTAAGTGGGATCTGAGACCCATAGACATTTGAATTCTCAAAACTATGATCCCAAGACCTCAAATACGTTGCCAACCCTGAGGACTAAGATGGAATGCCTCTATGCTAGTAATTTCACCGGTTGTCTTATCCCCACGCCGGAACACAACAATGCGAACACTGTTGCTTGGCGGGTGGTTAATGGATAAGATGGTGGTAGCGATCCGGACGGACCCTGCACAGGGTCCTACCACCACTTTATTATCAACAGCGGTATCAGCTTGTCATAAATTATCTGTGCAAATTTTGAATCACGAGAAAATTGGTGGCTATTATTGGTCATTGTAAATATTATCCTGTTATGCAAAGCAAATAATGATCTGTGATGTTGAGATAGGTGTTCGCAATCTGATTTGTTTACGTTGGATTTTGATATCGCGCATCAGCTTGCGTGACATTTACGCAATCAAGGTTGCGGTTGGGTTCTCGATTTCATAACATCATCCAATATCATCTACGCTTTGGTTTGTAGGTGCGAAGTCTGTTATTTTACTCATGTCTCTAAGTAAAGCAAAGCTAATACTAGAAAAGGGCCTGTGAAAGGCTGTTACAATTATCGATTAAGTCGTAAGCGAAATAATTGCTGTTTGATTAAAATTCTCCCCTTGGCTGGGATACCTGGGATACTTGATGATGAAGTTTAAAATTTGTAGTACGAGTAATCGTTGAAGAAATTGAGTTTCCTATCTACTACAGAATAAGTTCATCAATTTACACAGTTTTTTTAAATGTTGAATAGGTACAATGTGAAAAGATTTATTATCAGGGGACAACCACAGACAAAATTGACCTAGTGCCGTACTAAACTCTAGGCTTGTACTAGGGGTACTAGGCAGTGATAATCATCCTTAAAAAGATAAATAAATATTTAAGACCTAGGAAAAATATTCGTGCTACTAACTAGACTAACGACGATGAAGTAATCTTTTACCATTCAACTTTTTATATTTACGGATGTTATGGTGTTCTAGCATTTCACGGTCAAACCGATATTGCCGTTGGTCCTCCAACAACCGTGCTTTATAGTTCTTTACCTCGAATTCCTGGATCAAGTCAGTCAAAAACCATCCTTATTTCATAGAGTTCGGGTTTATATGTACTGTATAAGTGTGGTGCTTGGCTCTGGCCGTAGATTAGCGATTACACGGGGCGTGCGCGTGCGGCGGTCGCGTTTGCGCGCGATTTGCACGCTCGCCGCGACCGTTGGGCTCCACTGTGATGTTATCCGACGCGGGGCAAATGCTGCTCTGAGATTAACAGAGATGTTCAGAGGTTCAGGAATTGATTGAATACATGTGGTGATAATAATAATAATAGTAGATATTGGAGAACAGGATTACGGTGAGATACATAGGTATAAAATCAGTTTATAGTAGTAGTATTACGACCAGTAGACGCATTCAATATTTAAATATAAACTATGGTCTCCACAGCTCCACACTAGGCTAGCCCTATCTCCATTACATGGGAATCAAACGCGGCTATATAGACAAACAAATAATGGTTTTTGACATTATGTATTGCTTCTTTAGTCGTCATTCGAATTACATCAAAGTTTGTAAAACTCTTAAGCTTACACTTAAATCTCACAGAAAGGTAAAGCCGAGAACATAGCAAATTCCAAATAGGATGTTACGGTGTAGGTTAAAGCTATTCCAATCATACAAACAAAAAATTATATTAATAATAGATAAACAGACTACATAAATTTCAAGTTAATGGTGAAAATGAAAATGACAGAAAAAATTAGTGTTGAACAAAGTGTAAAATATGACGAAACTAATGACATGAACAATAAGAACATAATAACAAACAATAATACTGGGCCTCTATTCAGGTGCGTTAAAACGACATCGTGTTTGACACGTTTAAGAATCGTTTATGTCACAGTCGCCATTATTGTAAATGACATAAGAGTTATCAAAACGTTGACAATACGGAAACGGTTCAAAAACGATATCGTTATAACGCAGTTGAATAGAGGCCCTGGAGGTCAAACTACAATATCACACTACAAATAAGACCTCTAATTGTACGACATAGTACATAATTCCAGTGTAGTTTGCTCAGTAAATATTGACAACAATGCTGATATTAACATTGGCAGGTGGGAGGGACTAACGCGTAACTGGTCGTTATCGTGTCCTAGGGACCGTACTTATCCTGTCTGTTCGAGACGTGTGCGGACTTCGCAAGCAGCCTGATTGATTGGACACAAATGTTTGTTGAGTTTATGCAGTTTATGTTATGGAACTTTGGAGGTATTGACGTTTGATATGACTTGATATGACAGTTGTGGACAAAATTTCAAATTTGGCAGAGTCAAGCGTGTCTCTTTTACTTTATACGTTTAAGAGATTAGTTATGCTAACAAATTTGAAATGTAATTATTTCAAAGGTTGACGTGGCTTCTAAGGGTGTATTTCTTCGCAATTTATCTTGGTCTGATGAATGCTTTTTCCCAACAACGGATCTTATTCCAAAGTGCTCACGCTCGACAGTTATAACACCTGCAAGTAGCTGCACATTCTTCACCTGAGACCCGTTCAACCCTAAGGAGCCAAATAATTAATTCAAGACAAAATTCTCGCTGTACCCTTTCACAAAATTGCCATCACAATCATTATTGTGCTCTAGCCTGGATAGAGCAAAGACATATTAGATGTTGAATTTGAATGCGTATTTCAATCTGCATGCTCGTTGGTGGGCGCAAGTTCCCGCGTGCTACTAACACTGTGAACTGTAGCCCTTTAGTTCTAGGGCCAGATTAACCAGCTCTATACTTAGCTCTGAGGTCGTCCATCTTGATTGTTCTCAATACCCGACGTCCGCTTAGATAGCCAGAGCCACGGTTATAACTTTGGGTTTGAACAAAGTAATGAGAATTATGGAAGCGTCAAGGGTTTGGTCAGAAGTTGGAAAAACAGTTACGCTGTAAATGCGGCTTAACTTGTCACATAAGTTCTTGATGGTAAATGTCTTTATTCGTTATATTTTAAATCTATACGGCTTTTAACAGGTCCATGATTTTATACTTGTAAGAGATAATAAATAAGATGGTAAAGGCAGCCACTGTATCGGGGACACGTATCCAAAGATGCCAGTAACGGGTCTGCCTCGCCCTGTCCTCACAATCGAGGCTGCTTTATTTATGACCGATAGATAATAAAATCGAGAAGTAGCAGCTTTAATATAAAAGATAATTCAACTAGGAAAACCACGAGGATCAAAGACGGCGGTAGCAACCGCTGTGTAGCTGAAGATGTGTGCGAGAAAAAAACTATAGTTACAATTATAATAACAACAATAAATATTGTGGTGGAATGGTAAATGGATGAAATTTATGCCATGTTACAAGTAAAACTTTGGTTTCACTGGCATAAAAGAGAAGTTTCTTGCGCAGTAATACAATATTAATATGAATCACGTTTGTTCACGCAAATCTGAAAGCTGATACTACTTACTGCGGTTAAAAACTACAGTAATTCAATATCGCGATGATACCATTAACACCCAGAGCCAGTCGAGACACTCGACCGCAAACTAGCATCTGGTACTTCCTCCTCCATCACTCAAGTTTTTTTCGCTAACTAATTAGAACCAAAACATTCATAACCCTTTCCATTTCTATTGGGGTCGCAGAAAGTAAGACGGAGTTAATCAAATGAGAGTAGGTACAATTATATTATGTTTTTTCCATAGCGTTCCTGTCTTGTGTTTTTTTTTGTGTCGATACCAAAGAAAGAGATCCCGTTGTTATTTTCCTACTCTCGTTATTGAGGTTGCGGAGCCCAAATTTTACAGCCCATAATAACAATGTTTCATTCGCAGCTGTCAATTGAACCAATGCCATTAAAATATTCTAACCGACTTTTTCTACATCATCACGTTGACCAATTTACGATTCTTGTGTTCTACAAAGCCTCACGAAACCTGTTCCCACAGGCCAAGTAACCTTATTAAGCTCAGTTCAACCTCCCAAACGTGTTGAATCTATGATTTGTGTTAGCAGTTTTAAATTGAAATTGTTTCCGTTAAAAACGAACCGATGAAACCGGTTCCGGTCATTGATACGTCGATATATCAGCGTGATTTAGCGTACGACCGGTTGCGCACTGACCGTTAAACCGCTTTGTAGCATCTCGGCGATAATGTTAAGTGTTTGATCGGTTTTTGCATCTTTCTGTTAATGAGCTAACATTGATATTGAGTCATTGCCTCTTGTTCGTTTGTTTGCGGAGCCGTTTTTCTTTGCAAACGAGGTTGATAATGGTGCCGTGTTTGTTCCTAACCGTTGTTTGAAAAAGTAACGTGCAATTGATTTCCATTTCGAGCGCGAGCTGGAAACGTCCAGCTTTCCATTATTATGTATTCTCTGAGTAAATAGGCAGGAGACTTTCCATGGAAATGCTGCGTTGTCGCCACGCCGATACCATCGCTTCGTTATCCCATTAGACAACTATTTTCGCTCCTTAGTGCATGCTTATCGCGTATTTGATGTGGGAAAGGTTTATGAGGGATCAAAGGCCCACAAATTGGCTTGTATTTATCTCAATTCGATAGATTTACTATCAGTAATATTATCTACCTCAAAGATTCAAATTGTTAAACTTATATTGATATTTTGACCTGAAATTGCTTTGTTAATATCAGTTGCAACGTGTTCCGTCAATAAATTTTATCGTTTATCATCATTGCCCTACTAAACTACTGTTACGCAGGTTCTTCGCTAGTAGTAACGGGTTGCTATAAATTTCTTTATCTTTATGGAGTTTATAATATATGAGAGATTATATTTAGGCACCAGTGACACCCATCATGAGTATTATACAACGTTTATTAGCCTTGTTTGGTGTTACAAGTTCCTTAAAATTTAACTTCAGTAAGGATTTTGACAGTGGCTTTTTCAGGGTGGTGGCCTAGAAAGCGAAGCGGACAATTGGCAGTTCACCTCCCCGTTGGTTAGAGAATCTATGTAGGTTATCAGAAAATAACTAAATGAGGACAACGCAGGGCTGGACCTCTCGGCGCAAGAGAGAGGAGGCCTATGCCCTGCAGTGGGTTAATATGGGCTAATAGGAATTAAAAATAAGGAAGACTTTTATTGCCAGTTCTTCTGCAATATATAAAACAATTGTTTCTTTACGTAGATGATATCCTTTTACATCTAACTATAGACTGTTTTCACTAAATAAGTTATCTTTATTGTAACTGCATTCACTGCGTCTAACCTAAGTGCACTCAGGGGATTAGGTGTAATGCGTGTTCGCAATCAACGGCCTGATAAAAACAGGGTTTATGATGCATGGTAATGCTGATATGATGGTCAGGACGTGCTCGTTATGAACAGAGAGCAGCTTCGGAAGTAGGAAGATTCACACGGTGTTTCCTAAGTTTTATGTTAAACTAGAGGAGGCGACTAAGTGGCTAGCACTGAATACGTTTTAAGCTGTCGTCTCCCCCCAACTCTTCCTGTTAGGGAGTCGAATTTGAAAGATCATTCCATAGTGTACATTTACAATTTCACTACCATTTTCACGTTGTGCGTTGTCTGTCAGTAAGTCAGTAAAGAAAACTTTATAAATTAAATACTTATAGAAGATAAATTACTGTAACATATATTATTACATGTTCTTAATTTGTGGAATCTGATATCTTTTTACCATCATCAACGTAGCTATTCATCTTGAAAAATGCTATCACCTTATTTATTTACCTAGTAAAAAACAATTAATTACAAATAGCGTTCTCTATTGCTTTTGACATCTAAGCATCTGCTACAAATAATCGTATGAGAAAGCCTTCGCGTAACTAGTGTCTCTATAAAAGCCGCCATTGCTGGCATTTGTTTCCTAACTCAATACATCTAGAGCCTATAATCAAGCGTCAAAACAAGTCTTCGTACGTGGCGCGAGGTATCAGCTGTAGCATTACAATGATTAGTGTTTTTGCGCGTGCACTTGCGGCGGCAGGTGCTCTTGGAATGCGCCGGCGCTTCCGAACGCAGCAGTTGCCAGAACACCTGCCCCCGTATTAAGGTCGCCTTTATTCTGCTGGATAAATGTGGATAAAGCATCCGTCACTCTCACACTTACATACTGGTCAGAAGGTGACGGCTGTTGCATCCACTTTATCCGCGTCAATTAACACGACCGTATTAGACCCGTTGCTCGCGTCTTAGTTTTGCGGAAGGTTTTTGTTTTTAATGCGTGTTATTCGTTCTTCTGTTGTCGCTTATAAATTAGGTCAAGTAGGTTTGGCATTTGTAGTAATTGGTTCGACGTTTTCTTTAAAGATGGTTATTTAGATGCAGGTGAACTTGAGCTACTTTACTTTCTTAATGTCAAAGATGATGTTATATAACATAGTAAGTACCCCTTTTAGTCCCAGCCTGGTATCAATACTTAAGCTTTTGACTTTTCGTAATTCTTTAATATGCTTCATTTTATAGTTGACTTCATTTGTTTTTAACATGTTCGCGGACGGAAATATCGCAAACGCATTCGAATTTAGCAAACTGTGCCCTACAAGTGTGGCTTTACCGCCCGTGAACGTGTTAATATCATTATATTATGATGAAAATGATAAATTTTTCTATACGAAATGCGATTACATTTCTCTAGCCTAGTCCGATTTTCACCATTTTTGTATATGTTGTTGTTTTAATGACAAACTAGGTCTGTATGTTATTCTTTGGAAAGACAAATATAAAATAACGGAACCGTACAAGCCCAGTTTTTCACAATAATTGCAAGATATTCATAAAACGTAAATATCAAACTTGGTTTAGAACTTTAGAGGGTGAGAAACGTTATCGCCCGGACCTAAATTTATATGGTTTTTTTTGACAGCTATGCGATTTAAGCATTGCCTCATAAATCCTCTTAGAGCGTAAATTTAAGACCCATTTCAAAAAAATCTCCTTGTAGTTGTCAATGTCCTTGGAGATGCCAAGTCATTTGTAACTTAGAGGAAACTCAACGTTCTTGCTGTAGAATGTCAGATTGACTTTGGACCTAAGGTGGGTCAAAAAATTAAGACTGACTGTACATGCTTTACAATAAGGAATTGGTACGCTTAAAACACAGGATCGCAGCCTACCAAAATTTAAATTAATACCCGTTGTGTATTTGCATATTTTAACGCAATTTAACGCGTTTTATATAGAATCAACGTTGCCTTTCCCGTACGGTCCTGCTAAGTGGCGTGTCTGAGAATGTTCATTAACAATTACAAACAGAACTAAGGAGATCACATCGACGCCCGCGCATTCGATTAGTATTGCATTATTGCTCACTCAATTATCAACTTTATTCTTTAGTCCATAAAGACTACAATGAGTCTAGAGGGTATGCCATTCCTAGTGATTAGGTGCATCCTATTTTAATCCTAATGGGGATACGATAGGGGTTATAGTGGCGTGTAGGGAGATTATTAGGTGCAATTAACCATGAGGTGTTATCGAGTGTGCAATGAGGTTCCAATGTCTCTGCATTTGCAATTGTAACTGCAGTTAGGAAATTAATATTTTTTTTTTATTATTATTTTAAATTTTGCATTATAATTGTTTTTATTTTTATTTAAAAGATACGTGCACAGTCATCATAATCATCTCCCGCTTATCGTTCCATTTTAGTGGTTGTAAAACCTTGTGCATGTTCCGTCCGATTCGCTAACACTAGGTATATTATCCTGTAACTTGCGGTACCAGTAGGGTTCGCATTCTTGTGTTTCGGTGTGGTGATAAGACAACCGGTCAAACTACTAGTACTGGGCTGTCCCAGAAGTAAAGAGACAAAATTAGATTAAAAATATTTAATAAAAATATTTTGGAAAGTAAAGGTTTATTGATTTATTTATCCTGTATTAATAAATCCTGTATTAATAACATGAAATAAACTATACTGAATAAGCGGCTACCGCAACTATATTAACAATTTTTTTATCGTTAATTGCTGCTTGTCTCATCACAGCTTTTCAGGATCTCGAAACTACAGTGTTGGCCAATCTGGTCCACGAATAATTAAATACAGTGAAAGATTTGGGGTTTTCCGCTTGCATTTTTACATAACGACCATATCTATCTACCTCGACAAAAAACAAGAAAATATCGCTTGCCAGTAATGCAATTTTTATCGACAGGAATCAGGCTCGACAGTAATAATGTCAACATTCTATGTTTTTTTGTAAACTTCTCCGTGGCCGATTTTAGCGTGCTCCTTTTGATCTTTAATATGCGTATGCCAAGACAATATTCCAAAATCTTAAATTCCTGGTTGCTTAGCCCTTATCCTGTTATACCAAATCTTGATATCTTAGATTTTACTGCTGTAACAATAACAGATGTCAATGATATTTGCTCAAATGTCTTGTTTATCTTATTTATGTTTTGAGCGGTCGCAACTGTACGTAGTCCTCCTGTTATGTACTTAAAATTTCGTTTTTCGTTGCTTGTATAAAACATTATATAATTCTGTTAATACTTGTTTTTTTTAGATTCCTTCCCAATTAAATGATATATCGTATGCGTTTTCCCGTGACATTCATAGTATAAAACAAGTCTGTCCGCATCTAGTACTTGTTCCACTTGGTTTGTTGTTGAAAATAACCGAAATAGTACGTGATTCCCGGCTTATTTAAAAAAATTGACATTGACTGTTGATATGAGAGTTGGTTTATCCTTTTTTAGATGTTTTCTCTTTGACCAATTTTGTTTATGAAAATTGTCTCTTTACTTCTAATTGCAAATGCAAATGTCTATGTCTTCAGTCAGGGAGTCAGATCACACTTACCATAAGGTGGCCTGGCCTGTATGCTCGTTTACCCAACCAATGCCAATAAAAAAAAATGCAGTGATCCTGTTGCCACCTTTGACTTTACCCTTAGCAATTTTCTTTTCTGACTCCCAACAATTATAGCATTAACAAAAACGAAGCAACAAGTGGGCCACAGCAAGGCAACCTAGTTATTAAAAGCGAAGGCAAGCAGCGTGGATACAGAATTCCTATTAAATCACCCATATCAGCCTTAATGACCCCTCTTCCGTATTAATTGTGGCGTGGGAACATTTCTTTGAGCGAATTGTTACTGACCATGAATATTCAAAGAATGGGTTAGGACCTTCTGTGCCGAGTACCCAATAGTGTGTCCATTTGGTATATAAAACTGGGTATCTGGCAGTTCATGTAAAGATAGCAATCAAGATCTCATTGCGTTATGATTCTGGATGTAGGAAAGTTTATTACTGAACTTAATTTGGAATTGTAGACAAGGTTACTCATTTAATAATAACTGAATGAGGTTGCGCTGAACGCATTGTAAAACTAAAGTTTAAATTAAATATTAACTAATTACACAACTTTAATGGATAATGCCGATTACAAAAAAAATAACTAACAAACAAGCTTCTTCTAATATATATTAAAATTCATCATCGGCATAATGCTTCGTCAAGAGTTTAGAATAGTTAATCACTTTAATCAACAACATTTTTTTTTTTGTTTTGTTGAGGAGAATGCACACGAGCACTCAGGCCACCTGATGGTAAATGGAATCTCAATTGCGTTGCCAACCCTGAGGACCAAGATGGAATGCCTCCAAGTAATTTCTCTGGTTGTCTTATCCCCACACATGCTTGGTCAACAGTACATAAACTAATCAAACAATTATTCCCCAGCTCAAAGGTTCCAAATATAGTGCCAGCATTGCCACGCTGTATTGCAAACGAAATTTGTTGAACCAGATACGAACCTGACTCAGGATCACAGCCCCTATTCCTCAATCAAAGTCCCAGAGTCTTAATAAGAGTCTAAATTGATTGTTAAACCCCATTAAAAAATAGAAGTGTTATTATAAGTAATAAGTTTTAGTGGGGGTTTTCCCCCGTGTGTCACCAATACACTGGTAAGCATCTTAGCCTGACTTTGCAAAATGTGGTTACAGAATTATCAACAAGTTTAGAGTTGTTGGTATTCTGTAGCTCTGCCTACCCCACTCTGGGAATGAAGGCGTGATGTTATGTATGTATGTAAGTTTTAGTGGTGGTAGGACCTTGTGCAGGGTCCGTCCAGATCGCTACCATCTTAACCTTTAACTAATCGCCAAGCAGCTGTATTCCATTGTTGTGTTCCGGTGTGGGGATAAGAGAACCGGTGAAATAACTAGCATAGAAATTTAGTCCTCAGGGTTGGCAACACATTTGCTCTCTAAGGAATGCAATCTTTAGATTGTACCACTTACCATGAGGTGGCCTGTGTGCTCATTCATTCAAACCAAGATCGATCTCTTTTTTTTTATGTTAAGTAGAAGGCACACGAGCACTCAGGCCACCTGATGGTAAGTGAAATCTGAGACCCATAGACATTTGAATTCTGAAGATTATAATCCTAAGACCTCAAATGCGCTGCCAACCCTGAGGACTAAGATGGAATGCCTCTATGCTAGTAATTCCACCGGTTGTCTTATCCCCACACCGGAACACAACAATGCGAACACTGTTGCTTGGCGGATGGTTAATGGATAAGATGGTGGTAGTGATCCGGACGGACCCTGCACAGGGTCCTACCACCACTAGATCAGTCAGATCAGTGGAAGTAAGTATTAATAATTAGGATTTTAAACTTGAACACTTATCATCAGGTCAAAAAATACTCGTGCAACTCTATCACTTTTACTGACAGGATCATTACAGGTTTTAACAGTTCAAGGGTGACTCAACAAAACAAATAGCGGGCAACTCAACTAGCCAACTAGCCACCTAATGTGTTTCAAAGTCCGCTGTCGCCCGTGGCTCGCGCTCGACCCACTGACCGGCTGCCCAAATATCGGACAGGTTCCGCGGGCCACTTCCGAGGACCCGTCCAGCCACTTGCGATCGCTAGTGTATGCAGTTCGCGTGGGCTTGTGGGCTGCATTGGACCGTGGGAGCTGTACTTAAGGGCTTTAAAGGAGTTAAGATTGAGAACCCTTTGATTTATTTCCAAAGTAATCAGTCGGTATACAATAAATGATAATAAATAAATGAATATCAGGGGACAATCTCACACAAATTGACCTAGTCCCAAACTAAGCTCTAGGCTTGTACTATGGGTACTAGACAACGATAAACATACTTATACAGAGAAATAAATACTTAAATACATAGAAAACATCCAAGACTCAGGAACAAATATTCGCGCTCATTACACAAATATCTGGCTTTACCGGGATTTGAACCCAGGACCGCTGGCTTCGGATGCAGGGTCACTCCCAACTAGGCCACTGGGTCGTCAATACGCGGTTAGGTGGATTAATTTTAAAAATAAAACGGATATCAGTTTCCAAAGTAATCAGTTGAGTACTATAGACTGTAATATGGGGTTAGGTGGGTTCATTGGGAGATAAAGTACTAATTTGGAGTAAGTTGAAGCAGCTAGAGATAGACTGTGGTAGATGGGTTTATATGTTTTTTTTTTATAGGAAATGAAAGTTGAAGACAATTTATCTGCCGCTGTGTTCACTCGTGATTTACAAATAACTTAATAAACATATGTACTTAAAAAAAAAACCGTCACCCCTGAAGCATGTCACAAAACACACATTGACATTGGTGTTTTTTATGGCGTGGGGTAAGCAAACGAGCAGTGAGTTCTGTGACCTTCAGACATTTGCATTCTCAATCTACAATCTTAAGACTGCAATCCTAAGACCGCAAATGCGTTGCCAACCCTGAGGACTGAGAATGCCTTTATGCTGGTAATTTTACTGGTTGTCTTATCCCCACACGAACACAACAATGCGAGCACTGTTTGACGGCAGGTTAAAGAATACGATAACTTGTCAAAAGCAATATGGTTTTACTCAGTAGAATGTAGACCCAAAATGAACTTACCAACTATTAAATAGACTAAAACCCGTGATTTATGTATGTATAGAGCTGGGGGCAATTAGTATGTTAAATAGCATATTCGCAAAACATGACATTTTCAAAACATTTTTATTAACAAGACATCAATTAGACAGTGTCGACGGAGCTCCGCTGCTGCGGAGCTCCTATTTCTGGGTGGTTTGGCCCTCCGGGCCTACTATAAAACTAACATAATCTAAACCTACCTACGATTCTATAACCTAAATCCACTATTTGCAAATATCATGTTTTGCGAATATGATATTCTGCGAAGTATGGGCTGGGGGGTTACCATGACATGGATAAACAATTTAGTTGAAGGTAAGATATAACTGCTATAGCTGTGTCCTTTACGTTTATCCTAAACTGGATTGCTTAGGCATTTCATGTTAACCCCACTGATATCTCTGAAACGGCTCAACAGATTTGTATGATATAAAAACCAACCCGATTAAATTAAGATTCCTGTACGAATCGGTCCCTCCGTTTGGGAGCTACGATGCCTCAGACGAACAGATACACAGATACACAGATAATACACTGATACACACCTTAAACTTATGAGACCTCTTTTTTGCGGCGGGGCTTAATAAATACAAGAACACGAGGAAATCTCGTTATCATCGCACAAAACTATTTATATACGTGTTTAGAATAAAATAAATAAATATCACGGGACAATGCTACACAAATTGACCTAGTCCCAACGTAAGCTCTAGGCTTGTACTATGGGTGCTAGACAACGATAAACTTACTTACTTATATGTAAAAATATGTACCGTGAAACAGGGTGAATAGGGACTAAGGGGTGAATAGAATTAAGGACACAACCTAAAATGAAGCATGACACTAATTATAAGACTAAAATAATTTCCAATTTTTCATTTAATACTTGTTCTTATTTGTAACAAGTTATGCCTTATTTAAGGTTTTACGGTAATTAACTAGATAAAATAATATCCAAGACTGGAACAAATATCTGCCCTTACCGGGATTTGAACCCGGGAACTCTAGGTCACTACCAACTAGGCCATTGTGTCGTCAAATAAAGGTGAAGGTTAAATATTCTCGAATAGCTTTAATGTATTGTCATTGTGATTCACGTGTGCTTTTCTACGATTGGTTAGCGGTCAGTGGGTCAGTATTATTTTACACTAGCTGACCCGACAGACGTCCTGTCCTAACTATGAATATTGAATTAAAATTGGTATAAATTAATACAAAATAATAATTCAAAAACATAACTGTCGGGGGTTGACAGTTGGCGCCATTGACAGAATGCACGCTGCAAATATCGTTTAAAACAGATGCATTAATAACTGTTTCCTAATGCAACTTACTTCATTTTTTTTTCATAAGAACCTTCTCCTGACAGTAACAAAAACAACAAAAAAATAACTATCGAAATCGGTCCAGCCGTTCACGCGTGATGCCGTAACCAAGGGAAATGGGGATTATTATTTATTATACATACCTTTAGGATTACCTTCGTTTCATACATTTCCCAAACACATAATTTGACCAAACTACTTTTTTTTTAAAACTGTAAATATTTCAGGATTTTTATAAAACTTACGTAACCTAACCTAGGGTTAGGTTAGGTTAGGGTGTATGTCTATGTACGTTCCAAATACAAGTATGGTAAGTAAGTAAGTATTCATGAGATAAAACGGCGAACTAAGCATTTGGATATTACTCCACAGGTTAGCTACCTATCTAATTCTGTTGATTTTTATTGATATGGAATTGTGTGGTAAATAAAACGATCGTTAACATAAATTAATTGATTTTCATTGATCATCTACATAATTCAATATATTAGGAAACTGTTAGATTAGGAATCGTAGAAGTTCTACTTCTTAACATAGCCAAATTTATTTTAGGGCATATATTACTAAAACTGTTTGAAATAGAAGAACTGGATCGGTTTTTTATGTAGGAATACCAACCTTTTTGTGTTTCGCCTACGAAGCTAGCGGTCCGGGTTCTATTCCCGTATAGGCAACTATTTGTGTGATGAGCATTTGGTCCAGAGTCCTGGATGTTTTCAATGTGTTTAAGTATTTTTTTTCTCTATGTACATTATGTATGTCGTGGTATTAGTATCATATTTCAAGCCTCGAGCTTAGTTTGGGACCAGGTCAATTCGTGTTAGATTGTCCCCTGATATTTATGTATTATTATTTTAGTTCGAATCCACCAAACATCTAACGCTAATATTTCATTAACATGTTGCTTATACACGTCAATCAATCAATATATTTATGCACGAAGGAGAAAGTAGGAACGCCCGCTACACTCGTTCAAGGACGTCAGAACAGGGTCGTGGCGGTGCGAACCACCTGCAAGGGTGCCCTACACAAACAAGGGTATGCAAAAATTGCATTTCCTCGAAACATTGGACAGATTTCTCAAGCCGACCCACTGTCTTATTAAAATACAATTACTTTCCATATTTATTGTCGTTTTCCGAACCTCTCTCCGATCTCGGATCGCGGTCATGGGGCCGCGTGCGCATGATTTCGCTAATAGCCTCTTCTTTCGAGGGCTCCTTGGCAATTCGCGCATTCTTTGGGTGACACTCGATCTTTGAATTATAATAAGCTTATTATAGAACCATTATTATAGGATTTGTTTGTCGTTTACAGTCGTGTACAGTTGATTTTCAAGATGCATGTTGCTTGACACGATGATGTTTTGCGTGTCACGATATCGCATCTTTAGAATTATAGTGACATTAGGGTTGAATTTCGACTTAGGTCTCTATAGTACTCAATTTAAGACTCGAAATCGAAAGCTGAAAATGTTTGAATTAGGTCACTATAATTCTAAAAGTGCGATATATATAAAGCCTTAAGTGCTAGTGTTATATACATTTCACGTAAAGGTCTGAGCGTAAAGGGTAATTAAATAACTAATAAGTAAAATAAAAATAAAATACTTAACTTAAAACAAATTACGTGAGATTGAAAAGATCAGAAAAATCAGAGGTACAAATATAAGTACTCAAGTTTAAGATTCAAATTTAGTAGAAACGAATAAGTTCGTGAAATGTACTTTTTAAAACGGCAACATGACCTTTTTTTCGTGTTCATCTTACAATTTCACAGTTTTTAGTATTCTCTAAATGTAATTAAAAAAAATATTTCAAGTTAATAATTGCAATGCTAATAGAGCATGTAGCAACACAAAACAAAACAAAATCAACCATCGTGGAAATGTCCAGCTGTGAATGATATTTCAGCTTATATCAAGTCTTGATAAATTAGTAATACTGATATACAATGTTTAGGTCGACGAATTTGCTTCAGTTACAATTCAAAAGCGGAACTAAGCAGTGTATGGACATCCCAGCTCGGCGTCGGCCGGTGTTACAGCACCGCTAACTGTGTCACGGCGTGTCAACAGCCCTGCGCGGTGCGCGTGCGCTTCCGGCGCGTCACGCATGCCCGCCGGCGCGTCTGCGCCGCTCAGTGCCATTTGCATACGTGACTCATTCGGTGACGCTCCAACCCTTTATCGATCGTTATCAAAAGTAAATTTAAATAAATTCACAAGAAAAAAAATGATAAATCAGCATTAATTTGGTTATTATGTTTAAAAAAAGGGAAATGTTTGTTTGCTTTTGTTGTTTTGTTTCGATCTCGTATTTTTTGATTGGTAGCAAGCAACGTTGACTTGGCAATCACACCTTACTTAACTTATTTAAATATAAATGATAGAAAGTAAAAGCATTACAAAGTTTCATAAACACCTTTTCTAGTCTTTCAAATTCAAAGTCATCGACCTGTGAACATGAAAAAATCTATCGTAGCAATCGATAAAAGATTCCAATCGATCGGACCTTCTCTCACCTCAGTTTGACGTCCGAAAGAAAGTACCGGTTGATTCTACATATCAGTACCGAATCAGCGGAACATCAATACAAACAATGCCAAGTGAAATTCGTCAATAAAAAAAAAACATAAATAGACCTCGGTATACACGAGTTCGGAGTTCCGTTCACGAAAGCGACCAATCACTTTCATCTCTCTTTTGTGACGTGTAAAGAACACAATGAAATATTTGCATCTATGTGGAACATCGATGTTTTTTTGCGTTCTCTCTATAAACTCTGGACACCTTGAAAATGTTGTGGAAAGTTTGGTGCACATTACAAGCTAGTTATAGCAGAGCCTAGAGCTTTAAAGCATTTTAAAATGCCGTGTATTGGTTTGACCGGCAAATAACTAAATCATTGATATTTTTATTCAGTTCGTATCTAACTGAAAAATTACTATAATATTAACACACATTATGATAGCTTAAGCCGCACTCAGTCAGTTAACGATTAAGTCGTTCCTAAGTGACGATTTTTCATACACATGTTTTTAAAAGCGGAACGAGTTAATTGTTTTTAAATGTCCCTGAGCACGGCAGCTACCAATTATTCGTTTAGTTTGAAAAACACACAAAAAATGAAAGGCGTGGAATATGCTCATAGCCCTTTATTCCACATGGTGTTTACCCCGTTGTTAACGTTATGATTGCTCTTAACTCGACAGTAATCGCTGCCGAGTCGTAAACAATACGATTGCAAAAGGGGTAAAATTAAAAATGGATAAAACAGGCTCAGTTCATATTTTTAACGTTTCAGTTAGATAATTCTACTACGGGCCCTATGTCCCTGATAGGGGATAAAAAAAGGCATCATAACGTTAACGTTTCAGTTAGATAATTGTACTACGGGCCCTTTGTTCCTGATAGGGAATAAAAAGAAAGGCATCATAACGTTAACGTTTCAGTTAGATACGTGTACTACGGGCCCTATGTTCCTGATAGGTGATAAAAAGAAAGGCATCATAACGTTAACGTTTCAGTTAGATAATTCTACTACGGGCCCTATGTTCCTGATAGGGGATAAAAAGAAAGGCATCATAATCATTATTAGTTAAACGTGTCTATCTCCTTAAAATGCGAAAATATTATGTGTCTATGCATGATCGATCATCATCATCATCATCGTTGCGTATGTTACTCGCGTGTATGGATCAAAAGTCAATGTCCAGGTGTTTCACCCAGTTTACTGCGGCAGGCGTATATTTATGCAGCTCCTTCATGCCACCAGTAAAACAGCGAAGTGGGCAATCATTTAACACGTGGGGGATGGTCTGACCGGCTAGAACAAGTTGTATTTTCCTCGCTTGTCGCTCAGCGCGTCTCTATCGTGACAGACTAGACAGTCAGGGAGATCCCAGCAACAAACAAGTTGCGGACAACTTATGCTAGCCTGGTCAGGTGTTACGCAGTGGCATTGTGGTGACTCCCTCAATCCCCACTTGTGTACACTTTTATATACATTTTTCCTTCCTCCCTCTAAATCATTCTTTCCTATTTTTTGTCCTCGTCAATCAGGGCCTCGAAACTGCAATAAATTAAAGCTGTCTTTGTCAACGTCGGGTTCCATCGTTGCTTTAATATTTCTAGCTGATTATCGGTTTTTGCTCGCTTTCAGTGGAAACCCGGCCTGTAATGAAACCTGTTCTGGACCTGTTCCATCAATCAACCGGAATAAAAAGTTAATGATCAGTTAATACGTCATTAAGCTTTAGTTTTACACGTTCGAATTATACCATCAAGCTCAGGATGATAGCGGCAACCTAGATTCGATTAAACGCGTTTTTATTTTCTTTTCCCATGATTATATTTCATAATACAAGTCAATAGGTTATTTAATCAAGTTATAATTAGAATGCTGTCGGTTTTGCTTTTTACGCTTCAATATTCAGACAAGATTTACACGGAAGTTATTAAGTTGGAGAATTCTCTGTAAAAATAATTTTCCATGTTACATCATGTTACGTGAATTGTTAAAGATTGAAATCAAAACAAAACGGATGGTTCAATCACCATGCATAACATCATTAATAGTTTTCTCTCTTCACTTCTTTACAATTCTTGTTTTCTTTCTGTTTACTATCTAACCAAATTACAATTAAGTGTTCTGGCTTTAATATAAACTAGAAATCTGTTAATCTTTAAAATGATTTATTTTCTTGGGTTTGTCTTATTACCAAAAGACAATTACCACGTCAGCCGAAAGGCGTGAACTAAGGAAAATAGGTAACCATCAAGGAATACTTATTTTATACTTACATAACTACAGATAGGGTTGGGCTGATTCCGGGTTTTCGAATGGAGACTGTTTATTAAAAGAAGCTTATTTCATGGTGGACTAATAGTCAGCTGCGGCAAATTGGCTGGTGGGAAACCAACTAAGTTAAACAAGGCGCAGCTATCAGCTGTTGTAAAGTATAATGCTCATGTTTAAAAATATATAACTAGTTCACAGTTAGGTACGTAATAGTACTCGTAAATATACGATACCAAAGAAACAAATGAACAAAGAAGTAAGGCCTCAGATCGATGAAGAAATTAATAATGGAGGTGACTTGCCATTCTTGCGAAAAACACTTACAAGAAAGCGGGGTCGAAACAACCATTCAGTGAAACGTAACGTAAGGCGAACAAACAAAAACATTCCTCCAGCAAGTCCACAGAGTAATGTGTAGAAAACTTACTCGTATAGAGATGAAAGCTGCCGAGTAAAACACAAAACGTCGTAATTATTCTTAAATAGTTATTGAATTTGAAACGTTGCTTTTTATTTGTCGAAAGTTCATGTCACTTATATTTTGGCGGACAGTTTTACTTTAACCACGTCTAGTCGATATGGCCCTTTGGTCATTCGATTTTCGACTTAATGTCAAGGAGTTAGGTTCCTCATGGGAAGCCATGTGGAGTGGTCGCGCATTGTATTTACTTTCAATAGTTCGTTGATCGGAGTGTTATTGTCAAATTTGGCTCATAATGGTGCGCCCACGCCGCCTAAGATGTAATGGACGTCCGCTAACAAACGGTGCGTTTTTTTTGTTTTGTTGGTTACAATTAAATTGAATTGATTCACGTAACATGTTATGAGTGATAATTTCTTGGGAAGTTCACTTGGTTTTTTTTTGTGGAACTATGTCGAAGTGACGTATTAAATCAAAATGTCTTGTTTATGTTTTATTAACTAATAGCGACCCTTCTACTCGCGACCAAAGTTCCCCTATCAACAAAATTCAAAATTGCCCACACAAGTCAGGGATAACGAGTCGTATAAGGAAAAAAATAAAATCGGTCTGTCATTTCAGAGATTGCACCCAACCATGCAAACAAACAAATAAACACACAAGTTTAGCTCGTTATGGTATTAGTATAGATGACACTGATCACTCTGAAATATTTCCATTGTGGTTTAGGAATCAATCAAACTTGTTCATCTAACTGTTTCAAAGTAAAACAGTATCATGACAAGAAAACAAAGCCAGTATTTTGAATTAAACATGTCTTTTCCTTATAAGTATGTATTTTCTTGCAAGTAAGATGAAAAACAGGTTTAGGAATCAAAAAATCTTGTTCATCTAACTGTTTCAAAGTAAAACAGTATCATGACAAGATAAAGCCAGTGTGTTTTGAATTAAAAATGTATTTTCTTTTTAATAATATGTATTTTCTTGCAAGTAAGATGAAAAACATTAAATTACAGACGTGGATAATCGCGGGCTTCTCATAGACAACTTATATGACTTCCATTTGTAGTTCCTTCTATACCGCCTGTAGTATGTACAATCAAGGTTATAAATATGTATACACTTTAGTACCTTGTCTATTTAACGTCATTTTTCAACTGCCATATGAAATTGTCACAGCGATTAAAGTGACAAGGTACTAAAGTGTATACATATTTATGACCTTGACTGTACACAATAATATAGCTCGCTGTTATGCGAGTATAACAAATTTTACCTGAATCCGATTCCTATTAAGTGTTAACGGACTGTACTTCATAGTTCACATTTCAAAGATATAAATTTTCTCAAGTATCCAGTTTTATGGCCCATAATATTACTAATAATCAATAGATAATTTTCCACTTGTAGTTAGTTACACGTCTAATAATAAATCTCATTCCAAGTGATTCCTGGTTCAGGTGTAACTATTACCTTTAAGTATCTAATAAGTAGTTAAAACCGGGCAAGAGCATGTCGGACCATGCTCAGTGTAGGGTTCCGAAGCGATTAAGTACCTACTTCAAACATAAAAAACCAACAAGTAGGTAATATTAGACGATTTTAGTAGGTATAAATACTTAAATCGCCTGTATCTCTTGAACCAATGATATCTTAGTCTTGATATTTTAATAATTTTCCTAGTTAGACTATGGAACCCAAACAAGGCAATCCACCTGCGGTTGCGGTGGGTACTAATGCGAAAGTGTGTCTGTCAGTTACATTTTCAAGGCATTTAAAAAAAAATGTATGATAGGCAAGCATTTGACCTCGATCTCACCTGATAAAATTTAGATAATATCTATATATATATATAATCTATATAAGATTGAATCCCGGGGAAAGACTTACCCCCTGACTTATAAACGTGGAATAACCGTGGGGTAGCTTTTATGCAATGCTTTATCACTTTCTGTCAGATGTAAATGTAGCAATTACAGATAAGGACATAACATCGCATAAGCTACCCCACGGTTATTCCACGTTTATAAGTAAGGGGGTATCATATATATCAGAAAAACAAACAAATTGTAGTGGCAAACCTGTTTTACGCGGACGAAACTTTGGTTCCATAAATCATTTATTTCATGTAATATTTAGACCTATAACCCCGCACTTTAGTTTAGCAAGCGATCTATCAAAGGTTCCTCTAGTTATTTTTACATATAAAAAAAAACACTGACCAGTGATGGACTTTTCGCACCTGGCTTAAGTGCTCCAAATCAGTTATAGCCTACTCATTCGTAAATATGTATTTCTCAGTTATATTTTTAGGAAATACAGATAAATGGATTTCTCCCTAGGATTTCACATTTAACAATAGGGTAATCTTTTGTATTTCAACAGCTTAAGAGTACCTAAAGCCGCCAGTCCTTTCGCCTGGACGTCCGATTATAGAAAGGTGATGGCAGGTGGGTGTGTCCAACGATGCGATAACTTCTATTGTGCACTGATTCCTATTACACATTCGCAATTTAATCATCAACCAATCTACCAATACCGACCAAGTTTAATTTGCCTGCAACCAAATCTTCAGTCAGAAGCACAGTGTAGGTCCAGATTAAGGTTGAAATTTGGTTGTTCTGAAACTTTTAATTCGGTGATTACTTCATTATCAGCGAAGAAAGCATGATACGTAACATTGGCATTGTGCGCGAACTTTCTTCGGCTCAATTGTGTTTTAATCATGAGATAATTAATAAAGCCCGCGGCTGCGCCTGCGCCGGGAAAAGGTGAAATTGTGCTAGTTGCGTTACGTGCGTGTTGCGTAAGTGTGTATTTAGTTTTCCTTTTCCTTGGTGTGGCAGGCTGGCTTGATCCTGTTAATAGGTTTAGAGTGTCTAGGTGTTATATCATTGCGGTCTCTTCAGTGGTTTACATCGCGACCATAGCAAGATATTTATTCCGTTTTCCTCATTAGTACAGTCAGCTAGGATTCTCTTTGGTGAAGTCTGATACAGCTCGGACCTTAGTATACCTTACGAGGTCGTAAAGCCCAGTGTGCAATAGGGTGTACATAGTCAAGGTCATTTAATGTTCTCAAACATCACGGAAATGTATGCGTTAATATCACGAAATGAAGACATGACCTAACTTGACCAACTTTTTCATGACTTGGCCTAACGACAAGAAGTAATGTATGAAATACCTAAGAAAAACCATTATAGTCGGCTGCTAGCTTTTTTAATTGGCTTACTAACATTAAACTGACTAAGGAAAAATTACATACTGCCAATCACCACTATAATCTGTAACCACTTGCAATATTAAAAACAAACAAAATCGACGGTAGGTACTATATTTATGTGCGGTTAAACATGGTGCTCGAATAGCTTGTTCAAATGGCATGTTTAAAAGGTAGTTATTTTAATTTTAATATTTCCTCACATTACTTGAGAAAAGCACTATACAATCCTCGGTCGGAACAGGGATTGCAGGACGCGTTTTATCTCAAACTTGTCCAGCAATCCTTTACTTCACGGCTTCTGCAGTAATGTTGTATTAAACTGTATTGTAATGGAATTAAGTTCAACTTTATTGCCTTGCATGCCTTGGGTACAAATGTTGTACAGCCCTTAGGAGGTTAATTTGAGATCTATAATAAAAATAGGTTTGGGAATTACAAGATTCACAATCATCGTGCTTGAATCAGTTAATCGTGCCGGAACTGTTAAATTTCTTGAAATATTAAATATTAAATTATTCAACTAGCTCTGTGCGAAATGATATCAATTTAAATCACCCTTTTGATGCAAAGAAAGACATACAAATACAATTTCATAAAAACATAACTATTTCATAGCGCTATATAAACGCTGTTGGTAGCCATCTCGCCGTTAATGCACCAATCTACACGCGGGACACTTTATATCTCCAATCTATACATAAATAAATAATGTTGCGTTTACAACTTAATAACGTCGTTTTATTGGCTTAATAAAATAAACGCATAATAACTAAACTGCAAGACTTCCGTATACGTCCTAGTTGCTTCTATTAACATTTTACCGTCATGTTACTCGCCTGCTCCGTTACTTGTCACTGGCAAGTGGTATGTATGTAAACTCTATTGCACAAAAAACAAACAATCACAAGCAATTATGTACATAAACTTAAGATTAACATGTACAATGGAGTGGTATGCTGCTAAACCAAATAGCAGTATCTCAAAGAAAACTCCTGTCGAAATCATAACCTTATTTATTACTAAGAAAAAAGGATTGAAAATACGTTGGCAATTGAATCTGACATACTGGTTTTTGGCTGGAGGGCAATAAGGGCAGGCTTATAAGTAGCTCCACAGTGCATTGTCACTTTAACGTTATGTTTGAACTACTGCATTAATCTATCAAAGGCGTTAAAGTGACAGGGTAGCAAAGTGTGCAGCTAACTTCGTACCAACACTAAATAAATCAGTAAATCTTCTTTATTATGTTTATCTTCCTTCAACACAGTCGCTTTCCGCGTCTGTCTGTCTGTTTGTCTGCATATCCGCTAACTCCTCCTAAACAACGCAATGGATTTCGATGCGGTGTTCACCGTCAGTTAAAATGTTTTCACGGAAGGATTTCATGTATATTAAACTCTGGTTTATGTACGGGTGTTAGAGAAAGAAAACTGACATAGGTAAATCGAAGCGAAGCGAGGGCGGGACTCTAGTAAATTGTAAATATTCGATATTAAATAAGATCACTCGAATTAACCCAGTCCAAAACTAAACTCTAAGCATGTATATGAGAACTATTTGGACAGACCAAAATGTTTGAACCGTATTCATAGGAAGCAAAAGTTGATTACATGATTACACGCAGTGGTCTAAAAAAACAGTATTCCAGTGATTTCTGATCCATTCTAATTTGTACCGTATTTTCAAGGGAGTTTAAGTTTAAATTAATTCACAAGAGTTACTGGTCAAAAAATCACTGGCCGCTTTCTATTGGTGGATGATAGTAAATAGAGACCGCTGTGATGTGCATTCGAAAAGAACCCTAGTGGTGTATACCCGTATCGTTGGGCGATAGTACCTACACACACTTAAAAAATATAATTGCAGAATTGTATCGATTCGATTTTAGATTTCAAGTATTTTCAACGAACGCTATTTTCTGCTGAAACGATGATGTTCTCGGGGGTGTCTATTATTTCATCGAAATACCATTAATTAAATGTGTCATTTCGTCGAACGGTATTCTCTGCTGAAATCATAATGTTTCGGAGTATCTTAAACTTCTAACCTTACCTAACCTACGTAATCAATGTTTCATAAACCCTGAAAACGTTATGGTTTCAGCAGAAAATAGCGTTCGATGAACTGAAATTCCATGAAATGATACACTCGATGAAGTGATGGGTTACCGTTTTCAGGATATCTTAAACATTAATTACGTATGTTAGGTTAGGTTAAACGTGACTATCTAAAAAAATAACTTTTACGGCGAGAAATGTCTTTAGATGAAACGAAAATTCTGCGTAACTACTTCATGATAGGTACGTGTTCGTTAAAAAGTGTTTCGATAAAATATTAGTTTCTTAGGTACCCCAAAATTATCCAAATAAATTTTGCAATGTAGGTACATTGCATGGTTATGCGTTGCGATACATTTTAAAATATTGAAAGAATTTAAGGATATTTTTACAGATAAATATTCATATTAATACAAAGAAAACATGAAAAAAATCAGAAACAAATACTCTAGCCTTATCAGAAGTGAAAGTGGAAAGCGGGGGTTGGACCTTGTGCAGGGTCCGTCCGTATCGTTACCACTATCT
Source organism: Acleris holmiana (assembly GCA_949316455.1). NCBI lineage: Eukaryota > Metazoa > Arthropoda > Insecta > Lepidoptera > Tortricidae > Acleris > Acleris holmiana. The sequence continues at coordinate 21,430,923 of OX438763.1, read as the reverse complement.
TATCTATTAACCTACCGCCAAACAGCAGTGTTGGCATTGTTGTGTTCCGGTTTGGGGATAAGACAGCCGGTGAAATAACTAGCATAGAGGCATTCCATCTTAGTCCTCAGGGTTGGCAACGCATTTGCTGTCTTAGGTTTGCAGTCTTGTAAATGCGAATGTCTATGGGTCACATACCATCAGGTGGCCTGTGTGCTCGTTTGCATTCCCGATGCCATAAAAAAAAACCCGAGACCGGTAGCTTTGTAGGCAGGGTCCCTACCACAATACTCAGCTTAAAACTTAGTGCCAAATTAAGCTCTAGGCTCTAGATATTTTTTTTGTGACAGGTTCAAGAATATATTAATGCGTATCGAACAATGCTTTCCCACACTGATTAAACCGGAAAGATTCGTGGGCAGAGTCACTGTAACTTAGGTATAATCGCCGTGTTAGCATTGGATTGATTTCGCCATTTTATTTGTATAAATAGCTCAGTTTTATTTGCTCGTAACCCAGGATAACGGTAAATTGGGTTGAATGGTCGCTTTGTTAGTTCTGATCACGAGAAATTACATAATATTAAGTTACATTGCCCACATTATTATAATAAACATATAAATGACGACTCATAGCCTTTTACGTTACGTTATGCCGCAAATCGCCTCTAGGAATGTCTTTTTGCTACCGGAATTCATATTTTATAGTTTCAATTTCATATTATAGAACCGCAAGCGCAGTTACGTATTATATTCTAGATAATCTTATAGTTCTAGTTAGTGGGAAGGACAATTTATGAATGAGTGCTTTTAATAAAATATAATCGTTTTATTAACTTGCCCTCCTTCGTTTTTGGCACTCGATAATCGTTAAATCGATTATGTTTTAGACTCGTTTCCTGCTCAACCTGTCTTGCCTTCCGCGTGGATTTATTAACGACACGGGCAGTAATACGGGCCAAGTTTGTGGCAACACATTGTGTGACAAAAGCTCCATATTTTATATAATCTGTGAGTCTGTACTTTAAACCGAATATTCTTTGAGTTATGGATTGTTTCCTACTTTGTTAAAAAAGTCAAATAAGTAAGTAGATTTTATGATTTGTTTACACAAATTCATGGATCTTTGAATGTTGGTGTTTTTTTTTTTTTTTAACAAATTATTTTATATTTTAAAGTATGAAGTAGATCTTGGCGATGGCTTCCGAGCAGCTAGATAATCGATTGCTACTTACTATTCGAGCCGTGGGCGGCGGCTTGTCCCGATCGATTCGCAGCACGCCGCGTCCGCCCACCACAAGCTCACATTCATATTAATTTGCAAATACAGAAGTCAACATTTCAGGCTAGAAAGCGATAGTTCACTTTCGCTTAAAATTGGCGAATTGGTGTGTAGGATGTCGTGTGGCCGATGGAGCGAGCGTGAGTCGATTATTCGATAATCGGTTTGACCCAAAACATGACTAAAACGAACTTGGCGGTCAGCGAAAGTTTATTACAATGACGCTCTTTCATTATTTGGAAAATCATTTAACGTCAAGTTAAGTGTTATAAAATCATTTAACGTCAAGTTAAGTGTTATAAAATCATTTAACGTCAAGTTAAGTGTTATAAAATCATTTAACGTCAAGTTAAGTGTTATAAATAACTCGTCGTAATGCAGTAGCGGCGGTTTGGTCAAAAAACTTGAGAAATTTGCATAAGTATTTTTGCACAATTTTTTTTATGGCCAATTTTATGTGATTTCGACACTTATGTGTTGGTTATATGTTCTATTGTGTAATAGTGAAAGCTCACAAGAATATAGATAAGTTGTTATTTCATTGTTCGCTGGTCTGATTTGATCTGAATCTATTCTCGATTTTTTAATTTTATACCGAATAAATTATATCTAAAGATTACATAACTCGCTGGATTTAAATTTGGGTAGGTACCATGTTTTTCGCGTGAATTGCATACTCGGCCGGAATATTAATTGGTATTACGGTTCTATCTTCATCAAGTAATCAACTTATAGAATCTACATTATAAGTTATTTTTATTTAATGCGATCGCTTGGATTTACCTTTATACTAAGATAGCGTTGAATTTAATTTTGATAACAATTATGTAGGTATGTACTTTAGACACGTCAAATATCGTGAGAGTTGAATCTGGAATCCGACTGCTTAATTATTCTTATAATGTAATTATGAAGATACATTGGTCACGTCAAAATATCCTGGGACTAAAATCTATTCGATTACTTTATTATATAATTGCGTTTTAGTGTCTATTTTAATACTTACTAGCGACCCGCCCTCGCTTCGCTCCGGATTAAAGTATTATACATATAAACCTTCCTCTTCAATCACTCTATCTATTAAAAAAAACCGCATCAAAATCCGTTGCGTAGTTTTAAAGATTTAAGCATATAGGGACAGAAAAAGCGACTTTGTTTTATACTATGTAGTGATTAAAAAATGTTTAGGTTAACTTTGCCCACATTCCCATTTCGTTCACATTCCTACTTCGTCCGCAATCCCACTTCGTCAACATTCCCATTTCATCCATATTCCCATTTCGTCCTTTTCCCACTTCGTCCAAATTCCCATTTCGTCCACATTCTCATTTCGTCCACATTCCCTAATCGTCCGCATTCTCATTTCGTCCACATTTCCCAGTCGTCCATATACCCGAAAAAAATACAACCGAATTGACTATTTTTTAAAGTTTGCTACAGTTGCAGGGCCCACCCTGTATATTCCTGTTGACATAATGTAAGTTACCATGAATCAGTAGTAAAATAAATTCGTTTTTTGCTGACTATACTTGTTTAAGCCATCATTAATGACACTCCACCATCAGACCAGCTCTTTGGTACGATATGGATTAAATGGGAATGTTGACTAAGTGGGAATGTTGATGAAGTGGGAATGTGAACGAAATGGGAAAATGGACGAGATGGGAATGTTGACAAAATAGGAAGTGGACGAGTTGGGAATTGATTTTGGACGAAATGGGTCTGACGAACTAGGAAGTTGACAATATGAGAATGTGGACGAAGTGAACCTAAACGTTAAAAAAATAAGCAAGAACTTATAGTAAATGTAGAACTATAAAGCTAAACAATTATAAGCCTGTAAAAGTGAAACAGCAGTACCAGCTTATTAATTGCTACCGCTAACAAAATTGCACTCGCAACTGACAGTACATTTATCATTTATGTTTCATAAAAAAAACCGGTTAAGTGCGAGCCAGCCACTTGCGCACCGAGGGTTCCGTACGTAGGTAATATTATAATCCTGATTTGAATTAGATTTTAAATATAATCAGCGCGAGCCCATCTCTAACTTGTACTTAATGTTTTAATTCCGAGTTTGTACTAAAACCTCCCGAGTTTCAAAGTATTTACTAATACTAGAACAAAATCACTTTTTAGTGAAAGCTCAAGTATAAAAATAGTGACTTTGTTGTGCTAATACCCCTTAAATTAAATAAAATTAAAGTACCCCTAAAATATGGCACCTATATCGATTGCGGTTATCAAGATATGAACAAGTTGTGGTCTGGGCGTTCAGGAGTTTATTAATTTGTTCTAATATTAGATACTGGGTCTTCCAAGGAAGTACCCTCTTCTAAACCCGGGTGCAGGAGGATATTCATAACAAATTTTATCATGCAAAAAAAATATAAATACGTTGAAAAAAAAAACGTTACTTGAATGGGCCTTTCTTACTTCACTCGATTTAAAAAAAAATGTATTGATGAGTAGGTACTTACATAAATCCGCCGTTATCACTACATAGTATAAAACAAAGACGCTTTTTCTGTCCCTATAACCCTATGTATGCTTATATCTTTAAAACTGCGCAACGGATTTTGATGCGGTTTTTTTTAATAGATAGAGTGATTGAAGAGGAAGGTTTATATGTATAATACTTTAATCCGGAGCGAAGCGAGGGCGGGTCGCTAGTAACTTATAACACATATTCTGAAAAAATCCACCAGTTATCTATTACGGTTCAAAAGATACAGCTCTTGAAAGATAGGACGGACGGACTGCAAAGGGCTCCCTTAAGGTGATATCAGACAGTTAATTTTTTGTTCATTTTCTTATTTAATTTTGCATCTTTCACTCAAAGTGACACGTCTGAACGCTATATGAAAGAAAAGTGTTGAACGAATTCATTAGTGAATTGATCAACCGATGTTAGATGTTTTCATTCGGAATCATTCATTCCCACTCCGAATGAACGGTCTGAACGCAAAGAGAACGTTCACTTGAATTCGGTCATTATGTCTGGAACCAAGACGCATGACTTCATTCGACGCCATATTGAAGAAAACTACGGATGAATGTTCTTTTTTACGTTAATCCAGCTAAGCCGTGTGAACATTGAATGAAAAAAAAATGAAGCATTCAGTCGAAAGAACATTGACTCGAGTGAACCGTCTGATATACCCTTTAGGGCGCGGAACCCTGATAACGAAGATTCCTGATTACTATTGTACAACGTTTATTTTCCACACAATATTTGTCACAAACATTGATATTCTCTTTAAAGGTAACGTCTTCAATCGCGTTCGCGTTGCTTCAACGATACGTATCGTATTTGCATAACGATCATTGTCCCGTCGCGTTACTCAACGATACAAACGTTACCGTAATGGCCGCGTTACAGATGAGCCGATATGTCGCAGTCATTTGTTTCGAGTCCAAACCAGCTGATCGCTTTCTCAAGCCACGCATACCGCGTTACCTGGGGGCGATATTTGGGAGTTGAGCAAAGTTATGTTTGTTACCACACAAATCGACTGTAGGTACATGGCTTTTGCGACAATTATGTCAATGTTATCTAACTTTAACTTGTTATTTAGTGTTATAAAATTCGTTCGTATAGTATAACAAGTGAGAAAGATCTTCAAAATATTTAACGTAACGACCACTTTGCAGTTATTTAATTGAATGCAACCGGATGGGAACATTTAGATGAATGGCTAAGTGATTGTAATTCTTTATAGCCTGTACAGGTGGAAAACATGATCTTGATGAATAGTCGCGTAAATGAGGAATGAACATTAATCTCGTTCGCCTTTCCCTAAAACTATTGTTGCACAACTCCGTGGGAAGTTCAATAGGCCAGAGAAATGAGACGTTGTTGTGAGTGGTTTTTACTTTAATTCCACGTCGGTTAGCTTACACGATGAATCGGACTATAATTACATTGCCCTTTGACAATGCCGTGTTTATGATGAATATTAATGGGAATTCGCACGCAGTGTCTGTACGAGTACGTAAAAAGAACTAATACAAACAAAATGTGGCATTTTTCAAGAGGGTTTTCGGGGGATCATATCATAATTACATACAAAAGTTCAAAATACATAAGGGTCATAATGTAAACTTTTCAACAAAAAAAGGGTTCTCTATTGGATGGCATACAATTATTTGTAATAATAGTGTTACGCATAATTGCTTTTAGCCGAAATAATGATGTGCATAATCATCTTTACGCATATATTATAGGTATTATTACGCATATCATTAAAAAGCATAAATACAGTAAGCATAATTGTCATCAAGACTAACGTCAAATAGCATAATTGCAAAAAGTCATAATAATTACTTGGCATCATTACAAAATGGATATCATACTAACCTAACCTAACCTAATGTACCTAACGTGACCTAATTTAACCTTAAGTATCTAATAATTATTAGCCCAAACAATAATATGCATAATGTGTATTAGTCAAATACAAATTACTCCAACTAAAATTATTCTAATAGCCTAATATGCTAAAATAGGAGTATGCTAAAGTATTATTATGCGACCGTACAATTATGCCAATACAAATTATACGAAAACAATTATGCGAAAAAATATTAGTCTAAAACCTAAAACACATATGCGATCCAAGGGGATCCCCGAAAAAAGACTATTATATAGAACGAAGAAGTTGAAAAAAGTACCGTGGTCTCTGCCTACCTCTCTGGAAACAGGCGTGATTTAATGTATCTATGTATTTATTGTACGAGTATAGAACCCATTAGGTTAGGTTAGGTATGGTTTGTTTTTTCGGAAGAATTTGGTAGAAGGTCAAAGGTGTTTTAGTGGGTAGGACTCCTGCCCCTCTTTCCGTTAGGGGAAGAGGGTTGGGGGAGAGTCCCACATAACCACTACACTACTCGAATGTGGTGGTATACAATCGTAAAAAAAAAGGTATGGTTTGTTCATTAACCTACCGCCAAACAGCAGTGTTCGCATTGTTGTGTTCCGGTGTGGGGATAAGACAGCCGGTGAAATTACTAGCATAGAGGCATTCCATCTTAGTCCTCAGGGTTGGCAACGCATTTGCAGTCTTAAGATTGCAGTCTTGAGAATGCGAATGTCTATGGGTCACAGTTTCCACTTACCATCAGGTGGCCTGTGTGCTCTTTTGCCTTCTTGATGCCATAAAAAAAAAAAAAAAAAAAAAAAAAAAACAAACCTGATTTCTTTACGGTTTCAGAAAAAAACATATCATATTATGTTATGAACATTATTTATTATAATTATTATAACATTTAAAACCTATTACGTATTTTGAACTTTATTATATTATTTTTCTTCTTCCAGTCCCTCTTCAATCTTGAAGGTTGACCGTCAGCTTCTTTTATTGTCTCTATCCGCAGCCAGCCAAAACAGCTGTTCGATGGAGGCAATTCCGGTCCATTCCCGGATGTTCCGCAGTGACGATTTCCTTCACCCAGCGCGTCTCTTTCCCTACACTTTGCCTGGTGTTGGATATGACGTGGTTATTTAATTGCCTGTTCTGTTTAAGCGCCATACAAATAAATTAAAACTTATAAAGGGATTAAGTAAGCAAACGGTTTTGAATAGATCAAGAATGTGTACATCACACTAGGCCTATACTTAGCGCCCCAATCAATCATAGACAAATTATCACCCGCCTGGTTATGGAAATACAGCGCTGCAGCGCTTTCCTGCTGAGACGGGAAGCGATCCTAACATAATTACAGCTGTTGCACGCTTGATTGCTATTAATGGCAGCAGGTATCGCTGCTATCGCTCAATCAAAAGTCATTTGACACTTTGATTAAGTGCTGCCAGTGAAAATGATCGTAATGCCGCGTAACTGTAGCTCGAAGTTTATCCGATTAGTTAACTGGTTTCAGTTAATACGGGTAAAGCTAATAACTTGCTGTATGTGTTTTATTACTGTTTACTGAGGTATTACCTCGTTTATCTAACTGGCCAGCTGTTACCAACAGCTTCATAAGCCGTTTGCCGATATCCCAGATTAAAAAATATGTTTAGCAAAAAGGTTTTTAAAGTACAACTATGCCATCCATGCACTTAACGCAGCCTGTATCTAGATTGGAAACGAATGAAAGGAGTTATGATTACTTTTCAGAACTAATTTATTATAATAATTATATTTTTTTATGTTAGTTGACAGCTCATTCGATATGAATTTCACGTGATATGTAAAATTGTTTTATCTATGGACACAACCCATCTTATTAGAAATAAAGTATAGTACCTATAATTTTACAATGATTATAACTTAGAAGAAGAAAATAAATCAGAAGTAAGTATGTTTTTACCAAATAATATTAAGTATAAACTCTATTCATCCTTATTATCATTTAAACAGTTTCAAAGCGGACTCTTACCGTCCAACTTAGTTGGGTCCCTATCTCGGTCACCTCGCCTCTCGCCAATTCTGTTGTCTCTGGATTCAATTTCGCCGGCTGTCAACTAGATGCGGTCCCTCGCGGCGCGTGTCAGAGGTTAGTTCGCGAGTTTAATTTGCCTGCACGTCATCTTATAACATCACTAGATAATCATATTCTTCTTAAAATATAATAATATGAGACAAGCGATGGATGGTAGTGGCATTTATTTATCTTAGATGTCTGTTTAGTTTTATTTTTCTGCTTTTAACTCTAGATACTCGTATTAAACTTCATTGAAGACTGTAATTTATTTTTATAAATTCATTAATATTTCTGACATACTCGTATGCTACGTGTCAGATATATTAACGAATATTAACATAATGTCAGCCTCTGTCAGAGTCTGTAGGTTAGAACCTAATCTTAAAGAAAAGAAAAGGGAAGGGATTCAGTATACGCTCCGTTTTAGTCAGGATTTGGCTTCGTAATAGAAATCAACCTTCTACTATTCTTGGTAACTTGAACTAAAACCTATTTAAGCTCGTGCTTCCCATCAAACCAAACCACAGCGTTTATGTTGTTTGATGTAACTGTGAAGCCTCCCCGACCGGATCGGGTCCCGACTAATTGGCCCGACCCGGTTGCTGCGATCAGTCTGTTGACCCGTCAATTTTGCTAATAACTCAATTGCGTACGATTGGTGGGCGGATACTTGTTAGCGCATCGCTAAGTTTTTATTTCAACGTATGAAATTGGATGCCTTATTTTAGAACTTTGAAACAAGTCAAAATTCAATAGAAGACGGTTTTTAAGGTCCTTTTGTAAGTATTTTTCTATACGTATAAAACTGTTTCGACGCGCACACGCTAAAATGTAATCCTGTAGTGACGAACAGGAGCAATAAACCTTATTTTTTTTAGATAGAAAATTGATTAGATAGAAAATTTATCTTTGAATATCAGGGACACCTCGGCAAATGGGTCGATATAACATTTGATGTAATATCACGTGGTATAATAATATTTAATATAATTTAAAGGGACGTCAGTTCTCAACTGGTATAATGAATAATTGGTGTAAATTTATTGTTAATGTAGGTACAATGAATATAGTGTAAATTACGCATACTGCTCGCTCAACCGACATAATTAATAAATCTGCTAATAAACCTTCCTTAGGTTTCGCACAGATGGGTTTTATTGTTTGTGTGATTGTATCTTTTGATAATTTAGACAATCAATTCTAAAAATATAGTATAACTAATACTGTAAATTACTTGTATAGCAAAATCAACTATTGCTAAACTATACTTCTATCACGCCAACAGACAGACATGTGGGGCGTCATAATGTGCGGCGACGGAGATCTGTGCGGGGCTCCAATTTCTGTATTGTTTGGCCCTCTGGGTCTAACGTAACACTAATCAAACCATGCCTATTTTTAAAGCGACTTCAGTTAAATTTGGCTTTGAAATTATACTTATAATACGGTATAATCAATGAGTATTATTTTTTCAAAAATGCTTTTGATAAAATAACAATTTTGTTTTCAATCGATATGTTTGTTTAAACGTTGTTATAATAATTATTTATTATATCAAATGACACTTTAGATACTGCAAGAATATGCCATACGTTTTTATATTAGACGTGCATAATACATATATAGAGCGTCTGATTACCTAATAAATAATATAATATTTGTTTTTATATGGATCGATACGCACCCAGGGCAAACGATTTGAAAAACTTACTGGGAATGCTATCCGTTCTGACTCCTCCATTGTTACCCAAAACAAACGATGCCAATCAACGTTACCTTCGTTTCTCCGAATACCATACACTTATTATCAGATGCAGACTATTATGCATTTACCTGCCACTCGCTTCCTACAGCCACTTCACTGTCCAACATTGTTTGGCGAACAATAACGCACCTAACAAGTTACGCAATATAGGACCAGCGCCATCTAGCGGGAATAGAAAGCTATGCAAATCCGACAGACGTCGCCAGCGCTTCCTGATGCTAATAATGGGAAACTATACTGGTTGGCTGTTGTTCTCGAGTTTATAGACGATTTATCAATGGAAACTAATCCTCTAGTGTTATTAAGTGACAGGCGATAAAATAGTTTACGAGACTGTTGCATAATGACAGGCGTTGTAATACTAGTGTGGTTTAATAATAAGGTCACACGAGTGTCATAATGCCAATTATGCACAGTCGCGTACAATAGTTGTCTACGCTTGTATAGTACATTCTCTAAAATTTTCTAACAAATCACTTCCCTCAAAATGGCAGTTGGGATGTTTGTTGCTTATTGAAACGAAGTACAACACGACTGTTGTATTCTGCCGTACGTACTGTTTAAACCTTAACTTGGCAGTGTGCACCACAGGATAAATACCTACCATAATGTTCACTTTTTGTTTTTTTTTTTCAATTGATATTTTTTATGCTGGTTCGAAATCAAATAGGGTTTGAATTCACGACTTTTTTTAATTTTTGCCAATTTAAGGGTTAAGTTGATTCACTGAAAATCAGCGTCGCGGCACTTCATGCCTCGACACATGCTGAGTGGACTCCTTTTTGAGGCCACTCTCAAAATTGTATTGTAGTAAATTGTATTTACTTTTCTCTAGTTTTAAGCAAGTTGTAACGATGTTGGGTTGTGTTTCAAATAAATAATCATTGATTAATTAATTAATCATCTGCACGATGCTTTCCATGTGAGCGGGACCCTACGTCACGTACTGCTATTTGTAAGGTACGGTAGTGTTACAGCCAAGTTAAGCTTAATATAAATGATGAATTCTGGATTTTGCCGCTGCATCACATGACTTGTACCACAACCAATCCTATTGAATAAGTGTACGAGTCAAACAAAAGTAAATCACTTACGAGGGAAACAACCTTGTAGTCAAGTGCAAAACCAGTAAACAGTGCAGTTACTTTTGTCGACATTTACATGACAGAGTGATTTTTAAAACTAACTGTACTTCGTTTTTTTAAGATGAGAATATGTGCCCGTATTTTGCACCCGTTTTTCCTTTAACGAAGTTTAAATTAGACATTTAAAACAATTATCTCTACTAAAGCAATTAATAACAAGAATATTTGCTCAAATATTTCTCAGTATTGGCTTCGTTATAAAAGGAAACATGTCCAAATTTGACGATTATTATTCTCATATTGGAAAAAAATGTATAATTTGCTTCCATCAACGAAATGCATTTAAATAAGTTGACTTGTATAGACGAATACGTATATTTAGGTGACTGTGCCACTTTACCTTCCATGAATCGACCGGCGGGACTGGCTCGTTTGATTTCACCAGCATAAAAGTCGCACAGATATAATTGTTCATGTCACTAAAACATCCGCGAGCTAAGTACACAGCGATATTTGCAGGCAATAGGTATTTTGAGCTGCAATGTTGTTAACTGTCTTGATACCGGCCTCGGATGTGCCGAATGCCGGCGCCGCTCTGGAGAAATCCTACGAATGCCTGTCGCATCTTTAGAATTATAGTGAACCAATCCACATATTTTGGATTTCGACTTAGGTCTATATAATACTAAATTTATGACTCGAAATCGAAAGCTCAAATGTTGAATTAGGTAACTATAATTCTAAAAGTGCGCTGTGTTTAAGCTATGACAATAGGGGCTCGTGCAGTTCTAGTTCTAGATTTTTGCATAGTTCCACTTTGTTTCGGTAAGTTAATCCCATACTTGTTTGTTACAAAGTGGGTGGAGATAAATATGTTCATTATGACGATTGTTTTTCGAATGTGATAATATGTCCTGGGGCTCTATTCTATTCGGTAAAACAATATTGCTCTTGCCATGCCGTATGGCGGCCGAGTTAAAAACAATACGAAAACATGTCAAAAACTATATTGTTTTACCTGGGTGTTCATCGAAACACCTTGCATCGAATGTATCTTTTCATCGAATTTCATTTCATAGATCGCTATTTTCTGCTGAAACCATAATATTTTCGGGGTATCTTTAACATCTAACCTCACGTAACATACGTAATCAATGTTTAATTTACCCTGAAAACATTATGGTTTCAGAAGAAAATAGCGTTCGATGAAATGAAATTCGGTTTTACCTAGTAGAATAGCACCTGGTTCGTTGAAACGTAAGTTCTTTTTAATATATTTGCCAATGATTGTATTAGGGCCAATTGTAAACAACTGAGCATCGTTGTTAATTAACCAATTAAATCGTTTATGTTATAATAATCTAAATCGACATCAATTGCTTCCAAGTGATTCTGATCACAAATTATGTTCGTAGTGTTCGTACAGTCACAAGCAATACTATTGTCTAACATTGAACTCAAAAATATTTGACCCGCCTTTATTTATACTCACGTCTCTATTCATGCAGCAATTCGCATGAAGAGGTGTATATTTTTAATGTAACAGGCAAAGGCTGTCTGTTATTTTTTCGAAAACCGCATTATAAATGAAGATACACTAATAATTTATAGGAATAACAATGTAACTCCAAATTTTTTCAACTACACCCATTGACAGAGTTTTTTTTTATAATTCATGTTTGACGTTTTGGCGGTTACGTTAATTGATCCCGCGGGCGACGATATTTTTGCTGGTGGCTGTACTGAAACACGTGTCGCGTCCCGCTTCTAAACCGTATCAATGTTGGCCTTGTCCCCTTTCCTCAGCCCACAGACTAGTGTTTTAAACATCTCTCCCTTGTACGGCGGCTGTTGACGGGTTGATTTAATACCGTTGAATATTTACCAGGCAAGCTTCCCTAGCTGAACACATTCGACTGTTAACAGCCTTAACGCCATATGTAACGTTATAAGACACTTGCAAAAACAACCTTGATCATAAAAAAATACAACACAAATTAATAGATGCACTTTTAAATTTCATTAGCATGGAAAATATGAGCAGCATATCCGCCATATGTCAGGCCGCTTTTGGTTTGACCAGCCTCTGTTGAATTCATGGGTTTGGTCGCGTTATTGAAAAACATGAAAGCATCAAACGAAAAATTACCTTGTATTATAATATGGCATTCTAACATAACTCTAGTCGTTAGTGTAGGTTGTAGGTGATCACTTGATCAGACATGTTTTGTTCTATTTCTTTCTTCTACGTTAACTATTTATTTTTACTTAGCTATCTTTTGCCCTTGACTCTGTCCGCTTAGATGTCTTACACTTTTCGCATTTCGCAATCCGTTTACAATGTAACTTTTATTAACGACATGATCTATATTTGCTTATGGTAACAGAAAATTAAAAGCAGTCAGACTTAATAACTCACAAACTCTTCTCGCATGTCACATCACAAAATTACCTCAGACAACTAAGAGAAATGGCTTCCGTTCTTTTAAATTATGCAAAATATCGCATTAACATCACAAAAGAAAACAATCGGGAGCGCGTGCGCCGCTCGGTAACAGGCGGACGTCCTCTGCGAAAAACAAAAATTATGGTGACATTAGACAATGTTGTGTCATTTACTTGGCTCATTACGTAATGACTTTTAAGACAAAGTGGCTTTGCCTTGGACGTTTTACACGGTAATGCTTTTTTGGTTTCTGCTGTGCTGGTAGTTTGTCTTGTATGAAATATGACAGATGTCAAATGATTTGCTCAAATATAGATTTTTTCTTTCCTTATGTTTTATCCCAGGGGGAAAGGCAAAGGACATAAATCAAATATAGAAATTGTAAAGGTCATTTAAAACAATTTTTCTACTGACTACAATATTAGACTAAGGAGGTTGAGGTTTTATTTTTATTATAACTTAAAACCTCATTGATGGTTTTAGTTCCGGAACACACGCAAATTGTAACTGCAATTTCAGATAATTTCTTAACAATTTTCAGATGGCAGATCTAACAACTGCCAACTTTGTGTGATTTCAATTACGAGGAATATTGGTCAGTGTGAACTTGGATCGATGATTCTGGATATAGATATCGATTTGTTATGGTAAACCGTAAGTAGATCGTTTTTTAAGTTTGGGTTTGGTTTTGAGCCTGGTCGAGACCACAGATTCGGGACAAGGTCGACAATGGAGCAAGATTACCCAGAAGGTAAACAAAAAAAGGCAAAGTAATAGTTTTGAAAAATTTACAAGCGCTCACACCAGTTTTTTTTAATGTAAGTAAGCGACATAATTATATATAAATACAGTATTAACAGTATGTTCACAAAATAAAGTTGTATATTAATTACCACCCCACGCTTATTACTAAAGCAAACAACGCATTACATTTGTACGGGTCAACTCGATTGAATTGATTCACGTCCATTCGCTGCGCGTGCGCGCGTACAGGATGTATGTATTTGCGATAGACAGAAATATTTGCGTTTATCGTCTCGGTATTAATAACATTATTATTATCTTATTTATTGTTTTGACAACGGGATCCCCGGTGAATAATGTTTTTGTGTCTGTTTTAATGCGTAATTATTAAGTTAAGTGGATTAGGTATCTGATTTTTTTGTAACTGGACGCTATAAGAAATGGTAGGACGTAGTTTTGTTAAAATTTTAAGAAGCATAATTTTGTTGCGGCGCATGTCTACCGTAGAGTTCCTGGAAACCAGCGTAGCAGACACTAATTGCCTTACATTCTGAATAAGTTTATGCAGGGATATACTTTGGTCTTGCTTAGACAGCGAAATTATTGTATTAAAGCTATTGAAAGGCTCCTATACCGCTGTTCTGTGATTTCTGTAATATGCGGCATGCCTTACCGACGCAGAAAAATAAAAAATAACTAATATTATAGTAATATAGAAACAATCGAACACAACTTTGATTAGGGAATGTTAAAAGGGTTAGATTTGTATGCGATACTTGTACTACCTGTTTTGTAGTAATAAGTTTATTTAGGTACTGGTATTAATCAATGAAACGTTACAACATAAACTATCTAGCGTTCTGTATACAATATAAGTCCGCCTTTGTATATACTTTATTTATTGTATATACATTCTTACTCACGCAATTAAATTTTCTATAAAACTTTTAATTTCCGTTGTGTAACGAGAATAGGCGTACGATTGTACCTAAGGATACCCTTCGTTTCACAACGTTTTCTACTTTTAAATTGACTAACATGGTTCATCCTGTATTACGTATGTTTTGTAAAGGCGACAAATCAAATTAATTAACTGAATGCTGCGGTTGTTCCCATCGTTATTCCGTTAGCGCAATTGGGACGGTGGCCTACTTGCCACGGCCGATGGACCCGCCTGCTTCGAACACTGGATAAAGGTTTAATGTGTTTGCTCTCTGTTACTATTGTAGACTTTAATATCGTATATGTTATCGTATGTGTTTGCCTTTTTTGTATTTATTTTTATTATTACTTAGAGTGTATTTTAGTGTTTTATTTATTTAAATAATAGTTCGTTTTTGTGCATCTTTCGTGTTGCCCACCGTGCTCTCACCGAATGGGCCCTGCGGAAGACCAGCGCTGGCTGTAAAGCTAGCAACATGCTGAGTAGGGTCCATTTCGTGGCAAATTGTGTTTTGTTTTATATTTTTTATTTTGTATGTGCTTTATTTTATTATTATTAATATTTGTCACGAATAAATGCTTGAATTTGAATTAGACTATGAATTTTATATTTTTTAAATCAGAATAAAAACTTGACTGGCTATTTTACTTACCAAAATCTAATACATTCTAAACTGACAAACCTTTTTTTAAATCTCATTCTTATAGACTTTTTTATTCAGAGTGATGTGTTAATGTTTTATTTGGGCACAAACGTACAATTCACCTTACAGGTAAAAAAAAACATGAATCCACCAGTGAAGTAACCACAAGTTACAGAATTATATTAAACAGGACACAAATATTCCAAACATGCAAAATATTATTTTCTCCTCTGTATTATTAAATTTAGTACCTAATAAGTATTCACGTTTTGCATGCTGTCACCGACGGCTAAATAATGTCGAATTAATATAAAATAACTTAAGATCTTTGTAAATAAACAATCTGAATCTGAATCTGAATCTGCAACTAGACAAACGCTTTCTCTACTCTAAGGGTGACTTAAATTTAGTAAGTGACAAGCTAAACATATCAAATCAATACTACTATGATGTTGGAGAACACCCTATCATTTTTACTAGTATGTATGCATTGACTCCACGCACAAAGAGTATTCGAAAATTGACCAAATTTGACTTTTTTTTTATGTTAAGGAGAAGGCACACGAGCACTCAGGCCACCTGATGGTAAGTGGAATCTGAGACCCATAGACATTTGAATTCTCAAGACTATAATCCTAAGACCTCAAATGCGTTGCCAACCCTGAGGACTAAGATGGAATGCCTCTATGCTAGTAATTTCACGGTTGTCTTATCCCCACACCGGAACACAACAATGCGAACACTGTTGCTTGGCGGGTGGTTAATGGATAAGATGGTGGTAGCGATCTGGACGGACCCTGCACAGGGTCCTACCACCACTAAAACCTGACCTTTGTCACTTTCCAATTATCTTATCATATTTTTTTCGCTGCTGCTTGATTTTCCGCACTGATACCGAGCGATTGTGAATGTATTCTTTATTACCCTGATTCACCTTCGGCAGCAAGTTAAACATAACTTGATAGCTTATCATAGATAACCCGATAGACATTAGGAACGCAATTTATCTATGATTCTATGAACTTGAAATGAGCAAACAGGCAAACAGCTATATATAGTATCAACGTTATTATTAGCTTGATATCCTTTTGAAAGGCAAACATGTAGATAAACCATATTACCTTTCCATTTTCCTTAAACCCAAGAACATAATTCTATCAGCTTAGAAATAGAAATAGCAAATCAATATCATATCGACATTGCTACAGTATCGCCTTGCGTGGCTTCCTTCCGCCGTATGCGGAAATGCGACGCACCGACATTGCCGACAACCTTCTCTTGAAAATATATTACTTACTCAGACAGTATATCTGTTTCACTTGCTGTTAGATATCGGTTGTAGTTTCCTGTTCGGAAATATCTTATCTGTAGAAGTGGCTTCTTGAAGGCATATTGGTTTGTTTCTTTGGGAAGGTTACTTTTCAAGGGTATGTTTTTTTACAGTGGGCATAGATGTGGTATTATGTTTATCGTTTTTCTGTACCTATAGTACAAGCCTAGAGCTTAGTTTCGGACTAGGTCAATACTTGTTAAGCTCTAGGCTTATTATACTGTCTATACTAGACAACGATACACATATTATATAGGGAAATACTTAGAAATACCTTCTTTACTCTTTGCTTTGTTTCAGTCATTCTCTTTCTGTGCACTACTTTATTAGTTTCTCTATAATTATTTGGTTGACTGGTAGAGAATTCCATTAGGCATTAAGTCCGCATATTTTTTTTGCAATAAAGTATAAAACATCCAAAACTCAAGTACTCGCCCATATCAGGGATTCGAATCCAGGACTGTTAGCTTCGTAAGTAGGGTTACTACCCACTAGCCTAAATGTGCCGTGGAATTGTTGCTGTTTGTCACGAAAAAATGTTTTTCTTTCTGTCTTGATATTTGATGTAACACGCAAATAACGATTGGTAAAATTAACGTTTAAATCTAAGGAATGCGAATTGCGACTGTTGTAAAGTTTAATTTCATCCGGGACTGTGTACGCCGTTTTAGCTCCTAAATTATTAAAACGATTCCAATACTTAAATGGTTTTAAATTTGACATGTTAATGAACGTTCACAGGCTACTAGGCAAACATGTCGCAAGATTTTTAGCAAATAAAATATAGATTATTGCTAATAACTACCGAGAAATGATATTAATTTTATTGCTTCATACCACCCAACTAACTTTCACCGGTCCTTTTCGGGCGCTGCTGGCCCCTAATTTCCTTGTAAGACAATGCCCCACTGAACCCACTTAGCGAAGGGGTTATCAGCCCGCGGGTCATCGGGATTGATATAGGTTATAAAGCCTAGGAAAGTGCAGTTCGAGACTAGGCTATTATTAATAGGCTGAAAGCGAGGTTAATAGCAATACAGAAAGGAGTGCTTTTAACTTTAAGCGGATTAGTTGGCGATGATAGAACAATAGAGTGAGTTAGCGTTGATTCTGCGTAAACGTTTTCGATTTGGATGTCACGTTCACACGTTTTAGTTTTGCCAATGTTACTCTTCTTATTCAAAAACGTTTGTTTTTGGTCTTAGCATTTATCAAACATTGGAGTTGTGTTTTGTAATATAGAGAGAGAGAGACGTGAGTTAAATATTTCCTAACCAACCGTAGGTATTATATCTTGGTCCTCAGTTGGCAATGCATATGCGATCTTTAGATTGTAGTCTTGAGAAAGAATGTATCTATGGGTCACAGATCCAACTAACCAGTGGCCTATGAGCTCGTTTGCCTCTTCCATGCCATAAAAACCTAGTGTTACTAGCATCATTACTAAAGTGCTGCACATACTAAACTCGCAATCAAAAATTGTTTTGTTAGCCTTAATTATGATACCAGCTGTTCCCAAGACTTCGCGTCGAACTCTTTTATGTTCTGTTCCTTCTCGGGATTCAATCAGTAGAGTGTTATAGCCGTGAAAGCATAACAAACAAACATTTACTACTAGTTACTTTCGCATTTATATAAGCATGGATTGTAAAGCAGCTTTAGAAACCATAGTAGCTGCACATTTCCTCACGCATTGGCCATATCGCTCGTAGAATATCGGCAACATTGCCGTTCGTATATCAGGAGTTTCCCACGGCTCGTAGATTTATGCGCGGCCATTTAAATAACAAATATTCAGCCGGCCCACGCCTTGCTGACCAGCTAGGAGCATTTCGACAACTTACTCCCTGAGATGTATAGCTAAATCCCCTTGGCTTTGTTTGCATGTGATTAAGCATGCACTACTATCCAACAATTCTAACTTCGGACTAAAATATATCTAACACGTTCCTAGTGGTAGTAGCAACTTGTGCAGGGTCCGTCCGGATCGCTACCACCACCATTTTCTTTAACCGTTATGTTCCGGTGTGGGGTGACAACCGGTGAAATTACTAACATAGAGGCATTCCGTCTTAGTCCTCAAAGTTTTCAACGAATTTGAGGTCTTATGATTGTAGTCTTGAGAATGGAAGGTCTATGTCACAGATCCCACTTATCAGATGGCCTGTGCGCTCGTTGGCCTTCTCCATGCCATAAAAAAACGTCTCTATTACTGGACACATAAGAGCGTGTCAGGTTTGAGCGCAATGTTGAATAAAAATTTAGAATTTTGCCGGCAGATGTAAACTATTGTAAACACAGATTGCAACCACTGTTATTGGAGCTGCGCTGAGCGAGACTAGGAATCCTATTGGTAGATTTTTTCCTAGCACACCGCTTCGGTACCTCGCAGAGCTCTGGTGGAAACGCAACCTTAAACTCGAGGGTTAATATCAGAGTCGAGTTGAAAAGTGACACGCTTGAGAGAATCACAACCCTGATGAAAACGCGCGTTTGCATCGTGACATCAGCGATTGATAGGAATATCAATGAAACAGCTTATGTGTGATGATACTGATGATGCAACCGCTCTTATGAATCAATGAAATGAGGGTTATTGTATCGATCTGCTTTGCATTGCATCGCGTGTTACTGCAGAGACGATCAGCGATTGAATCACGACTGTATCACGACTGTATCGCGAATGTATTTAGAATGTACCCACTAATCGCTACTTTAAGTCGCATCCTGTGTGTGTAAAGGCACCTAAACGATATGCGATCGCATCGCTACAGTATGACCACAAAAATTAGCTATGCATGTATACATTCTCACACAAATTAACCTAGTCCCAAACAAAACTCTAGGTTTGTACTCGTACTATGGGGTACTAGACAACGATAAACATACTTATATAGAGAAATACGATACTAATACATGCAAAACATCCAAGACTCGGGAACAAGTTTTCGCTTACGTTAGGATATTTTCCGATTATATTTGTGTCTCTGATGGAAATTTACTATTCACATTTTTCCGATGATATTTTCCAGTCGCTTATTTTGCCGGTCCAGAGCCCCTAGCCAAGATGCATTCGCTAAGTAGCGATTCGATTCGTTTGGTTTTAAACCAATCGCATCACTGGTAGATCACGTGACTTTTCGAATGACCTGATCAACTAGTGACGCGATTGGTTTAAAAACCAAACGAATCGAATCGCTAGTTAGCGAACGCATCTTGGCTAGGGCCTCTGATTTCTCCGTGTTGCAAATTTTCCCATTTAAAATTAGATCGAAATAGGTAGGTAGGTTACAGTTATGTTCATTTTGCTGCTTTAGAACTTTGGCAATATGCTTTGACAATATATTAGGAACATAGTTGAATGTGTCGACAGCGGAGACAAATGCGTAGGTATATTTTTAGATCTGGCCAAAGCATTCGATACCGTCTCTATTCCTATTTTACTGGCTAAACTCGAGCAACTAGGCATAAGAGGACATGCACTTCACTGGTTCGACTCTTACCTACGGGATCGAAAGCAATGCGTTCGCGTTGGTGAACATTGCAGCGAATTTTCTAATGTAGCATTCGGGGTCCCGCAGGGAAGTGTCTTGGGCCCTACGCTTTTCTTGACATATATTAACGGGCTCTGTAACCTCAAACTATCAAGCGCTACAACTATATCCTTTGCAGATGACACGGCAATTTTGGTACGGGGAAAAGACTGGTCGCAGGTTCAAAGCTTTGCAGAATCAAATATGAGATTAGTAGTTGATTGGCTTGATGCAAATTTACTTACATTAAATATCCAGAAAACTAAATATCTATGCTTCTCTATTAACTCTAGAGGTCAACCTGGTGGTAGTTTTTGTATCAACGTCACACCTCAGAGCAGGTCTCTGACAAGCCTTACTACCCACAGCAATGCTAGCCCCCTTGAGCGCTCTGACAATATAAAGTACCTTGGCTTTCTCGACATACACCTCTCGTGGCGGCAACACATTGAATCGCTTAAATCTCGCGTTAGAAAGCTTATGTTCGTCTTTCGTACTTTAAGGAGTTTTGCGTACCCTGAATTGCTTAGAATAGTTTACTTCGCTCTTTGTGAATCCGTACTAGGCTACTGCAACTTGGTCTGGGGAGGAGCGGCAAAAACCCATTTAATTAGTTTGGAGAGGGCACAACGTTCCCTTTTAAAGGTAATTTTGCGAAAGCCATCCCGCCACTGCACCAAAGACCTTTATAAGACCGCTAAGGTTCTTACTGTTCGCCAACTGTTCCTCAAAAAAATAATGTACAGCTATGGAAGGAAGCATGACCAAATCTTTAGGGCAGATACAAGACGGCGTCAGCGTTGGAAAACCCCAAAAACCTGCACGAAGTTTGCTCAAAGATTTCACGCATTTATTTCCCCAGTAGCCATGAAAACCTATACCAAACATAATCAGGTTAACAGACCCCCCAGCAAACTGCTACTGACGGGGTGGCTTATGCAGAAGGACTACCACGAGACGGAACTTCTACTATCCGTGACACAATAGGTGTCTGTACATATTTTCATACCCATATTTATAAAATTACATTTATTATGCAAATGCTTATCCACAATCGTCCATACACATACACGCACACACAAACAAACACAAACACACATACATATACACTCACACACAATTAGTAATTAAGAAATATTAGTAAATAAGGAATTAATCAATATCTCTGTTTAACCCTGTATAAGTTGAATTGTTAGTGATATACCTCGTACCGGGTCCTGTAACACAGGGATTCCTAGCACAGGGCCCACTGTAATGATTTACTTTTACTGTTATGTTTAATCTATGCAATGAACCTTTTTTTTTCTTTTTTTTCATGCCATTTTGATAGCGATTTCTAGAATAGAGAAACATGCGACAAGTAAACTTAATGCGGGAAAAAAATGCTAATGGACTTTTTCTACTAAGAAATGAATTTTGGGAATGGATCGTACAAATGAAGGACCGCTTGTGAGTGCGTTTATTTTCTTGCGAACCTTAGTATATTGACTTTACCAATACACTCAAAAGAATGCAACTCTACTATGTATGCTACTTTAAAAGTAGTCTAAGTGCATCTTTTATTCAAAACAAGTTTTTGCATAGTCACGCTTGAACCAGATAATTTCGAGTACTTAGGTAAGATACTAGCATTCTTTGGCTGAGTGTTTCTAGCAGTAATAAATGACAGCAACGCAATGAGATATCCATCTACTTACGAATTTACACTCGCTAGCAATGAAATCAGGTTACTGTGTTTGCAAACGTACGTACGCTTTGGCCCGTTTTCATTGCTTCCAAGTGTAGTCTTGTTAGCATTTGATGCATTTATTTAAACAAAATATAAATGTAGGTAGACAAACAAGTTTCTGTGATACGTGTACAGACTCTTAATGAAAAAAGTGAAGTGGTTAATGGTTTTAAATTGAAAATGCAGTCTTCAAACAGCAAGTAAACTGGCAGGTTGTTCTATTAAGCAACTTTGACTTTGGTTTCTTTGCTTGAATCTTTTTTTTATGTTAAGGAGAAGGCACACGAGCTCTCAGGCCACCTGATGGTAAGTGGAATCTGAGACCCATAGACATTTAAATTATCAAGACTATAATCCTAAGACCTCAAATGCGTCGCCAACCCTGAGGACTAAGATGGAATGCCTCTATGCTAGTAATTTCACCGGTGGTCTTATCCCCACGCCGGAACACAACAATGCGAACACTATTGCGTGGCGGGTAGTTAATGGATAAGCTACCTAACTAAGCTAGCTAATTAGCTTTACAACTCGACGTACGGATTATTAACCGGCGAGATTAAGTTGTCGAGTTAAAACGTACAAATAATATTTTAGGGCGTGCATTCTCATAACCTAACGTAACGTAATAGAGATACTAGTAATAAAATTTTGGTTAGGTTCTTGTTGATCGGTCGATTGAGCGAGCGAAGTCATTCATACGATGGAGATTAAAGCTACCTAAATGAGGATGCACGCCCTAAAATGTTATTTGTAAGTTTTATACCTCAGTGTTTGCAACGCATTTGCAGTCTTAAGATAGCAGTCTTGATATGGTTGTCTTATGAATGCAAATGTCTTTGGGTCGCCTTCTCTATGCCATAAAAAAACGCTGTTTTAAATATAATTACACGACCTGTCTTGTCTATTGATATGGATAAACGTGGATTAAACATTTGTCACTTTCTGACCAGTAGGTGAGTGCGAGGGTGAAGGATGCCTCATTCACCTACTGGACGTATCTTCGATGCATCACCGACGGCTCTTCACTTTGATGACTTGTTTGTTTGCGTATCACAGGACGGTGCAATTAACCGATTTTTTTGTTAACCTATAAAATGAGAATAAAAAACAATTACGTTGAAGCGGCGTACGCGCACAAATTATCCTCTAAAGTTTCAACTGCGATTATTTCATAAAATGGAAATTGCACACTATGTAATTGGGTGAATCAACTTTTAAGGTACTCCCCAATTTTCGACATGTCTCACTATGTCACCTTAATTTGGTAGAATGCAATATTTTTTTTTGATGTGGTCAATATATTGAATAAATCAGACAATTAAACTTACTTTCTAGCTGACAATTTTAAAAATTCTTCTAAGATTTACACAAATATATCAGGTAACGCAGGGGACGACGTTGTCCCCGGGTTTTGTATGAAAAACGTGCATTTTCCACTGCGTTACCATGTTTTTACAAAATTAGAGAATTGGTTTATGATTATGAATAGTGAAATCCGAAAATCTGATTATCTAATTTTAACATGTGTAAACCATTATCAATCTCACATATTCTAGTAAGTTTTTATTAGCGTGTAGAAAAGGAGGACTTTAAAAGTTGATTCACCCAATTGGCTTGTATCGTGCAGAGAACTTTGAAGACGACATAATAGTCATAACAATAAGTTACGTACATTTGAAATTAGATATTTTTCGTGAGAATTTATTTATGAAATATTTTCTCTCTCCCAAGATTTCAAGTAAAGTAAGATTGATTACTTTATGATGATCTTGCTTTGCTTTACTTTCACTGTTTAGTCTATATCTATGTCTACGTTGTGCTCTAAGAGTCTTGTGAACCTGAATTTATTTCTCTCCCTTTAAACCTACTCCGATTTTTACGAATTTTGAACATAAAAAACACAGGGTGCAATATCTCACACAAATTGACCTAGTCCCAAACTAAGCTCTAGGCTTGTACTGTGGGTACTAGACAATGATAAACTTTTTTACATAGAGACATACATATTTAAATAAAAACATTCAAGAAAAAAAACTGAAACGTTAATACCTACTTTTTTAATATGTATATTAAAAAACTAGGTATTAACGTTTCAGTTTTTTCTTTCTTGAATGTTGTGTTGTAACACATTGAAAAAATCGAGGCAATCGGACTTCATGGAGGGAGTAAAGTTACCACGCAGAGTTAAATTTGTAGGAATTGGTTCTTTTTGACAGCTACGCGATTTGAGTTTAGCCTCACATTCCTCCTACCACAAATCTCATACCAGTGTCGGTTAAGCTCCCCAATTCAGAATGTGCGCCCTTGCCTCTCAGGTCAACCTTCCTACCAAGTTACCACCAGTGGGAAGGTTACACTTAATTACGAGGGCTAGCACAAGTTGCCCGCGAATTGTTTGTCGCTTGGATCTCCCTTTCTATCTAGTATGTCACGACAAAGACGCACTGAGCGAACAGCGAGAAAATACAACTTGAGCCAGCGAAAATGTTTTTTTCGCTGGGACGTGACAACTTGAACTCGACATTTAATAATTTGTCCGTCGACTAGAAAAGTGTGTCATTTCATTAACTTACTCATCTACATTCAATTCTGAACCTTGTAAAGTGATGTTATCAATTTCCTTTTGCGGAACGTCTAACATCCTGACCGGGTTTAAGACTTAGGACTCTCATTGTGCGCGTGCGGCTAGCGCCGTAAATCGGACCTTGTTATTGTTTTCGTCTTGCGTGCGCTTGCGCAACACAATGCAATCGAAGCACGTGATTTGAATACAATGCCCCCGATAACAGATGTGCAGTATTCGGCTATTGACGGATTAAACGGTAAAAGTGGCGTTTGTTTTCTTGGCTAATATAATTATGCGTATAAAATGAAAATAGATGCTGAAGAATGTTTTTTTTGGGGTTCTGTACCCAAAGGGTGCCAAACGTTGTAACAGAGTTTTTTTTTTTAGAATATTTCCTAACAAACCATGAAGTAGGTAATTAAAAAGTAAAATAAACATATGTAATACATAATAAAACGTTTTTGTTTTTGTTCTTTTATGATAACTGATAACAGTGATAACGGTAATACACACAAGCGCCCAATTCGATTGAAATTCTCCCCTAGCGTCCTAAGTCCGAGTCCAAGGTCGGCCCAATAGGGGCGCCCTTAGGCATGCTAGTGTAAAAACCCTTTTACAGCGTGGACTCCCATCAGGAGTCCGCCCTCTCTCCGGCGAAATAGTCAAAGCCATCAGAGGCTAACTACGTAGGTCCATCAAAAAAAAAAAAAACAAGCGTAACGGCCTACTGTGAGTCAGGCAGTTGTTACTCTCGGTGCGGTTTTTATTAAAAAAGGTTACGAGTTATGCAAAAGCTTAGCCCGACATTTCAGAGCACATCTGTACCGCTATGCGTCTTTAAAATGACTCGAACATCATACTCGTAACAAAGATCACGATGAAATAATTAAGCCTCACGGAACGAATCGAGAATAATTATGTATGATCTTGCATTATCCCATGGGTGCCATTAATCTTGTTGCCAAACCTGGTTTAATGGAGTGTGTAGCGTGACGTTGCAGGAGCGGTTGCATTCAAAACAGTTGTGCAATGACAGATTCCACCTCTCCGTGCACCATATGTACTGGTAACAAAGCATATATTGGAAGCGACGTGGCCACAATAGCTCGGGAGCATAGTTCCACTGGCTGGCTCTGATAGTCACGCCTGTTGCCGCTGGGTGCTGTAAGAGGCGATTTGCAGAACGGATTACCTATAATTGCCGTGTAAACCATATGATTATCTTCGTTAGGTGTTATGACACGGTGCTAATCAATGTATGAAAGAAAAGTACAGTACAGTAAAGAACAGCTTCTTAATTGCGTTCGCTGAATAAAGGTGCTTTTTCACCGTCGAGGGGAGGCGAGATAAGGAGACGATATCTCCTCGCGCATCATCGGTGGAAATGGTTGTTTGCACTAATAGACTAGTAAACTTTTTGCCCTGATTGTGCAAAATGTAGTTACAGAATTATGAACAAGTCTTTTTAGAGTTGTTGGTATTTCTGTAGCTCTGCCTACCCCACTCTGGGAATGAAGGCTTGATGTTATGTATAAAACTATCTCCTGTCAGCTCGGAGTTTTATTGTTGTTTTGCTCTATTCAAATATAGCCTTATAATCATATTCTTGTTTTTAAGGAGTGTAATTTAGTAGCGAAATCAAGACTAATTTCAGTTGGAGAGTTTTGCCGATTTTGGTAAACTCGAATAAACCAGTAGTGTAGAAAGCGTCTCGAATGCTACCTCTTGTCCGGGCGTTTAACCAATTAGTGTTTTACTTTTTGCATCTAGTTTTCTTAGTTGAATATTTTATCTTAACGTCTCTTTTAAATTTCATTTTAATTATTATCGTGTTATTCCCACTAATTGCCTAAAAACATTATTTCTGTGTATGTTAAATGGTTTGACAACACCACCAACAGAGAGAGAGAGAGAGAACATGAAGCTGACGGCTGACCTTCACGATTGAAGAGGCACTGGACTATTGCTTCAGCAGAATTAACAGTTTTATTTAGGGTCAATTTCTCGTTTAGGCACGCGCTAAAAGGTGTTTTGTACGCTCCGACGGGACTTCTTAAACTTGCTAGATAAAACTTCACGTTTAAGATCGACGCAGCGCTGTGTTGAGAGAATCACCACCCAGAACTCGAGAATTTTCTTCTACACGTTGATGTTGTAAGATAAGCTGAAGCCAAACCGCTTTCGCTCGTGGGTTGCGCCCGCGCAGGCGTGGCCGGTCACGCTGGAGTACTCCCGGTAATGGGCTGATGGCTTCATTCGTCAAAACGATCGCGTTGCACTTGCGACAGCTGATGATGACGGGAATGCTTTGGACTAGCTTGCAAAGGGAGACTGGGAGTGTAGACGAGAGAAACATATCTATTAAACATCATTTAAATTATTAAAATGTCTGATTTTATGTGATAGAAAAGTAACGTGACAACTGAGAATAAGATTCTGTCAAAAAAAATATTTTTGGGCAAGTTTTGTGGCCGACTGTACTTTTGTTACTATGTCATTATGTGTCATCTGCTTATCAAGACCAAACTAATGAGACCCAACACGGTGGGTCTAGCTTAAGTATAGCAAGGATCCTGTCGCCGCCTTTGGAATCTATTATCAGATGAACTCTTAGATACCATAATTTTGCATTGTCATCGGCTTTACATATTTGGTTCATTTCCCAAACATATCATTTGATCAAACTGCTTTTTTTTGCCGAAACTGTATATATTTTAGGATTTTTGCAAAACTAACCTAACCTAACCTATAGAGTTCTACACGCAAGATAGTCCTAAAGTAAATCCTGAAATATTTACAGTTTCGGAAAAAGAACAGTTTGGTCAAATGATATGTTTGGGAAATGAATCAGTTTGGAAAAACTTTTTGGCGAAACAAAGGGCTACCGTCATAGATACATACAAATATTTGGATTTTGTTTTTAATGCTGTTTAGTATAATAATATGTTTGTTTCTGTTCAATGAAAGCTAGACGCTGGTGATTTCAACATAAACTTTACATGATTAATTGAACACAATCGATTAATCAATGTGACCTGCAAGAATATTCAGTTTATTTAACTCTTTACTTTGTTCCAGTTGGTGGTGAACCTGGCTCTGGTGATCTACCATGCGCTGGACTACACCCACTCCGAAGACGAGGAGAGGCTCATCTCCCCGGACCTGGAGGGTCTCATCACGGAGATGACGGCGAGTCAAGAACCAGGTAAACGAATATAACAAGACATCTCTGGGCACCACTGGCTCTTGATAAAGGAGGCCAGGTCAGAACTTTAGGCTGTGAGGTACCTGCGACAATAGAACGGGACTTTATTTTCCTGCAGGGATTTCCTCAATATCAGTTTTTCGAAATCCCTCCAGAC
This sequence comes from Acleris holmiana, assembly GCA_949316455.1. NCBI lineage: Eukaryota > Metazoa > Arthropoda > Insecta > Lepidoptera > Tortricidae > Acleris > Acleris holmiana. Next base: position 21,403,091 of record OX438763.1, on the reverse strand, counting down.
TGGCAACGGATGAGAAGCGTTCCTGGTGTTCCTAATAGCTGTATGCAGCGGTAACCATTTTTCTCTAGAAATCCGTTTTCCTGTTTGCCTATCTACGCTTATAAGAAAACAAACCTAGAGAATTACGGAACAGCAGTCTCCCGTAAAACAGAAATAGCCTCTAAATAGCAACATTGCAATGATAGATGGGTAGAGCGTGTTGGGCAAAATAACGTTTGTTTTATTTACACGCTTTTCTTTCATTCATCATAATGAAAGGAACTTACGCAAAATACGACACGATCATATTTCTGTAAAATGGCGTCTTTCTTACAGCAGCTGATGTAATGTACATACAAAGCAATTGTTTCAATCTGAGCTAGACAACTGACTTTATTGTAACCAATACAAAACCCTGTTGTTTTTATTCTTACACAACAATCGTTTAACCTAACCTATTGCTAACAGCAACCTGAAACTTTACAATCGCGGCCTAAATAACCTTTTTATAGAACATTATGTAACCTACAAACTCCATTAGGTTACTGTTCTTTCCAATTACCCTACCGTGCAATTTTATTGGATAACCAACAAATAAAACGGCCCGTGGTTGCATAATCTGATAGAGCTGTAACGGGGTATAAGTGTACAATTTCGTTTTCTCTGCCTGAACTTTCGCCCCGCGACCTTTGGCGTGGCTGGCTGTCGCGCCTGGACGATCAAAAAGAGTTCACTTGATTCAACTCGGTGGCGTGACTGGAAATCTGTGTCTGAAAAACATAACAATCTAACTGCGAATTGAAGACAATAAATCTCATTTTTATGTCCTGATGCATAATGTTGTAAGTCTACCTTTCAGAGAATGGAGTACGAGTAAGTTCAGTTCTGGAACTGAAGTGTTTTATTGGATTACGTATGATAAGCTAATCGTTATATCAGCCTAAAGACGGCTGGTACTGGACATGGACCATCGTCAAGAATCTCTACAACAGTCAGTTTTAGCTATTTTTTTCTAGAAACTTTAAGTTTTGCTTGTGGATTTCATTTGGTCTTGTTTTAACTTCATTAATCCAGTAGTTTTCTTCAGAGTTCTCTTAAATTAGACGTCGTGATGTGGTCAAGTCGATAACCGCAAGACACGTGGCAATTTGGTGAGTACCGTTTCTTGGGGCACCCATTCATTTTTTCCATGCGTTTTTGCTGAAAACCTATTTACGACTTCGCACGATCCTGCCAAAATGTGATTGTGTTTTGCAAAAACCTTCGTACTTGTAAGAAATACCTACTTTTAGTATAATTTGAGGTTACTCCACGTAACAGTAGTACGGTAGTAATTACGGTAATGGCTTACCAACCCAACTTAATTTTACGTTAAGTAGGAACTTAATAAAGATAAACGTGGAAATTTTCGCCTAATTCGATAGTAGATGTTCCGTATTTTTTTAATCGATTATTATATACGATTAACCAATTTATACATCACTAAAAAATAATTTACTTGACAACAGCAAGGGTAACTAGGCAACTTTAATTGCTTTTTTTTTAGTTTATTTATTCAGAACAGATCTTAATTTACTGACATTGTGTTCTACTTACAGAAGCCTGTGTGGCTTATTCGTAAGCAGAGAGTCGCTTGAAATTATTTGTATCATACACATAGGCAATCTACATCACTCGCTACCTATCCTGTTCCATGTAACTAAATATGTAGTGATTTTTAAGTACCTTTTTACACTGTTTACTATGTTTTACATCTAACAGTTTGTTTAAAATATCTTTTGGTAATTGGATTAGTACATAAGGTAACATGTATCCTGTGGTATATTTCCCATAATTATTCTTAAATTTAGGTAATAAATAAAACGGTAACTTTTAAATTTTCCTTGAGCTATCAGATCTTATTCGGTTTCTTAAATTCTTTAATTTACTGAAACCATCGCATATTATCTGCGAATTGACTTTATCCTGAACTTTTAGGATCTTACAGTATTCAAATAATTCCTCGTAGTTATTAGTGAATTTACTTTCATGGACTCTCTTACTTTTGTGCCTCTTATACGCATTAAAAAAGCTAAATACGATATTTTTTTTGGTTTATCTCTTAAGTAACTTTATCTCTATTATCGCAAATATTTCTAATGTGTACTACGGCTTTCATGTAATAACATATACGACAGCGAGCGGTCTAGTACAAAACTACATGTAGGTAACTAAATTAACTCAGATGCCTTGCGGTCGGATAAGTTTGGACAGGGCTTATGCGGCGTGAATATTCGCTTTAAACAATTGGTCTTGGATAACTGTCCGTCCATCTCGATGGATGGATTTTTTTCCCGCTCGGCCTAGAGCTCATGCGTCGAAATTGAGGCGCCTGCCTTATTTGTCCCATGCTGGGAGTTTGATGGGACGACGAGCGTGCAAACACGAGTGGTCAGGTTGCCGTTAGGTTTCTATGGGGAATAATTGGTTCACTGGTCAATGGCAACAATAGAGATGCTGTTCTGTGCTTCGACTACAGAATTTTGAGCTGGTAACAGTGGTTACCTCTGACCGTTTGTGTAGATAATAATGCGGATGAAATAGAATAAGATTAAGTACGTTTAGTCAATGATACAGGAAACAGATAAAGGGCGAAATAGTTGATAAAAATGCTATGGAAAATAATGTAAATTCTTAAAATTAATTCCATAAATAAAACGCTTGGACAATTCCGCATTATTCGATCTAGAACCCCTCACAAAGGTCAAGCGTTTTAACCTAAAAACTATGCTGCTATTTATTATATTTAACAATTGAGTTGCCGGGTTGTTTTCAATAATTACATTATTTAATTTTCTATGTATCGTATATATAAAATTCTCGTGTCACAGTTTTCGTTCCCATACTCCTCCGAAACGGCTTGACCGATTCTCATGAAATTTTGTGAGCGTATTGAGTAGGTCTGAGAATCGGCCAACATCTATTTTTCATACCCTAGGTGACAAGAAAAAAAAATTACAGCGGGCGAAGCCGCTGGCGGTCGCTAGTTTCTCTATATAAGCATGTTTAAAGTTTATCGTTTATTTGGTTGGGACAATATCAATTTATGTGAGATTGTCCTCGTATTTATATTTATCACATGGTCATTTGTCGTGCGGCTGCGGTAATGATAAAAGTAACTGATGTCCTGCGCGCGCATCTCTCATTTATAAATATACAATAAGCTTGCTTGTACATTTTTGATGAGATAGTCTAGACTTTGTGGATCGTGCCGTTTCGGCGAAAAGGGTTGTATGTGTATGAAGGTAGTTGTATGTTGATAAGGAATAGATGGTTTAATGTTCATAATATGTACAAATCACTTTTGACCACCTTCATATATTTTATTTGTTTAAAAAAGTATTTAATTTTGTAAAAAACTATAGAAAACTAAAACAACAGTAATAAACTTCAGTTCAAAATCAATCCATTACCTAAAAATACATCCAAAATATGAAAAAAAAAATGTTTTACAACAACCTAAATCTCGCGACAAAAATAAAAAAGTAGCTCATTCATTCGTAACTAATTTATTTAATCATAACTGAAATGATATTTCATGATGTGCATTAAAACTTATAAAACAGCAGTAAAGTCACGAAAAGAAGCAAAACCGGCAAAATTTCGTATACCTACGGCCTCTTAACATACTGCCAAAAAGCAGTAATCGCATTGTTTCATTTCGCTGTGGGGAACCGGTGAAATTACTAGCATAGAAGCATTCCATCTCAGCAGTCCTGCAATCTTGCGATTGTCTTGACATCTATGGGTTACAGATGCCACTTACCACCAGCCCCCTATTTCACCATCTTTACAATGACACGTGACAGGTGACAATTCGATATACATTGCAAAATTAACACGCTGATACACTGGTTTTCATATAAGCTGCACCATGTATACTGAAATGTCACCTGTCACCAGTCATTATCAGAATGGTGAAATAAGGAGCAGGTGGTCTGTGTGCTCGTTTGCCTCCTCTTTGCCAAAAAAACATTTAAAATTCGAGACATGTCCTGGTCGATTCTGATTGTATGGTGTAATCGGAATGAACTTTGAAAATTGCATTACAAAGCTAAAACGTAATGACATTTTAATTAATGATCGCGTGATCAGGTGATCATCGGTGGCATGCGTGGGAGCCCCCGTGGGAACCTGGGAACCCGCCCACCGTTGCACTTGACTTTTGCTGTTCTGTTCAGTATGCGGGTCACGCTAATTGTATATCTTGCATTGAATTGTGAGTAATTAGAGGTGTAACGGAGACCTCTTGCTTGATTTGTGCTGCTGTTGTTAGTTCTAGCGGGTCTGATGATACTTTTTGTAGTGTAACATGTATTTTTTCTTACTGTTTTCTATGTCTTTGTGTTAACCTAATCAAATATTTACAATACTAGGGCTTTGACGACGCGCTAGTCTATTTGGTAGTGACGCTGCCTTCGAAACAACGGGTCCTGAGTTCAAATCCCGGTAAGGGCAAATGTTTGTGTGATGAGTCTTGGTGTTTTCTATGTATTTAAGTATATATTTCTCTATACAATCAAGTTTATCGTTGTCTAGTACCCATAGTACAAGCCTAGAGCTTATTTTGGGACTAGGTCAATTTGTGTGACATTGTCCTGTGATTTAGGGACAATATCAAGGAAATTTATCTCATCCCAAATTGAGCTCGAAGCCTGTATAAGGAACTGGATAGCGACAAATATACATTGCAATAGCTCTTAAAACCTCGCCTTTATGCAAATTTTGGAACTTTACCCGAAAACGACTTTTAAAGAGCAATAGGGAAATAAATACATAACATTCAAGATTTGGAAACAAGTATTCACTCTACTCACAAGTTGGTTGGGAATCGAAATTGGGGCCGCTAGCTTTTCACTACTAAGTAAATAAAGTAACTGCAACGTCAAACAGTTCAATGAATTCTACTATCCATTTATATACTCTGAAGTAGATTTAGCTAGAATACTCGTATGCACAGTTTTTAGCATCATCCTATCAGTCTAGAGTGTGGACTCAAGACTATCTTGTATTATGCATTGATCATTACATTTCCATACGTATAAGAATAGTCATATTATGCGTATGAAAAGCATAAAAGATATAAGATACGTTGAACTAGAAAATGCAGACATCTCGACAGTTAATTAAGTGCTTCCCTTGATTACAATTGCTTATTTGCATTTCAGATAATGTGGGTGCCTTTTCCATAAGACAATGGTGGGACGTTTCCATCGCGTTCCCATTGCATTCCTAACGCCTGAGATTTCCGCATGGCTTTTGAATTTATACTAATGACATTAACTAGTGGTCAGACTTTAAAACGTCATATTCACATTAACATTAACATTATTAACCTGACACACTTTTACCTCAATCAGTAAGTTTGCAATTTTTTTAATTATTAAAGTCTTACGTCGCATTTTGTCATTGCTAATCGAGCTTTCAATTGCAATTTCAAAACACTACAAGTTCATGTTTGCGTGTGTTGTAAAATCAATTTCACTTTGTGTTGTCATGTCCGCTGTCAGGCTCTTATGCACGCGACGTGGTGGTCCTCCTCTCGCGTCATATTGCTCTGTCTATCTGTGACCTGTGCTCTCGTCGCCTGAGCAGCCTCCCTGCGACGAACACGATCCGTTCCGCTTCCATCTCTCCCAGAAAACTCTCACGAGCCAGCTCAATCTAAATTAACTTGTCATATTTGCAACGTTTTCCCTCCGCTTGCCAGTTTTTGCACCGATGTCTCGATTCATAATCGACTTGTAATTTCTACGACTACCATGTTTATGGTTAGCTCTGGAGAAGAAATCTCCTCGTGTACCGACCGCGTGATAAATTTATTGCGTTTTAATAGTTTGTGCCGGAAAGCGCACCGTTTTATATCGCTAGTAATTTTATGCCTATCAATTACCCATGCACTTTGCTTTGCCTGACAGCATTACTATTATGTCGGTAAATTGCATCAACTTTGCAGCGTTGGCTTGTACTGGTGATGCCCGTAAACTTAATTAACCCGAACGTCTTCTTACTGAACATCGGTGGAATTGGTACACGATAGTAAATATCTAAACTATGAACCAGGAACTCGGTTCAGTAATAGGAGTACATACTGTGCTAGTAGGCGTTCAATTTGCCCTTTGCCATCGCGGCAATAAAGCTTAACGAACGATTTCGATCAACAAGTTCACGGCCATTCGTTGCCGGCGTATAACTGTTTACGAACACGGCTAGTGCATGAAAGGTTCGAGTGTGCAATCAAAACGAATCGAAAGTATCGATTCGATCAGATACTCGCATGACACGGATGCGGGTCAGTCGGCCGCAGCACGCCGCTGAGTCGGTGAACGACGCATCTGAATCCATTCTTTACTTTTTCCCATACCATTGTTATGATTTTTTGAAGTGATAAGTATATTTTAACATCCCGTTTAGGCGACGACGTTATCGTGCAACATCCGACAGGTTGTGATCGATGAAAATTTGGTTACTAACGGGCTCTTGTTTCTGATTGGGTTTAGATACTCGAGATAATCGGATTTATCTCGTGTTTTTGTAACGATAGACTCTGACAACACTCTTGCTTTGAAGAATGATCGGTGTTTTAGTCCTTTTAAATTGGATCATGTTTTTTTCATTAACCACATAACTTTTAGGGTTACTTATCATTATGGGAAAACAACCGTTATGATAAAGTGATTAGCCTAGTTGACCCTGCCTGCGAAGCTTGCAGTCCCAGGTTCAATTCCGATAAATGCAAATATTTGTGTGATGAGCGAGTATTGGCTCCTGAGTTTTTGTAAGTAGATATGTATTTCTTTCTCTATATAACTATGTTTATCATTGCCCATGCAGTAGCACTAGCCAATGCTACATTCTAAGGCTTAGTTCAGGTCTAGAACAATATGTGTGAAATGGTTGCGTTACATTAATTTTAATCTTACACTGACTCAAGTAGGCGAGCTATTGTGTTTTATGTACTTTATTTATTTATACAAGGTTTTTTTTTTGACATTAGTACATTTCAATTTTACAACCATAAAACGTGAAGTGAAGTATGTCACAATCTCACAAACAATTAAGGAAACAAACAGCAGTAAACAACTAGCAACTAAAACTAAGAAGAAATTTTATAGCTGTTTATAAGTAAGCCTTGTACGCGTAATACTTATAACGGTAAAACGATGCACTTTTATTGTGTCTGTTTAACACAATGAATGCTGCGATAAAGACGTGTTAATCGATTCTGATTCTCATCCAAATTACTATACTGGAACGGTCATTCCGAATGATGGTGCACACCGTTTTAACCTGTAATTTGCTGAGAAGCAGAGCAGCGCTTTAGCTACTAATGTCTGGCTTACTTCGACAATGGGATGAGAGAAACAATTTTCGTGTATGTGTGTAGTTTTCTAGTGTGATAAACTACTTCCTAACGGGTCCCGAGTGTCATCACTATGTTCCGTCCACGACAATAACTATGACAAAAGCGTCGCAAGGCCGCAACACACAAGAAAGTCCATTCATCTGCTTTATGCACATCTAAGAAACAGACTCCACGAATTTCCCACGACTTGATTTTGTTAAACTCCCGATAACGTCTGCGGAAACAAAGCGGATCCAAAAATTCTAAACTCCTATTCATAACTGTATAAAGATCAAAGTGCTTTGGCGGTGTTTTCTGCCATTTGTGAGATGATATGAATATTCGGATATCAGATCGTTGGTAGGTAACGGTCGGTTCACTTACGGAGAATGTTTTTGTGAATCTTGCGGATATGGGTTTTTACCTCATTTGTTACGTTTCTTTCGCACGCTTTGTTCGTTTAAGCACCAAGTTTAAATTAAGTGGGCGTTCTTCTATTCATAATTAACATTTAAGCTTCCGTGATACCTTTCTCTGTAACATGAGTAGCACTCTTACGTTGTCGATCGTTGAAACGGGTACCTATTCTTTTATCGAAACACCTTTCAACGAACGGATCATTTCGCAGAATTTTCATTTCATCTAAAGGCATAATTTCTCGCCACATGAGTTTTTTTTTGGGTCTAACCCACGTGATTAATGTATAAGCTATCCTGAAAAAATCATGGTTTCAGCCAACCATTCGATGTTACAATGTAATGATACAATCGTTGAAGTTAAATTCGATAAAATTATGGTTTGAAACTATTTAGTTTTGTATTTAGGTCAGTCGTATAAGTAATGTTACTGGTAAAAGCCGGGTAACCTTCGCCGCATTTAAATTCTATAATTATGTCACAGGTACACTTGTGTATTTTAACGACACCATATAATTTGAGATTAGTATCAGCGGAGAAAGCTGATCGGGCGGACGGACGGTGCAGGGGGTCTTTATGGCATACACTTAAAAATTAAACAGGGAATATGAGATCAATTTTGATGATATGAAATTGTTAGTTCACTTGAGGCTTTCCCCGAGTCCATGTGGCGTTCTGTATTATTTCTGCAACGTTAGGTACTCGTGTTTATTCATCCAAAATAAGACTTAATGTCCACCACTCTCATAAACAACGCAGTAAATAATCCATTAACTCTTATTTGGAATGAGTTATTTCATCAGAAACATTCTCGTTGACCCATAAGGATGCCTTAAGAAGATCTTGATTGACTTATCAAAAGAAATTGGTTTTTCGAAAGCGACACTCGTATTGATGACCATAATATGTATTTTTTAAATGTGTTATCGCTTAAGCACTGATAAAGTTCACTTAGTACCTACACCTGCTACGTACCTAGAAGTTAATAATTAATGATTATGAAATATTGAATGTTTTATTCGTAATCAGTATTAAGATTATTTATGAAAATGATCGAATGTTTTCGACTAGACTTTTGAAATCTAGTAGGTATACTTAATCATTAATCAATATTAATGTATCAAGACAATTCTTCTATTAGTTTAAGAAATACATAAGTAATTGACTTGACTTGACTTTGGTGCATTCACCTTCACTGATATCTGATGTCATCAAGGAATACTACGCATTCGTCTATGTTTCATTCATCATCAGTGTAGAAGTTCTCAAGTCAAGTAAGTACCTATTTCTACTTTCATTGTCTAAGATGTGCGGAACCGTTGGATGTGTGCCGCCGCCCGTCCCGTGTCGTGTTTACAATAACTACAATAAGCATGTTATTACTTGCTAATTTTACAGACACTTTATAAGTAACTCTTCTCTACAATATAAATAAAACGAAAAATAAAAAAATATCACGGAGCAATGTTACACAAATAGGCCTAGTCCCAAACTAAGGTCTAGGCTTGTACTATGGATACTAGACAACGATAAACATACTTAGAGAAATAAATACTTAGATAGGTACATAGAAAACATCCAAGACTCTGGAACAAATATTCGCGCGCATCACACAAATATCTTGCCCTTACCGGGATTTGAACCCGGGAGTGCTGGCTTCGGAGGCACGGTCACTCCCAACTAGACCAACTCGGCCGCCAAATCTTGTAGGTAGATTTAATAATATGTACTTACTACAAACTAGCCTAACCGCGTGTCGTCGGTTTTAGTCATCCAATTATTATTGTTTAGTCACCCACATGCCTGGTACATTCTAAAATTACTTGACACTAAAACTTTTGATCGCAGCTCGGTGTGCGGGTTTCTGCTGCAACAAATTGCTCAGGTAGCAGTATACATAATAATAGCTTATGCGTTTCTAATAATAATTACTTTCTTTTTGTCTATAAATTTGCTTGTTGTAGCTCCGTCGTTCCTCGGGGTCGTGGCAGAATATCAGCGTTTTGCTCATCATGAGCAAAGCCCCTAAGCTGACCCATTTCCATTTTGCACTGCTGCAACGCACACATTCTTTTGACAAGTTTTTGTGTATTTTTAATGTAATTGTGTTGTTTTTAATTACCTTTGTCAATTGTGTGTGTGATTTGTAGTACGCAAATAAACGTTTTATCTATCTATCTATCTACTTATGGTCATATGGCATCAAGACTTACAAATAAATGTGTACCGTCGTTTAGAAGAAAATTCAGTTATAGAAAGTTCTGGCTTGACTCTATTTCCTAAATATTGTATCAACTATCCAAATGTTGATATATACATATATGTAGTTTATGTAAGTTTAAGTATGTTTATTGATGTATAATTACATATCTTTCTATCTATTTATGTAAGTATTTGAATGTATTAGTTTTGTTTTTATTCTATGGTTCTTTTTTTATGGTCTTTTTGGTTAGTTTTTGTTTTTTGGGTGCTCTAAATAAATTTGTACACCTGTTTACTCGATGCACAACCTTTCACTTTTCTCAATCTCTCAAGGGTTAGCTGGAAGAGATCCCTTAAAGGGATAAGTTCGCCTTTGTACATCTTTTTATTTTTATTCATTGTATTGTTTTGGTTTTTCTTTTGTACAATAAAGTGTTTACATACATAGGTACATACCTTTTTTCTAAGCTCGAGTTTTACAATTTTTGTCACATGGGTCATAATTTATTCAAACCTAAGTCGCATCTAGGTACTGACTTATCCGAACCGTTATAAAATTTAGTACTTGGAACGTGACATTGTAGGACTCGCCTATCTTCTGCTAAAGGCGAGCCATTTGTTGCGCGGGCGCATATTTCCTGCATTACGGCCTCTTCGGCGCCTAACTCGGAGGTGTTCGGCTCCAACACTTCCATTACCGGCCGATAATCTATTGTTGGATATTTCAATCCTTTACTACAAAAGCGCTTAAGTTCCAACAATGACAAGGATCAATTTGTACCCTAAATCAAGTTAACTATAGTTGTAACTGCGTTGAAAATGTTTCGGCGCTCAGTCTGTGTTTGTAGAATAGGGACAGTTTATGCGGTCCACATAAGGCTCTTTATCCGAATGGCTTTTAATTTATTATTTACTTGCCATCTGCATGCTTTGCGAACATTATTTTGAAATTATATTCAACATTGTTTAGGTGATATTGTAACCGATCAGTTTCTAACTTATGCTTCTTGCACAGTCGGCGTTATAATAATATGTAGCTGCGCACTTTGGTCCCTTGTCGCTTTGACGCCTTTGACAGATTAGTGCAGCAGTTCGAACGTAACGTTAAAGTGACAAAGCACTAACAAAGATCGTACTCTTTCTTCCAAAACTTACCGGTAGTTATAATATTGGGTCAAATTTGTGGTTAATGTGGTTCATATACTGGTCATTATGGAGTAATAAGTACCTAAGTATGAACTTATTGCAATTATTTGATCGCTTAGTTTCTGACCTTTAATGCCACGATAAAATACCATAAAATTAATAATAATTAGATAGTTTTATGAAGGTCAACTATAAATCTGCTGTCCTAAAATGTGCAACATCGCATTGAGTACGTACAGTCAGCGTCGAAAGTAGGTACAAACTTTTGTACTTTGTCGCTTTACGTCACGTAAGTAATAATAAAAAAACTGTCGTAGTAAAAAAGTGGTCACCTACTTTTGACGGTGACCGTACTAGCTTAATACTATTTTTATAACTTATAAGTTAACGTGTGTCCTTATATTTGTCTGTGGTTTCTTACGTCTCAACCGGACCTCTTTGAAAGCTGTTTTTTTTTAAAAGAAAGCTAGTTTCATCGAAATGCTCCTTAGCTAGGTTTTATGAAAATCGGTTGGGCCGTTTAAGATATTAGCTCTGAAAATGGTCGCGATTATGTTATATACTTATCACGGCGTACCTACTTTGTCTTCATAATTCATTTTAGTTTTTTACATGCGGTCCCTCAGTACTTCGCGTATGGGCGGGCGTCTTAAGAAATCATCGATAAATCTTCCGCGATGCACCGGCTGGCTCGGTACAACTCGTGTCATGTACCACATTAACCTCTGGGACACGGCAATTATTCATACACGAACATCCATACTTCCGCTTGAAAATATATCCATGGTCCCTCTGCAGGCATTGCCTTCGTTATTTTGTAGCTCTATGGTCGCTAGAATTACATTCAGGAATTCTTCCAAGTCGGCAGGATTTTAAGGGTCTAGGAATTTTATACTGTCTAAGCGATATTATAACCGATTGGTTTCATTATAGCCATTGTCTAATCTAGTTTTGCTGATAGAAAAGAAAGAAACGTTACGACATAAATACAAACCACACTATAAATACTGCATAGATAATATCGAATGTATGCCTTGATGCCTCTTCTATAAATGCATTAATGGTGCTCTGCATGATGATTACTTAATCAGTTAAAAGGATTATGTGAGAGTGACTATGCTTGCATAAAATCGTTGTTTGTGACGATCCGAATATCAGGTCTTTTTTAAACATGTCAGGGATGCCTGCGATTACTGAGTCTTTCCGTTCTTTTTAATTTTTATTTGTTAGAAAGTGGATAAGGTTATGTTATTCAAAAGTGAACTTCTATTCTTACAAACTGAACCTCAGGATTTATTCTGACCTTATTTTCCGCTGGTAACCCACTTTAGTTGACTCTGCCATTTCTCGAAGTGTCTGCCCCATGTAGGGGACGTAGAAAGTACAAGCACCGAGCTGGTGCACCAACAATGTGGTAAATTGTTATTAATAGCCGGCTCGCGATGGGCGTGTCTCGACGCCTCTTTGTCTAGAAGCTTGATCGATGACAGAACGTTTATGTAGTGTTGTCGTGTAATTTCTACTTTATTGTTCATTGAATTAAGTAGGACGTTTGTGCGAGCTTATTTTTAAAGATGGTAGAATAACTTTTTATGATCACAAAGACGCTTTTACTTTTTATTACCTACTAGTTTTTAGGGCAGCGCTTGAAATAAGTATGGTAATCCAATTTAATGTCGTTCAATAATTACATCAATGCATTAATTTATTATGACGTAGACATCGAAGAAATTAACAAATAAATCTAGACGAGACTATTAAATCATAATTTGATAGTGACGTCTTTATATGTCAAAGACCTCAGAATCCGATTTCCCAGCGAAACCCGAATTTTCCCAAAAATTACGTCATGAGTCACACAGATCGATTTTTAGACCCGAAAAACCCCTATTCCGCAATATTCATCAAAATCGTTTGAGCCGTTTTCGAGAACGTGATTACAATTATTTATACACAAAATATTGACTGTTTAATAGTATAGGATAGGATAAAAAAGGAAGCTCAAAAAAAGGAAGCTCAATGTTATTCAAATTTGATCACATATAGTGAATACATAATCTCAAAACTGCATCGTAGCTCTGCACCAGTCTGCGATGCATCAGCGTTTCTGAACGGTACGTGCTGAAACTCTGAATTATCGGAACTGCATCACCGTTACCTAACGTGTTCAAATTGCGCCCCCCAGCGTTGGTTGGAAGCAGAATCCTCGCCACTTGGCCGGTCTCCCGTTATCACCCACCTCTGAGAAACTATCTTATCTAAGACAACGCACAACGGTTAACAGTTATTTTGTTCTCTCCCACGAGAGAAATATTGCCGTTCTGTCGACTCGTAGACATATTAACTATCGTTTATTTCTCCAGACTAACTGCTCCTTCCATTCGCTATCGGTCAAATCATGTCGTCAACGTTGACGAAACTACAGTTACAATTTCTGGTTCTTTCTCACATTACTACTGCTTTAACTACAATACCACCGTGTAATGGCTCGTTTGGTCGCGTGTTAGTCCCCAATGTCGCATAATCACACATGTGTCGAACATAAAGGTCGTACTTTACGACCACCGCTGTTAGTTCCACTTGGACAATTATACGCAATGACCATCAATCTTGATGAATAGAGCAGTGAGGCTGTTTCAGGCTGTGATGTAAAAACGAGACGCAATGATAGGAGATTCGTGATGATATGTTCTGCAACCTGTTCTCGTTGTGTTGGGAAATATTCTAAGTTAACTGCCGATTTTAAGTAGTCTTTAGTTTTCTGTATAGGTATTTATTATATATATCCAACTATTGATTTCCATTGTTCTCAAATCGTCAAACGCCCGTAAATATACAATGTGGAGGCTTGAATTAGTATCAAGAAGTATTCGTTTTCCTTTGTGAGAGTAAGATTTGTTTAGGCCAATTTCTAGTGCAGAAGTACTAAAGTTATTTTACTGGTCTGTCGAATCGATGCCGTTATTGGCAATTTCATAACCTATTCCATGTCGTCTGACGTCTGCCGCAACAGAGGATTTAATACCAGGGAGTCATAGCTGAGTCACAGTGGGCTATCGAATGAATACACATAAATCTGTTTCGCAAGCCGTGGCAATTTCTGCCGATTTATTCATTGGGGAGAGCGACTGCCGCCAGGACACAAATACTTGTGGTTGCTACGAGTATAATTGGTTATTGTTTCTGTTTCGTTAGTACTAAGACTATATTACAACAGTGTAATCTAGATTCAATTAGTTCAGGCTCATAAACCTTTGTTACCCCGTCAAGACATAACGTGTCATGATTAATTCATGCAAAGTACCAGGGCGTTATAACCTCTAAGAATGCGTTTGATAGACGTATTACAACGACACCGTGCGTTCAAATGCCAAACACGACAGCTAATAGAAATTCAAATCTGTTAGTATAATCACATTTCGTTGAAGTAATTACGTACCCATTACTTGATTTGATGCATCTACATACACAATGCTCGGATGAAGTCACTGCTGGAGAATTGGGTTGTCGTTATAAGGTTGTTTTGTATGGTCAAGGATTTTAATTGTTACGTTAGCATTAAAACCGTGTTGCAAAAAGGTAAAGTTTAATTTTAAAGAAATGATTTTCCTTTTTTTTATGTCAGTTTATCGCTATCTGGTACATTCTCGTACATACGCTTCGAGCTGCTTTTGAATCTCCAGATATGTCTGATATATTTTATCTGTATCCTTTTCTTCCATATAACTTCAACTTTTAGATAATTTAACTGGGGATTGGAAAAATCGGACCTGAGAACACTATTCGCCCCAATTGTTCGTATTTGTAAGATTTAAAAAAAAAAAAATTATCAGTGCAGCGATGCACCTTAAGAATAAAAAGGCGTGTCTCTTTTTTAGTCAGATAGCCGATAGCAACAAAGTAGTTATAGATAGATCGAAGTCGTATTGTGTCGCCAAAAGTAACGAAATTGTGATTTTCAGCCAATTTAGTACGTGACAATAGTAAATGCTAGTGCTATTATGTACCGCTGATTCAAAATTGTCTTCAAAAGGTGCTGGAAAGGCGTCATATAAATGCTTTTGTAGACGCTACAAGCTATCTTCGATTCGAGATGGATTCATTCATGCTAGATCTCTTTATGGCTCTGGCTACTGCCAACAGACGGCATAATAGCATAGAAAGCTTCTTAGTAATGGCCATTGTGGTTATATTGATGTCTTAAGTAATTCTTTTTGAATTCGTGTTAGTATTCACGCGTTCACACCTCAGTAGGTGTGGTGATGGCGTGGGATTTGTTTTTACACCTACCTTTCTTGCACGTTGATCTGTATGAAAAATATGTATAGTTTTTACTGTTTTTTGTCTGTCATCTCTATAGGACCTATTGCGATGTTGAGATTTAGTGGTAAGCCACATTAAAACAATCCAGTATCAAAATGTCAAATTCAGACTAATTATTTTTAAATCATATACAAAAGGAACGTTAATCATCTCGCAATATGTTCAAAATCTCAGAAACTCTGGATGGATCTTGGTGCTGTTTTCTATTCATCACAAATTTTGAGAAAGCTTTTAAAATTTATACGTTAGTAAAGTTATATAGCGAATTCATACAAGCTTTCAATCCTTCAATTCTGACACCTTACCTTCAATGAACCTAATCTATAATCAGAAAAGCACTCATACCTTTTTAATAGACCACTATTATTATTTATGCGTGTTTAATGACAGCCGATCCATGTCCAATGTCAAGAGTGCCGCTGCCGGCGCCGGCGCCACGCGAATGCGCTTGCGCAAGAGCCGGTGTCGATAATAAGTGTAACGTGTCGTGCGCATGGGGTGCATGGACCACACGTGCGCGTGAGCCAACGCGCATTATCACACGGGGTTTTGAGAATGGAATTAATTTGGCAAATATAGTTTTATCGGTTTTCTTAATCTATCCGTACTCCGTACTAATAGTAGTAAAGTATTATAAATGTTAAAGTAACTCTGTCTGTCTGTCTGTTTGTTACATTTCACGGAAACCGCTGATCGTTTGAGTCCTGAACTGAACTGGACGGGCCCTGAGGGAATAGTGATAAACGACTTCGACGCAGACGGAGTTGCAGGAAACAACTAGTCTATCTATTACTATTATAATTGTTGAAGTCACTCCGTCTGTAATGTAAAAAAATATGGAGATAGTTTCAGTCCCAGGGAAGGACATGTCACTTCTTAGCCCGAAAAACGGGACGGCTTTTGAAGGAATAGTGACGTTACTCGTACAAAGTAGCGGGAAACAACTAGTCTTTTATAACTACACAAAACTCTTGTGTGACTGACACACAACCCTTATCCGCTGAACCTAGGTGCTAACAGTGGTGCAGCAAAAAATCGTTTTTGGAATATCGGCCTCTATACGGGAAGAAATAGTGGGTAGGTAACTAAATCACGCGAAGTCTCGGGCGTAATCTAGTGGCACATAATTTATGTATTTGATCTCACCTTTTGTGAGAACACCTTAATTAGTATCGTCTCTAACAAATTAACAACTCTGTTTTGTTTGGAACTCGCTGAACGCGAGTTTTCGTTGGAATTTCGCGGCTTGAAGGAAATTATTAACGCTCAACGACTCGAGTTCCGCGAGAAATTAAGTCTTTTACGGTAATGACTTTACATATATATCTTACCTTATTAACAAATTAAACCCTTCTGCTGCTTAGTTTTTTAAAAATAATGTAAATTTAAAACTCGATTCAAGTTTTCGAAGGCTAGGATTAAGTAGATATCTAGAGGTGTCTTTAAGTACTATTTAATATCTAGAATCTTTATAGAACTTTAATGTCGAAATTTATTAATTGCCGTAATCACGTGTTTTACAATCAAATCCTAAATGATATATATATTTGGTTGGGCCAAGTGAAACATATCGAGGTAATATAGCCAATCAAGCGCGACCAGTTCTGAAACGAGGTCATCGGGGGACCCTCGGGTATTTTCAAAGTGTTCAATTTATACAGCTATTAGAATTATGCTTGTTTGTTCGTAGATGACGAGGAGGAATGTGGTATCCTTTCGGAGGGCTCGGAGACGTCAGAGGGAGGCCGCGCCGACACCGACGACGAGGGGATCGAGCGCGACGCGGAGCCGGCGCCGCGGCGCAGGCGCGGGCGCAGGCGATTCATACTGCGCGACGTCGTCGAGGTAAGCTTAAGTACTATCATTATGGCCGTTACCATCAGCGCCATGACTATCCCTACCAGAGACATGGCTATCATCATTAAAGCCATGGCCATTACCATCACCGCCATGACTATCACTACCAGAGACATGGCTATCATCATTAGAGCCATGGCCATTACCATCGGCGCCATGACTATCACTGCCAGAGACATGGCTATCATCATTAGAGCCATGACTATTGTCATCGAAGGAAGGTCTAACTTATAGTACGTGGTTCATGCTACGTAACTGATGCAACAGCCGTGACAATTACTATCACCATGTCATCGTAGGGAAGGCCGCTTTTCGTTTTTTTATGTATAATAGAACCAACTTCACGGACCAAGTGTCATCTCTGAAAATTGACTTCATTATATAAATTCATGAAGATTTCATGATAAGTACTGTAATGAACCAACTATAAAAACGGAGGAGGTTCTATGTTCAACCGTATGTTTTTTTATGTTAACCTTTTTCTCCATTACCATCTGAAGTCGGCGTCCCACAATATGTTTAACAAAAAGCTGACTTCAGTTAAACGGAATTATAAAAGAAGTTATTTCTTGCGTTTTTGAATTGCGGTTTTAGATAGACTGCACGATTAAAATTAGATTTCGCAACTGAGTTGCATTCTTGGTCGCGTGGGACCTCATAAGAGCTCGGCATCGGGATCGTGACCGACAGAGCCCGTTCAATACACTCGTTATTGATCTGATCACTATCACTTCTTAAAGGCTTACGAGGACTAAGTGGATGTGGGCTCTGCAAAATCATTGTTATATATATCGAAGCCCGAAACGGCCCTCTTTATGAGAATGGAATGAATAGGCAAAGTTGTTAAGCAATCTGTTAGTCACTGTCAACAATAAATTATCAAACATTGCACTCAAAACTTGTTGCTGGTGACTGTACAAGTGTACACATATGTATGCTGTGTGATATGGTGTAAGCTGATCTGATGGGAGTTGGAAGATGACAACAGGATGACCGCTGTATACATTTTGTGCCACCGAGTTTGACTTCAAAAGATTCGTCTTTTTCGATAGCTGTATAATATATCTACAGTCAGCAAAATAGTTTTATTTTGGACAGAAACTTGGGTAAGGACCAAAGATTTGGACCTAGTTAAGCTTAGTTAACTCTACAAACAATAAAGGCGAAAAAAGTTCCGTAGTGCAACGAAAAGTATACTTACAATAAAATTGTAATGCAAATTTTCGTCGCACAGCGCAAAAGTTTTTGGACCTTACCCACTTATCATTTCAGAGTCACAAGAGTTGCCAAGGCGGTTGAGGATTAAAGGGCTTTTTCTCCATTGTTATCACTGCTTGAAAATATGAGCATTTTTGGTCTGATTTAGGGTCAGAAAAACGACTTTTATGAGAGGCCGTTTTTGTACAAAATAAAAATTTTCTTAGCCTATTTCATACTACATTCATACTTTTACATGTTATACATAATATCACGCCTTCATTCCCAGAGTGGGGTAGGCAAAGCTAAAGAATTAGGAAGAACTCTAAAAAAAGTTGATAATTCTGTGACCACACTTCGCACAATCAGGCTAATTACTTAAATTATTAATAAAAAAAACATGATTTATATCCTGGCAGTAGTTGAGAGAAGCACAATTTATAGAGTCTATTATCAAAATTGAAATAATTTAATTGTTTTTTTGTAGTTATTTAGTTTGAGTTCTAAACGAATAATTAGTTTACACCCCCTGCCATGAATTTGTGTCCTTAGTTATTTCTCTTACAAGGTTGTCTGGAAGAGATCGCTATTTAGCGGTAAGACCGCCTGTTGTATACCTATGATTTAAATGTACTGTTCCATGTTCTGCTTTAATTTTTTTAATTTTTGGTGTTCAATAAAGAGTATTTGTATTGTATTGTATTGTATTATATATGACTCGTCTATAAATCACGTACTTTGTACCCTCGGCAACAATGTATACTATTTCATGACCAAAAATATTGCCTCAAAAAAAAAACCATATAATCTTTTTTATATAGATAATCGTTTTACAAGTTCTTATACTTCCAAGGCATTTTGAACGGAGATCTAATAAATTACATCCATAATTTTAGGTGGGATGTATTCGTATTTGGTAGAAAGGCGCTCTCCATTTTTACTCGACTTTCACTTACAAAGTGATCCTTATCCAAGTGCATAGCTAAGTAAAGCCGGTCTCATCGCACCGACATATACTCGGAACCATTTAATTTAAATAACTTAACCAACACCGAACCAAACTAGGATAATTTGTATTTTACCATAGAGAACCATACAAATTTAGCTCCTGGCGATAACGTTTCTCACACGTTTCAATCTATTCCGATTTCTATGATTCTTGAACATATGTTTCTCTGCAACAAATAATATTGTCACAAAGTACCAACGTAGGTTTTCATAATATCTACATCGTGTTAAAAATCGTTAAATCGGACCACGTTTAAGGGGAGAGAACGATATCGCTTTAGTGTGGGACATTTTAGGTCCTCCTAAAAACGTCCTACAAAAGTAATCCTCCATCCAAAGTAGGGTAATAAGATAGAAAAGAGTCTCAATTCGGCATTGTCTAAGGTTTTAAAAAGTTAACTGTCTCTTCAACGAACTCTGCTATTATATTTCTCTAACGGCGGATTTTTAAATCTCCAGGGCCCGTATAAGGCACAAGTCCCACCAAGGGCGAGAAAGCCAGTAGCTGTCGACTAAGTATATCCTCGTCGCTCAAGAAACTATCAAATGATATAGATCCCGTGTCGGTAAAAAGAAACATGCATTGGTAGTTAATCGCTGGTTCTACTCGCTTCTCGCTCTTCGATGGTGGGACCAATGCCTAAGGGTGATTATCCACCAGAGCTATGCGAAGTAGCGGAGCGGTATGCGAGTAAAAAATCCACCAACAGGAGAGCTGCACTAAGCGAACCTAGGAATATAAAATAATCCTGTTGGTAGATATTTTTTCCTCGCACCGCTCCTCCGCCTCTTAAAGTTTTGGTGGATATACCCTTATAGTCGCGGTTGACAAACCTGGATACAGTATCCGTCACTCTCGCACTTGCATACTGGACAAAAAGTAACCACATCGATGAACACGACCATATACACCCGGTGGTAATAATATCTGTCAGATAGCAGGAAAGGAAAACAAAAACTTTAACAATCATATAACTTTATGTAGGGATGGGAAAATCAACCGTTACAGACCGTTCATCAATGATTTTAACATTGTTTTGTTTTTGCCTTTAACGTACGAACCTGAGCCACTATTTTTGCGCTCGCTAACTAGCGTTTCTATTCGTTTGGGTTTTAAATCAATCGCGTCACTGGTAGACCACGTGACTTTTCGTATGACGTGATCTACCAGTGACGCGATTGGTTTAAAAACAAAACGAATCGAAACGAACGCATCTGGGCTATAGGTTTTGTGACGTGACCGCTATACTCACACCGTCACACGCATCTAGTTTAAGTAAGAACATCGCTGTGATTGCATCACAGGTCAGTGGGTGGTGACATCTGCTTTCACTGCATGACTTATATTATCAGCTAGGCGCCACGCGTTCGTCATTGAACGATGTGGTTTGGAACCGACTGCCTGCTTAAAAGGGAGGGTAATGTGTTTGATCTGTGTGTATTATTTATTTATTTAAACTGTATTGCACAATACAATAGGTAGTATAGTAGGTGGTTAGTTTTCAAAATAATTGTACCGTTTTAAGGACTAAGCTAAAATTAAGAAACGGTAACTTTTATATGCGAGTAACGAAAATTAATCATACATTTATTTGGTTAATTTTCGTGACTTGCATGTAAAAACTTACCTAATACCTAATACCTAATGCCTTAAGGGTGTATATACGTATGGCCTTTGTTGCTTTCCGATTGACTCGTTTTGGCGTCCCGAGTGTCACTGGGAACTTAAATTTAATAAAAATCGAAATAGCGGATTTGAAAGTGATTCCTTATAGGGATATTAACATTTACATGGACGACCACATCAGATCGTACTTTTGTAGTTAGCCTAGCTATTTGTTCCTTCGAGTACGAGTAAGCATATAAATATAACTTATGCATCTGTTATTAAATGTCACTGATGAACCGCGACGTGTCTACGGGCCTATAGCTATAGCCAAAATGCAAACGCGTAAACGCTATTAACGTAAATGACTCGAAATGTATGGAGTTGACATAAGCGATCGACGAAAACTGTCATCAGCTTACCTCAATACAAAACAGTCACAAACCAAGCTCTAGGCTTGTACTCTGGGTACTAGACGATAAACATACTTATAAAGAGAAAAACATACTTGAACAGATAGAAAATATTCAGGACTCATCAATAAAAACTCACACAAATATTTACAGATAGCGAAAATCAAACCAAGTAGGCTAAACGCGTCGTTAAAGTCGCATAATATTAGTAAAGAAAAGGTAATCCTTTGCCGTCTATAATATAATATCCGTGCCATAATTAGCACCCTTTAAAAACATAAATAAGATTACTTACCGCATGTTTCTATGAGACATGTAGGTATCTACCAAGTAGGCTAAGGCTTTATGATAGACCCACGAAGTTGCGGTCTGTGGATATACGTTAAAATAATCTCAAATATCCCAAAAAGGCGGTTTTATAACCATGAAAATATAGTAATGTAATCAACCATTTTGTTTTATGTCGCTATTAGATATTCGTCTGTTACCAAAAAAATCAGGTCAATGTCCATAGGGTTTTACATACACAGTGACCAGTTTTCAATGCTCTTAGCATACATTCAATGCCGACACCTCGACAGCGAGCCCATTTTGTATTAAAATCAGAGAGCTTGGCTATAACAGTCTTAAGTGTATGCCGATGAAACTAGAACGAAAGTGGTATGTAAAGAAGTAAATCATGAGATGTAACATCGGACGTCCCGTGATGTTTCACAGTTTATCACGGTTTAAATGTTGAGTGCTCTTTTATTAACTGTATACCTACTTGGAATGCCTGGTAGGTACCAGGCAGGTACAGTCGAACTTATAAGGACCAAAAAGTTGGGCACGCTAATTCAAGAAATTCAATTTTCAATTAAACTTTTCCGTTGTGCAACGAATATTAGCTATTCAATTGTAAGGATAATTTTCGTCCCACAAGGGAACGTTTTTCGCCTTGGTTTTTTGTATGGTTACGTACACTTAACTATGGTACAACTTTTTGGTCCTCACCCATAAGTAGCTAGTCGTAATAGCGTATTAAAATGAGATCGATTTAAAGGGTGATGGGCAATTTTGTATGGACCCCGTCCCCCCCCTCCAACAGTAACGGGCTGCAGGTCTATATGTTCATTAGGACCCAATAAAAGACAAAATACTTATCTTCGTAGCAAAATCAATGGGAATTTTTTAATGAAAACAAAGGGCCAGGCAAGGCAAATCATCTACATACGTGTTCATTTTCAAACAAATTCCATAGTTCCATACGATAAGATTATGATTTTTCAAGAAAACCCCATACATATGGTGATCGTCGCCATAGAAAAAATACATCATATTGCCAAGATCTATAAACTGGCACATGTTTCATCACTGTTGGTGGGTGGGGACATTTTTACCCATCGTCCTTTAGAATATAGCTGCCACCAGTTACAGTCAGCATCAAAAACAGCTAAGCATATTAACAGAAAAACATGCTCAAAATGATCTAGACACGACGTATTCTCTTGACAACTACTTCTGCTGCTATCTGTACTAAAATGTACAGCCTTATGAATGAGTTCAATCGCACACACAAATGTGTACATATTATGTTTAAGTTTTATGTGTGACGTTAGGGCTTTTTAAGATAACGTTCATTGTGCAATTGCCTAATTAAAACCTTAGAAAACCTCAGAAACTTTTCCCATTTTGGGATCATAATCAAAGTGCACATCAAGAATTGGGATATAATCCCTTGAAGACGATAAAGTTATTCTCCACTAAATTGTTATTTAATAGCGGCAGGTTTTCCAATAGGAATTTCTCTGAATTTGGTTTTCACAGGTGTTTTTATTTTGTTGGGAATTTCTCGTCGCATTTTTCCCTTCGACGGGATCGCGGAAATTATAACGTCTTCTCTTTGTTGATGCAGACTCTGAGTCCGAGTCTGTAACAAAAATAAGTTGTCAACGATCTTGGTAAAATAATGTAAAGACATTCGCAGTCACCAACTAGATTTTGTATGTACAAACAGCAACATTCTTAACTGTACATCGGTGGACCTTATTACAAAAGGCATAAGGTCTACCGATGGACAGTTAACAGTGTGGGCGATGGTACCTGATATGAACACAGGAGATGTGTCACTGGCACATGGGGCTTATACCATAGAATAAGAACTAAAATCATAGAAGGACCCTTAAAACGAAAGCGTCAAATCTATACCTGTGTCGAAAAATTCAATATGAATGTTCAATAAATTAAAAAAGGGAAGAGTATGGTACAGTTCTTGCTAAAACTCGCCGCACTAAGGTAGTAAACTGGTCTTCAACGACACTAACTGGATACATGGTCGTAGATTATATATGCAACAGAATGCGACAGCAATAACTTACGACCATGATATTTTAGCTTAAGTATGTATACAGAGTATTTTTTTAATAGGTGCACAATTTTTTATGTTTGCTTCGCTATTGTTAATCAATAACACATGTTGTGTTATTTTTACTCTAGCTTAAAAAATATTAGAGATTATATTTACTCAGGAGATTGATTATTTACTTTTATTAGGAGAGTCAGTTAACGAAAGAACATCTTAGATTGATTAATCAATTGACAATTGACTTACAGGTAATTTATATCGTGGAAGCCTCATAGTAATATTTTCACTCCGTAGAACATCAATAGACTAGGTTGCCGTATTAATTAACACCGTTCCATTTACTCCCCAAATTTCCCTATTGTGACGTCATTGCCACAAAGATGCGGGGTCTAGTCGTAATCAATATTGTTTTACCAAACAGAATAGAGTCCATGAAACAACAAACGTATCATAAAATACACAGCGAATTGTAAATTAGATTAACTACACAGCGAGCAATGAAATAGAATACCCTAGTAATAAATTGGAGTAGGGAATGAGTTCCCGTTATTATTCACTTAATTATTACACGAGGAGCGTGGGAAAGATTACTTCTCAGAAATAAGTCGGAATCGTTCATGTGTAATATTTGATTACTTTTACACTTTTTACTATAATAGAATTTAAACCGTTTAGTTCCACTTCGTCCACATTCCCACACTGTCAACTTCGTAGTTCGTCAGCAATCCCTTCTCGTCCAGAATTTATTCCCTATTCGTCCACTTCCTATTTTGTCAATATTCCCATTTCGTCCATATTCCCATTTCGTCCATATTCCCAACTCGTCCACATTCCCACTTAGTCAACATTCTCATTACTTCCAAACGGATTGGGAATGTCGACGAGAGGCGAATGTGGATGAGATGAGAACTTCTTTCACCACCATCTTTATTCCCTTAACCTAATGCCAAGTGTGTTCCGGTGTGGGGATAAGACAATCGCCAAAATAACTAGTGTAGAGGCATCCCACCTGAGTCCTCGAGTTGGCAACGCATTTGCGGTCTTAAGATTGTCGTCTTGAGAATACAAATGTGTATGCGTCACAGATCCCACTTACCATCAGGTGGCCTGTGTGCTCGTTTGTCTTTCCCGACCCCTTTTTCCATAGCTGATATTACATGGCCCACCCTATTTTAATGAATCTTAGCTAAGTATCATCCAGATTAATTGATTTAAAAAAAATCTGCGTCTTTTAATCTATCCGTTTGGGAGCTACGGTACCACTAACAGATACAGACACACACATGCACGGATACTCACGTAAAATTACTTACACCCCTCTTTTTTATGGGTGTTTATAATATATCGGAATTAGAGGTTTACCGGGTATATACCTACCCTGTACATAACACATATTTACCTACCGCAGAGACGCGGGTATTTATCCCTTTATAATAGTTTTTTAAATTAAATATTGTAATATTTTTTAATAATGTTTTCGTTTTCGTTGATTGTTTAGTTTGACAATTGTTTTATAACATGTTAATAAATAATAAGAATACTAAATATTATCGTACAATTTCTTGGCGGTTTCTTTTTTCATTTATTATTGCTCAATGTTATTTATTAGAGTATTAAAAGACATAATAAAAAAACACGCCTGCCATGCCTTAAAGTGAATTTAAAAAATAACAAGCAATTGCAATCTATGTGCAAATATGCCAAACAAAACAGGAAATAGATAACCAGATTATTCGCTATTTAGCGGTAAGACCGCCTGTTGTATACCTATGATTTAAATGTACTGTTCCATGTTCTGTTTTTTATTTTTTTTATTTTTGGTGTTCAATAAAGAGTATTTGTATTGTATTGTATTGTATTATTACCGCAGTCGTCGGGGGACTTTCAAAATAATGTTCCACAAAACTGTCCCGAATGCAGTACAAATTTGGTTATCTCTTGATTTCAGTTAAGGTATTATGAAGTTATCGTGGAATAAAGAAATTCACAAATGGTATTTATAAATACATGTATTCTGAAAACATTACACTCCTTAAGGTCGGTCGTGTAAAAACGGTTAACGCCGCGCGCCGCTTAAGACACTAAGTAAAAAAAAAAAAGGTGCAGGTCTGGAATAATTTGGCTCTATTTGTGTAATGAATCCTGAAACAATGCACCAGTAACAAAAATATCTAACCGATATATTGGGTAGATACGGGTCAATACCGGGTAGATGGGTATTTACCCGCCGCCCATCTCTAGTCGTCACAGAATCGAAAGTAAATGATTACGCAATAAGATGAAAGTCCCAGAAAATGTGCAGCAGGTAATTTTGCAGCTTTTTCACATTCCTAAAGAAACTCCAAGAGCTCTCGGGCGCAATTTCCTACATTTCTTTACTCTAAAATGCCTTTTCCGAGGAGACTCGGGTAAAGTGGGTCACAGGGCCGGCCTCATCAATAATATAGCAGTTTTAGTTCCCCTTCCTGCATGGTAGACAAAATGTGTAACAAATGTAAAGAAATCTATAATCATCGAGTGATGAAACATTACCTACAAGCAAAGTTTTATGGGATCTGAGTTGAATCAACATTTTCAAACGTAAGACGGCAAATGCAGTTCCAACGGGTCTATGCCAGTAATTTCACCGTTTCTCTTATCCCCAAACACAACAATACGATTCTGCTTGGTGGTAGGTTAAAGATAAGATGGCGTAAGCAATCCGGGCTGACCATCGAGGTCTTACCAGCACCAGGGCTTTATAGCGGTATTCATAACAATTGAAATATCTTCCTTAATTCACAACATTTCCTTGATATTTTCGATTGTAATTTAGGTAATTACATTATACGATTATACAAACTCACTGAAGGACAAAATATTCATTAATAAGCGAGGTACCGAAATTGAATAACGGTATTTTTGTATGAAAATAATACCGGTGTTCATGCCCTGACCAGCACTACACTGGCAATTTTACATACATACCTACATAACATCACGCCTTAATTCCCAGAGTGGGGTAGGCATAGCTACAGAATTACCAACATCTCTAAAAAACTTGTTGACAATTCTGTAACCACATTTTGCACAACCTGGCTCAGATGTTTTACTAGTATATTGGGTATAGTATATAGTGACAGGTTGCAAGCCAATCAACACAAGTCCTTATTCTCTTAGTCGCCTCTTACGACATTTACGGGAACGGGAAATTTTGATTTTATATAAAATCTCAAAACTTAGTGATTATAATAATATGCTTTTTTATACGTTTTCTCCTGAATCGTATAAATGAAACTCAATTCTGTTTTTCATGCATGTTCCCTATGGTATATTATGGTATCAAAATGTTGATCTAATGGAATTGGAAGATGGCGACGGGATCTACATTAAACCTACAACCAACAACCAAGCCAAGCAACAGTGTTCGCATTGTTGTGTTCCGGTGTGGGGATAAGACAACCGGTGAAATTACTAGCATAGAGGCATTCCATCTTAGTCCTCAGGGTTGGCAGCGCATTTGAGCTGTTAGGATTATAATCTTGAGCATTCAAATGTCTATGGGTCTCAGATTTCACTTACCATCAGGTGGCCTGAGTGCTCGTGTGCCTTCTCAACCTAAAAAAAACCTAACATAAACCTACCGCGCTGGGACTCATTAGTCTTTTTATAACCAGATTATGACCTTGCAAAAAAAGTACGGACGGCAACAAAAGATTAAATTTTCGACTGAAACTTCTAAATTTTGTGTAGTTATGAAAAATTGTCACTATTGTTGTTACTACTTAATTGCCATTAACTGAGTTCGAATGGGGCCGTAAGTCAATTTCACGCGTTAAAATATAAATTACAATTGAACTTAGTTGCAGGCTGGTGTCGTAAATTACCTATTGATTTGCGATACCCCACTTTATAAGATTATTCCGGGCCGACAAACGCGCCGGCCACGCCAATCGCTGTTAAAATATTTCAAGTTTTGTTCATATAATTCACTGGTAAGCCATAAGTCACTGTTTATTCTAGATTTATGGATGGCAGAGGTACGGTAAATGTCGGTAATTACCAGCTGTGGTGCTATGTTAGGCAACTCGCCGGTGATGTCGTCGGCGAATTAGTAATTAATACATGAAGTAAAAAATATATTACGTTTATTTTTTTTATATTTCGCTAAAGCTTAGGTGCGATGTCTAATATTCACAAAAAACTTGAACTGAAATAATTCTCAAAGAAAGAAAAGAAATGATTTATTCGTGACATAACAAAGGACAGATTAATACGCACAAGAAGAATGTATGTATGTTAACATTTTATTGTATAAAACACAGATTCAAATACAATATTATAGAATAGGAATGTACAAAGGCGAACTTATCCCTTTAAGGGATCTCTTCCAGCAACACAATGCCCAGCCAATGTAGCCGCAAAAAACTTAATAACTTGTTAAGAAACATTGAAAATAAAATGTTGCCCATTGTACATTGGTTGACTCTTCAGTGCGTAAACTTTACTTGTATAGGCGAGTCTCAATCTTGGTCCGACTGTAATTTTTGACTCCGCATAAACAAGACACGTCCGAACATGTCATGTTTAATTTCACTGACGTGCCCGCTGGCATATTGTCTACGAGAATAAAGCCGACCGTTGGTGTCGGTTGTCTGTCGTGTTGTGACGTCGCTTGCGCAAGTGATCGTATGCCCCCGTGCTCCCGCGCAGCCTTGACACGTTGGATCATAACGTATTGTTGTTATTTGGTTAACGTCAATTAGCGCTGATTCGCTTTGTTGGCTACAATCGGATTGGGCAACTGGTTATTAATTCGTTAGTCCATTTTTATGGTTCCGTACACAATAGGTGTCAACGGGACCCTATTACTAAGCCTCCGCTGTTCATTTGTCTGTCTTTCAGCGGGCTGTTGGTATAAAAAAAACTGTTGCTGTTGCGCTGTTGGTTTATACCTTGTGAATCGTAATCGAACAAAAAATGATAATTATAATAAACTAGCGACCCGCCACCCGCACCCGCTTTTCTACACCTTCGGTTACATTGTTCAAATTTTACCAAGGATCCCTATTTTTTTTCAAAATGAAATGTAGCCTATGTCAAATTGGAAGAATGTAGCATTCTATTGGTGAAAGAATTTTTTAAATCGGCCCAGTACTTTTTGAGCCTATTCATTACAAACATACAAACATACAAAAATAGGTACAAATCTTTCCTCTTTATAATATTAGTGTAGAAAACTAAAATAAGAAAATAAAATATTTATTCGTTGTTTTTTTTTAAATATTGCTGTATCTCTAGAACCATTAGTAATAGGTATAGGTATTAGTATGACCACTATAACAACAAAAAAATAAAAATAAAAGGTAACACCCGTACATACATTGTGTTTTTTGATCCACCGTATGTGAAGTAAGGTGGAACGGAACCATTCGCGCGCGAGACCAACCCACACTTGGCCGGCTTTTAAATTGTTATCTAGAGATTGTGAGGTAGGTACATCTTTGAGCTACAATTTATTTTTTATTTTTTTGTGGTTGGAGAAAGCAAACGAACACACAACCCACCTTGTAGTAAGTGGGGTTCACTAATATTTCACCAAAAAACGTTTCACAAACTGATCCATTAAACAAACATTATCATTTGGCAAACTGCATTTTATTTAGAGACGAAATATTACAAGATTTTTATAAAACTAACCTAACCTAACCTATTGGGTTCTACACGATGGTAGTGAAATTAAATTTGAAATATTTACAGTTTCGTAAAAAAATGCATGTTTGCAAAATGAATCAGTTTGTGAGACACAGGATACGAGTAAGTGGACTTTCGTATGACGTGATCTACCAGTGACTCGATTGGTTTAATTAAACAAAACAAATAGAAACGCTACATACGCTACATTCTCGAGATGTAGTCGCAAAGCGATCTGGTCTATTTTTTTTTAATGGCTTTCACCTCTTGCTTTTTTGGCAAGGTGTATTATGCCGGAGTCGAGTGGTATACCTAAATCTTTATTTTGCAGGGATGATTGCGGGATTCCTAAAACAGATCTGGTCTCATTTGCTACCAGTCCTATCTACATGTGGACGGAAAGCTTCTAATCGTTAATACTGAATACAAAATCATACGCAGACGGTTAATTCGTCCCCCGCGTGCTATTCAGAATAACTGGCACTAAAATAATTTCGTAACCAACAATTAACACAAATCGAACGTTCCGTGACCAATTTGCTTAATGACACGAATTCAACAATTCCATTCGCGGTGCGACGGTGACAATAATCATGCATCAAATTCCAAAACGGGCGGATACATTTTCAGTTAATCATTCCGATCGAAAACCGCACAAATACCACGCCGTCATACACGATTCTAGCCCTTGTTTACAACACGGTTGTGGCAACAATTCAATACAGTTGTTAAAGACTTGTGGTGTTTAAGAATTGGTTGGTTTTGTTGCACCTTGCAGAAGCGGGGGCCAGTTATTTGACTGTGCAGTTGCGACATCAATGTGCTAAATGACGAATGCAACGTGTAGGTAGGCCCGTTAGCACAACAGTGCCAAAGACTCGACTTCAGTCTCTTTGTGTAAAGAGAGATCGTGAGTACGGGCACTGAAAGGGTCACCTATTAGTCGTGACTGTCTGTAGTTACTAGGACAACTTTGACGAACCGTTCACCTGCTAAGTATAGAATTTTCTGGAATACAATGGACTGTTCTTTTGGTTCGTGTTGTAGGTTTATTCAAGCATACGAGTGGTAACCTCTGGGTTGGAATCATATAAAATTATCTACGATAAATTATCTGTGGTACACAGGAGACCCCCCTTTTTAGATTAAAAGGACAAGTCGAGGCGAATGCCGATTTTTGAATGGTCAGATTTAGTGAAAGAGAGATAGTCTCTATTCATCACGGTCAAAATCATATTGCTTTTGACGTCTTGTGGTATTATTTTTTAACTCGGTTTCCATTACTGTCATGTAAATAAGAGCTATCAAATCGTTGACAGTACACGTCAAAGGCAATATCGTCCCTTTACTTTCTCAACCTTGTGTCTGATCGAATAGTTTGATAGAAAAGTAGACTTTATTCTACTTAGACATATGAGTACTATTCCTACTAATTAATTGGATACGATACGAGGTTGAGAAAGTAAAGCGACGATATGGTTTTACCGTTTGCCTAGAGGCCCTGTGTGCCCGTTAGACTTGTCTTACTATGTCAATATGCGTCAACCCCATCTATAAAACGTGCTAAATTTAGCCTTGCTGAATATCTTTTTTTCACGATTATATTATTATTACGCGTAGAGTTAGTTTCCTGCTAGTTCTCATATACGCCTTAGGGGAGGAATTTTCAAAAATCCCTTCTTAGTGCCCCCCTAGAATATCCAATGTATATTCCCTGCAAATTTTGAGTCCTTAGGTCCAGCGGTCTTGTTTCCGCTTACAAACTTTGGACCCCGCTTCACTCCCTTAGGGATTAATTTCTTAAAATCCTTTCTTAGTGTACCCCTTAACCTCATAAGTAACCTACATGCCAAATTTGGAATCTCTAGACCTAGCGGTACCCTGCGCGTTGATATGTCAGTCAGTCAGTTTCTTCTTTCGTATATTTAGATTATTCTATAAATGGAAAACAGTTGATGAGTGTTATTTCCTAGAACTTGGATGGTTTTAAAGAACAAATTGACCTAGTCTCCCTGACATAAAGTATCAAACTTATTTCGTAATATCATGAGAAAGCCCCAACCTTCACGATCACAAACTTTCACAGGATACAAGTCATAACCAAGAAAAAATATCACTAAGCTTATTTTATACGTTTAAGTGAAGTGTATCCAGGCAGGACCCCCGTTGCGGTCGTTTCAGATGAAATACCGACGATTCTCCCGTTTCCCCTTCTCTTTCCTTGACCTCTAGTTTATTGTATTTATTTGTTTCTTTTTCTCCTAATTGGGATTTGGCTTGTCCAATGTCCCATGTTTATCTTTGTAATTAAATCTTATACTTATCAATAAATGGGAAAGTAGGGACTACATCCATTTTATTAATACGTAGTTTTAGTAATGCGTCTGCCAGATTAACCTACTCGTATTGCCATAGAAATTGGAACCAATATCGATGATTTCGGTCTTGAATGTTTTAGGACATCTTGTTTTTGCCTTTTATTGCAATTTATCATGAACAAATTGTAATCTAAGCCGAGGATATCTCTGACGTTATGGTGATCTGTCAGATGTCAGGACATCTGGCATGGAAATATCTAGATGGGCTTAATACATTTCGGATCGAGTTACGTAAACAATGTCATATGTCAGATATTAGCATGCTTATCTGCAGCCACAATTAGACCGAAGTTTTGCTTAAAATCAGTTTGCTGCAAGCTTGTAATGTTCCAATGTTTTAGGGATGATAAGGTTAAAGGAATCAAAGAAGAGAAGGAGTCAAAATGAATGGTTCGTGTAAAAATATACACGTGTTTCAGTATTGTCAACGTTTTGATAACACTTATGTCATTTAGAATAAGAAAAATGTTTATTCAACGCTCAAAAAAAATACACTTAAAACAAATGACAACTAGGATAACACGTTAATCATGGCGTTGAAAAAGGCCCGTACTCAGCATTGCATTTACGAGTACAATAATAGCAAATGTGACGTAAAAGATTCTAAAACACGTCAAACGCGTTATAACGCAGTAGAATTGAGGCCCTGCAGTCTTTAGTTTTTGATTTACCAATACGAAATTGTATTTATTTTCCAGTAGTTCCCCTTACCCCACCTGACCTTGCTGTTTCAGTAAGTGATTGTTCGTGTTTGTGTCACGATATTAAAATAATAACAGATTAAGCAATTGCCTATTAATTTTATAGTAATGTGAAATGTCTAATGATATACACTACCCATTAAAAATAATCCGCTAAAGTTCTTAAACTATTGTATTTGCGTTAACTTAAAGTGCACTTTAATGAGTACTCCACAGGGTTGCTTATAAAGTAACAGGATTAGGTCAGATACGAGTTTCAGCGTACACGGTCGATATGGTAATCAAACATGCAAATGCATTACGCGACTAATGAAATTGGAAAGGATAAGTTATTTCGAGCGAATTCTTGAGATCAGTTCAGTCGGTAATGCAATATGTGTGTTATTAGTTTTTGCATTACTTGGTAACCGAGAACGCGTAATAGGCAATGCATATGTAAGCGATGCAGAAATTATTTTACTAAAAGGTAACGATAATTTATGTTTGTTGATGGGCCGGTACTATCCCCTTTTTCTACCATTAAAAACCAAACCTCGACAGGAATAAGGATTCACTGTAGGTGCCACCAGATTTATTTACAATGCAACACGGAACAGCTAGTAGGTACAGTTAGCACAAAGGTTGTGCATAAGACTGAGGAAGGCGCGGATAAATTCGCGGAGAAGTATTCGGCACCACCAAGGCTCTTTGATGATTGACGCCAGGGTAACTTATGCCTAAGTGCGGTTCTATCTACTCGTAATTAGTGCTTAATTAAGGGATACATTGACTGAGAGCTAACTTTAACTTGTGTCATCTACCTATCTCAGCGGCCGCAGAAGTATGTATGTGCGTAAACACTTAATTGTAAGAAAGAAAAATCAAAACAATACAAATGGATAGGTATCCCAAAAAAGATGTACTAAGGCTAATTTAATGAATCTTATCCAGCTAGGTTAACCCAATATAAGACCCGATAGAAGTAGATAGGTTACATAGCTTGGTTTTGGTAGTGGCATGGTGCGATCCGTATGGATGGTGAAAGATACTGACCGTACAATTATGGGGATGAAAGGTAACCATAGGAAATCCTTAATTTCTTATATATATATAATGTCTTCGTACTTAAAGGGACTCATTTGACTTGTCTTTAAATAGTATTTTAAGTTATCTTAAGATCTTTGAGAAAAGCCATAATAAATTCTGCAATTACGAAGCGTTAGCCTAAGTTAGTTGGTTAGCCTGTGTACGAAGCTAGAAATCGTGGGTTCGATTCCCAGTATGGGAAAATATTTTGTGTGTGAACGCGAGTATTTGTATCTGAGTCTTGGATGTTTTCTATGTAAGTCTTTTTATTAGTACCCATAAGCCTAGATCTTAGTTTGGGACTAGGTCAATTTTGTTTGTAATTGTCCCGGTATTTACCTATTGTGTCTGTGACTTCTTTAAATCGGGTGACAGGTGACATTTCATTGTACATGGCGCATCTAATATGAAACCCTGTGAAATATCAGCATAACTATACAATGCTTACTGAATTGTCACCTGTCACATGTCATTGTCAGGATGGTGAAAAAGGATGCTGGAGTAATTTGACGTGTGTTTCAATTGTAAGTGAACAAATTGTTTTTGGTTTTAGCGTTGCGTTTGGCACTGCGGCGGCGGGCACCGCGCGCGCGACACTGCCGCCGCGCATTACCGCGCCGTGTGCCGCGCGCTGGTCGCGGAGGCGCTGGAGTTGGCGTCGTTCCTGGCACGCATGCGCGTCGGGGGCGCACGCGACCTCGGCGCCGCCGAGGAGTCCGTCACGCACCTCGACACGCTCAAGTTCTCGGACTGGGTCAGTATACGATTGAGCTGGGATGCTAATAATGATTATGATCAGTGATAGGATTTCCGGATGCAATTCGTGGGATATCGAGTCGTAATCTTAAAATGGATACGACTTTAATCCCGGTATCGCGTTTTTGTTAGTATTTTTTTAAATGCCTACAAATATCAAATATACAGCGAGAATTATTAATTGCCGCCTTTTTTACATTTTAGTCGTGATGTTGTTTGCGATTTTTCAAATTATGTAATTATTACTAATTAATCCTTTCAATAATGTAAACATTTATTTCAAAAGTTGGCCTGTATTTTCAATTGGTATCATTTAAAATAAAATAATTTCACTATCTTCCAATAACAACAAAAGTCCCGGAATCTTGGGACGTATCCATATTAGCATAATGTTTGAGGCCATTCACTTCGTGTTGCACCGGGAAATCCGATCACTGCTTATGATCCTATCAACGTTACCACAGCTATAGTCCAACATGTTGTAAGGATGACAAACGAGGCGACTGGTAATTCTTTTCGCAGCTTCAGCTAGCTCTCGCTTACCTATGCCTTGACTCCTCAAACAACTGCCAAAGCACGGGATGCGCAGGAAATTATTGTTTGTATTATGACGTCATTCTATCTACCTACCCTAACAGGTTATCATATCAATGATGCTGCCGATACTACTACTGCAGTTCTGCCCTGCCAATAGGCAGTATATTCAATTCGATAGCCAAAGCGGATTCAATCCTATCCCGTTAGTAATAAGGTTGCAGTTGCTACAGGAGTTTTGCCTGAGATATTACCCGCCTAATTCAAAAACGAAAAAAATCCTAAATAGTTCTGGGCATGTACGGTGTTGATCGTTTTCAAATCAGTCACAGAAGGCATATCTGATACCAACCATACACATAAATAAAGAAATATTATTGTGTAGTTTTCGAATCAGGGGGCAAATATGGGTTAATTATGTCATGATAGTAGCGATCCGTATGGACCAAGTTCTACCACCACTAGAAAACGATGTTGTATGACAATGTATCAGTCACTAAATCTGTAAGCATTTGGATATTTCAGTTAGCTAGGGATATAAGATATAAGCGTTGTTGATTAGTCGATCGGCATGAGAATAAAAGAGGCTGAGACTGAAATTACAGCTATTGCTATCAGGTAGCTACAGGTGACACTAGTCATGTCAATGATAGTCACAATCTTGACATAATTAAGCAAGTTGAGCTGTATTATGAGTATTATGACTATGAGCGGTTAATGTATAAGATCTTGTACTTGTCTTACCGTTTCATGATGACGGTGCCAGGGCCTTTACTTCTTAGTTTCAAAGGATTTTTGGCAGGCTTTTTGCAGTACCTTTTAAAGGAAATATGACTGCTAAAAGAACAACTGCGAATAAACTGTTTCAACCTTCAGGATCTGGATTATCCTGGATTTTTAAATTCTTACGCATTGAAAGCGAGTTCTCTCCCTCGTACCAGCTGACCTTGGCCCGTATTCGCCCTAGAATCGCGTTGCGATCCACAACTATTCTAGATGTAGTGCATAATCATTCGATATCGTATTTTGACGGATAAATTGGTTTTCGTTTTACTTTCTTAAATTAACCCATTAATGGTTAGTAAAGCTGACTATGACAGCATGTTAAATGCGAAATTAGTCGCCCAAAAAGGATATCGTGAGCATGTTTATTTTCTACATAATCTGTACGGGTTTAGTATAAAACAAAGTCGCTATCCGCCTCTGTCTGTCTGTTTGGCCGCTTACTTTTTCTAAACTACGCAACGGATTTTGATGCTGTTTTAACTTAATCAAGAGAATTTATTCCTGAAGGTTGTTTTGTACAATACAGGGCTGGGATTTTACACGGTGACCTATTTGCGTATTGTCAACGTTTTGATAACTCTTATGCCATTTACAATAATGGCGACCGAGTGCTAAACGATTCTAAAACACGTGAAACGAGATATCGTTATAACGCAGTAGAATAGAGGCCCAGTCTAGATCTTACACAAAAACACATAGGTACAAACCGAAGCGAAGCGAGGGCGGGTCGTTATAAACCCAAGACAGGTCTGCTAAGGCCGTATGCCTTAATCGACAGGCCTTCTGCATCTGTTAGATAAATTCGATTGATCGAGCTAGTTTTTCATTCATTTTGTTTATACTGAAAGCCTTAACAATTTCATTCTTTATTTGTATGTTACCAATTGAAGGCGGGATTCGACCAAATGATCGAAGCGAAAAGGAGACAGAAATGCATACACGATACTGTAATTAGAACTATTTTTATATTAACCATTTAGATTATTCACTAATGTACACACTTTTCGATTGTAGACAAACCGAAGGATTTGGAGAGCCCTTCAAGTATGTAGAAAGTATTGTCAAAATTGATGGAATGTCGTGTTTTCTTTTTTTTTAATTGCTTTGATTTCCCTCTCACTTTATTAGGTAGATAGAAGTTGAGATTTAAACAATCTGTGCGATCCTAGATATTTTAACGTAATGCATGATTTTTCAAGAACATAAATTCTCATTTAGTCACTAGACTTATTCCTTAAAAGTAGATTATACACTTGAGTTATATACATTATGTTTTGCTTTGTAAACTTATTGGCCTAATTTTACAAAATGTAGTTACAGAATTATAAACAAGTCTTTTTATAGTTGTTGGTATTTCTGTAGCTCTGCCTACTAAGTTACATTGTAAACGGATTGCGAAATATTATATGTTGTTACGTTTGCTTTTCATTTGCCCCTGCAGCTTTATTCTTAGCAATGTGTCTGGTCCAAAACTGATTGCTTATATTCTTTTGCAGGCGCGGTTTTGGATGCAAGTGATAGGGGAATTGAGGATGGGAGTTAAGTTAAAGAAAGTTTGCTACTCACGGACACCCATTGAGTATGAAATGACCCCATACGAGATACTGATGGATGATATAAGATCTAGAAGATATACTTTAAAAAAGGTTGACGGCGCGATTCCACCGAGGTAAGTTGGTTTTTGTTTGTCGTGTAGATAATATTTAATTGTAATATTTGTGATTTCAATGCTCACGGATTTTTTTTCTTTTCACAGTGTGAAGAAAGACGCGCACGCAATGATTCTCGAATTTATTAGGAGTAGGCCTCCGCTTAAAAAGGTAAGACTTATTAAATACCTATCCTTTTTAAGAGACACAGTAAAAATTGTCAGTTCTTCATCACAAAACATTGTTACCTACAGATTGATGTTCTGTAATTAAGAAGATTTTATACCAGGATTTTTGTATGAGTAAGATAAAACTTTATTTGAAACTTTGGTTGTCCAGGTACTACTTAGTTAATAAGTGAGTAACTGAAGGTAGTTCACTAATTGAGCATTTACACGTTAAAGCTCCATAGGCCAACGTAAGAGACGCATTTACAGAGCGTGCAACATGCTCTTATATCTCACCCACTTTTACGCATTAATCCGTCCCTTAGGGTGGAATCACATCTGTCAGCACCGAACCGCATTTTGTCTGTAGAAAACGTCTGTTTTATCTATGAAGATGCCTACGCATGCGAAAGGAGGATGGATGCGTACGCATCTTCATACAAAGTAGCTATTTTCTATAGAAAAAATGCGAATCGGTGCTGATAGATGTGATTCCACTCTTTCGCTAGCCCATCTTACGCCATCGTATAAAATCTATAGGGTAATGTGTTCAACAATGAAACACTAAAAATTCAAAGTTTCATACAACTTTCGTTTTTACAGATAGAAGCAATTTTTTTTACTGGTTAATAGGCAATTTTATTGGGTACCAGATGGCATTTTTATTTTTTTTAATTAATGTGTAACCAATAACCAAATAATTAAAAACCAAAAAGTTGAAAATGTTTTATTGTGTCCACACTGGTGTACACAATGAAACACCACCGTTTCAACAATGAAACAAAATGGTAGTCTTGTCCGTCTCGTATTTTGTGTCCTAAATTTTGGTAAAAGGTGATTGAAAAAAATGCGTGAGTTCAATCAAAATAGTATTTATTATCTTTTACTATAATCAGTCTTGTGTTACTATGTATAGAAATTGGCAGAGATCACCTTACTTTAACTTAACGACTAATAAGTCTCAAAATTACAAAATTCACAAATATGTAGGTACAGTCAAGGTTATAAATATGTATACACTTTAGTACCTTGTCTAATTAACGTCATGTTTAAACTGCCATATGAAATTGTCACAGCAATTAAAATGACAAGGTACTAAAGTGTATACATATTTATGACCTTGACTGTACCTACTAGCAATAGATTATCAATAATTGGTAATATTGCAGTGATTAACGATTAGGCTTCTTCAGTGTTAATTCTGGATGTCTTGATTTAAATGACCTAAACCATTCGACACCTGCTTATTTGTCTTTTTCCCAACTACCAGGACATTGGATGTTGTTTAATTTGGCCATTTGATATGCAATACTGCGCACATCTCTAGAGCTTAATCCGTAAAATTTTAATGCACATGCTGTGATATATTCTTTAAGTGCAGTTTCTTGTTCGGCTGTAAACGTTCTATTAACCTCATAGTTGGGAGTAAATCTTTGATCTGATAACAATGCGTAATCCATATTCTTGTATTTTTTTATATATAGAAACAGCGTTGGATAATGTACATTGCACTCTTTTGCACCTTTTCGCAAGCTCCGTCCTTGTCTGTGCATCAAAATAGCTTGAAGCATATTTTCCCTCGAATGATCGCCTTTCTTTCTTTTTAAAGCTTTAGCACGCCCCATCTAAAAAAAAAACAAATATTTTTAGCCACAAAAATATTAAAATTGCGCGGTAAATAGGTGTATGTACTTGGTAGTGTTATTTGGTACACAATGAAACAAGATAGTGCACAATGAAATAGTGTTTCATTGTGTCCACTGTGCAACTGTTCCATTGTTGACCACCTATGGTTTATTGGACTAACCTCAAAATTTTCCTCGCTAAATAATAACACTTTAATATGTGATCTAATCCACGTTAATCTACGAAATATGTTTAAAGCTAATTAATCATAAAAAATATTAAAGTTCCAACCATTACTTAATGAAAAATCAATAAAAAATGCTAAAAATACTTACTTTTTCGTCGCAAAAACCAAAAATGCTCCACAGGCACGTCTTCTTCCACGTGGCGCCGCTGTGAACTGGGGAATGGCGGGGGGTTCTCGAAAGTCTCCTTACGCGATAATGTGCACGAACTGGCAAAGCGGCATTTTAGAAATATCCTAATGTTTCATTGTGTACCACTGTTTCATTGTTGGACACTTGACCCTACTAATATTATAAAGAGCAGAGATTTTTATGTATGTGTGTATGTAAGGAATAAACTCAAAAACTACTGGGCCGATTTCAAAACTTCTTTCACCATTTGAATGCTACATTATTCTTGATTTCTTGATTAAAATAGGCTATGTTTTATTTATCTAGTCGCTAGTTATCGATAAACACGCTAAACGTCCTCTTGTGCACAGGCATCAGAACGCAAGCTGCCCCCGCGGCGGCGAGAGGTCACCCCCCGGGAGCAACTCCTTGCCTCCATCCAAGTGGGCCGGCAGCTCAGGCCCACGCCCTACTCCAGGAGGCTATGTAAGTACCGATTACTGACCTTTTCTTACATTAACATATTCAACAGGATTTCGCCCGCAATTTTAGTTCTACACAGTACTAACTGTGTGTTCGCCCTTGTGTAAATTTTTGGCTGCGATCTGCATTAGCACTTAGTGTTTTGCTAGCGTTAATGACCGTTTCAAGCAACCTGCACTGACTGCTTCGAGCAGTCTGTCTATTGGCTCTTAGTCATACTTTGCCGCACCTCCACCCATTTCGTAGGTCAATCGTAGACACTTGTTAACTGTACATTTACAAACGAACATAACCTTATTGCAACGTATTAAAGTCTATGGGTGGTCAGTTAACAGTGTCTTCGTTCGATAAGAAGAGTCACATTCATTTAAGAATCGCAGTTGCTTATTTAGTTTAAGTGTATCAAAAGTTTGATAAGGTCTCTCCTTGACAGCTGTCTATTAGTTCGATAGGAACCCTCTGTGTTTCGACTACTATCGACTATAGAGGAAACGTAAAGGTCTATAAAGTGTTATGCTCCGACTTCCCCTTACCTAGACGAAATGAGCGACACGTAGTTTCTAATTGAATTTCGACATAGGACCACATAAGTTGTTGATATGACAGTAAAACCGGCATAACAAATTTAAAAATGTTTTTTATTATTATAGCATATTAATATGTATGTGTATGTTTGTAGTTAGACCATGTGTTGCACCGCTAGGTACTACAATCTTTGCTTTGCCCAAAGATCAACTGGTAGAGAATGCCTTACGGCATAAAGTTCGTCTTTCTTATATGAAGTGTACTTTTTGTGCAATAAAGATTGAATAAATAAATAATGATATGGCATTTTACCTATTCATTTAATACATAGCAATTAAAAAAACAGATTAAATAAGCATAGGATATATTCCTTGAAACGTTTACCATAAATAATGTTAAAAAACATATCATAAAAAATGTACTTATAGTAAAATCTATCAGTAATGATAATGTATACAGTGTGTTACCGGCATGAGGGCTTTAAATGTAGGTATCGATTCTACTCCTCAAATGGAACTCCTTTTGTTCTACGACTGTAAAAAACGAGGTAATTTTTATTTTAATTATTACAAAATAAATTAATTCACTGATTTTACTAGTAGTTTGAAACTTTGATCACCTATAACTTACTGTAAATTAAGTTATTTTCTAAGTCGTAGAACAAAAGATGTAGCATTTGAGGAGTAGAATCGATACCTACATTTAAAGCCCTCATGCCGGTAACACACTGTAGTATCTATATAGTAACCAGCAAATCCAAATGAGCCACAGGTCGATCGCTCTTTAGAAAAAAACCTTCGAGTATTATGTGTGTACTCGTATAAGTTTTAACAATACTTACGTTTTATTTTTATTGTTATTTTACATTGCTTTATAGACTCAACGCCCGAGTGACCCTGATCAGATGATAACACACCGTTTTAAAAAAACGTAGGTATTGTCATAGATCACTTTTTTAAAGTAACAATTAAAAAGGGTATAAACCCAAGGGCTTCAAAGTCCCAATTTAAAAAAAAAACTTACTTTCAATCGTATAAGTAAAATAACAAAGACAATTTGCACAATAGTTTTTTTTTAAAGCACGCACATTATTTAATTGAATAGTGACACTAAGGAAAGTTGCTAAATTTTAATTGCCATAACATTATTATATTTTGGCGTCATTGTTGAAGTGTATATGTGCAGATATTAACTATAACAAGTTAATATCCTACTAATATTATAAACGCGAAAGTTGTAAGTACGGATATTTGTTACTCTTTCACGCAAAAACTACTGGACGGATTTTGGTGAAATTTGGAATGCAAACAGCTTATACCTTGGATTAACACAACGGGTACCTTTCATATCGCTTTTCCCTCGGGAACTGATTTATACGCGTACGAAGTCGCGGGCGGAAACTAGTAATTAAACACAGTAAAACCAGAGTATTAATACTTAGTTGGTACTCTGCTGTCAATTGTTTAATCTCTCACTTTGGCATAACAAAATATAGTGACAGATACCAAAGAGAGATTGTGACAGCGATAGACAGCCGAGTAATCAGATTTTTCTATCCATTCCCTATTTTTCCTTAGGTATTTTAATAATAACCTTTCCTTACAGATGCCCAACCTCAAACCTGCGTTCACTAACCACACTGAAATTTCCTTCCTCACAACCCTATGAAGACCTTTTACCCCAAGACACTTGTAACAATTTACTATTGTTGTACCAGATTACCCCCTGTCTCGTTTAATAGCAGCATTTAAGTGTAATCAATGTACAACTTTTAGTAAACTTACAAAATGCTTTGATAGTGTTATTTAATTTTCTAACTTTTTAAAATAACTAAATCCCGGCAAGAGCATGTCGGACCATGCTCAGTGGAGGATTCCGAAGCCTGTAAGTACTACAAACATAAAAATCAATAAGTAACAACACTATTTAAAGTCAATTGGTGCCGTCTTAGATGATTTTAGTAGGTATAAACACTTTAATCGCCTGTATCTCAAGAGCTAATGATGTCTACTTAGTCGTGATAGTTTTCCTTAAAAATTCGTTATATGCACTTTCATTTAAGATTTTTAGTATACTACTAAAAATCCTAACCTACGTTGGGGGACACTTGAGTCTAATAAAAATTAGCGCTTTAAAGCTTAATATTTCCTAAACGGATCCCTTAATCAAGAAATTGTTCTTAAAACCCGTAATATTTTTTAAAGACCTGTCCAATGATACCCCACACTATGTGGTAGACGAGAAAAAAGTATATAAAAAATACTGCTGTGGAACTATGTCAGATATACGTAAAAAAAAAAGAGTTATATTATAACGGTATAATATAGTACGTACGTCACTTGGCGCCATAGTGGTGCAACAATTAAGTTTTCTGGATTGCTATGTTTTGTCCTACTTATACCTCGCCTTACTACATATATAAATCAAACTCTTTATTAATATTTCGATTTAAACGAAATGAAAACGAAATTCTTAGTTAATGATAATAATGATTCACGAGTGAGATTTTTATGCTGATAAAATTAAAGCGCCTGTAAGATTTAAACTGCAATATTTCAGAGAGTTGGAATAGTTTTCAAGCAGGCGCTTGTTGTTTGTTTGATTTGGGATTAATTAGTAAACTTCATACTTTCGAACGAAGTCTTATATATAACAACGTAAACTTACTGATGATGTCTCTTACCTATCGCACTTACAAGCGCATAGTAAGTTTTCTATATCTCTAGTAACATGTTGGTAGATGAATCTAGAGTGAAGTGGGTAGAGAAAAAATGTTTTTAACATTTTGTTGATAATGAATATAATGATAATAAGCCAGTTAAGTAAAACGTTATTGATACACTTCTCGAATTGGTCTCTTTTTATCGGCTTTAATTTTTTCAAATAAAGTAATAAGTTAGGTTTCCTACAAAGTGTACCAACGGTGAATATCGTAAGTTACTAGGTACTGGATGTGGCCGGCAAGGGAACTAAGCATTGTAATAATCCTAGAGGATACCTCCAGTCCATCAGTAGCTTTCGGCTGATATAAAAAAAAAAAAACGTAAATATCGGGGGACAATCTTAGTAAAATTGGCCTAGTCCCAAACTAAGCTCTAGGCTTGTACAGTCACCAGCAATAATATATTATACAGCATTGCGCTTAAAAATATGACAAGCTCTTATGACTCCAGTAATAAAGATGTGTCAGTCAGATAATTTTGAGGCCTATAATATTGCTGGTGATCGTACTATGGGACTTGATGACGATAATTAAAGATACTTATATCGCGAAATACTTGTTTACGTAGAAAACACTCAAGATTTAAAAACGAATACTCGCGCTCAATACACAAATATTTGCCATGACCGGGAATCGAACCCGCGACCGCTGTTGGCTAACTGTGCCGTCAATATGATCATAGCGGCGATAAATTTCAAAAGTTGTTTATCGTTATTTAATTATTTGACATAGTTATTGCTATTTTCAAGGGATCAAATTACCCTAATACTATGTCTATTTATTCCTTGTACAGTCAAGGTCATTAATATATATACACTTTAGTACCTTGTCTATTTAACGTCATATTTAAACTGCCATATGAAATAGTTACAGCGATTAAAGTGAAAAGGTACTAAAGTGTGTACATACCTATTTATGACCTTGACTGTACCTACTATAATCGGTTGAGGCGTTCAACAGTGAAGACGGAACAAACAAACACACTTTCACGTAAGTTAGATATGTAATAATTCCATTCTGCAAATTAGTCCAATGTTGTAAACGATTCTATCAAATAGTTGCGTGATCTGTATGCAATAAAACCGCATTTTAAAGGAGTGTAAGATGTCACGCACAATCGCGTAATGGTGGCGATCTCGTGAAATATATCACAGCATTGTGCGCTTGCGCGTGCGTGGCGAAACTAGATCACATCTGATACGAGGCTGGAGGCTGGTGCAATCGAGCCGCGAGCTCAAATCATCTTTATAGCTAGTGCGATGTACCCATGGTTGTATTTACTTAAGGGGCGTGGAGATTTTTCCGTGTGGTTTGCGGGGTTAAAATAGATTTAGCACACAAGCCACCTGATGTTAAGTGGACACTGTGACCCATAGACATTCGCATTCACAAGACTGCAATCCTAAGACTGCAAATGCGTTGCCAACCCTGAGGACTTACATGGAATGCTTCTATGCTAGTTATTTCATCGGCTGTCTTATCGCCAAACCGGAACACAACAATGCGAACACTACTGTTTGGCGGTAGTGC
Source organism: Acleris holmiana (assembly GCA_949316455.1). Classification (NCBI taxonomy): domain Eukaryota; kingdom Metazoa; phylum Arthropoda; class Insecta; order Lepidoptera; family Tortricidae; genus Acleris; species Acleris holmiana. The sequence goes on along the minus strand of OX438763.1, from coordinate 21,358,265 downwards.
AACTCTATGTCTTCTTGTCGTAATAGGCGACAAAGGGAATAAGGGCTTGTAGTACTGTTAGGCGATGGGCTTGCGACCTGTCACTAATTAATACGCAGGTACCTAAGCACCTTAGCTTGTTTGTGCAAAATGTGGTTAGAGAATTATCAAGAAGTCTTTTTAGAGTTGTTGGTATTTGTAGCTCTGCCTACCCCACTCGGGGAATGAAGGCGTGATGTTATGTATGTATGTATGTATGTGTGGAGAGTTTTGACGCAGTCACAAAGTGCGTGGTAATATCCCAACTGTTAATTTAAAAACCGGTCAAGTGCGAGTCGGACTCGAGTACCGAGGGTATGTATTATATATACCAATTTGAACTGTAGTCTATAAGTCTGTACGTTTTCCTTTCCAAGAAAATATATATTTAAAGAAAAAAAAAACCAAAGCGGAAACGCACAGACCTAGTTTTTCATAACATCTACAACATATTCAAAAATCGTGGAAATCGGATTAGTTTTTGGGGGTGAAAAACGTTATCACCTGGAGCTAAATTTGTATGGACTATTTTTGACAGCTACGCGATTTAAGCATTACTTCGCAATCCTCTTAATGTAGGGATATTTTTGATCCTTGGACATAATTGATGAGACTTCTCCATTAATTTTAATTTCTAACTTTTCATCCTGCGGTTGCTTGGCTGCTTCTGTAAGATTTTTGTTCGCATGTACATCCAAATTCCGGTTACATAAATTATTCGGAAGGGCAATGCATGTAGCACAAAAATGCAGTTTGGCAATGGTATTGTTACAAAAAAGGTCATTGAGAGTAAGGAAACTGGTGGATGCGTGCATCGCGTGATAATGTGACTCCATTGAGGACATTACTATAGATAGATAATATATTTATATAAATGAAGTATCATGTAAAATAGATTTATTTTCAAATTTTTGAAATGTTTTTATAAATTTGGATTTTTTTTATCACCCAAATAAAACAAAATTGGCATGTCGTTTACGTAATAAAGTTATTTATATTTTACAAGTTTGAATAAGATGATATCAAAATAATCTGACAATTAAGTAACAGTTAAGTTTATGATAGTACTCTGATAAAGTTAAGACCCTTCACAAGCTTTGCCCGCGACTCTGTCCGTGTATTAGATAGTTGTATGCTACCCGGAAGCGGTGTCATTTCACAACGATCGATTGAGGCGTAAAGACAGAACAGATAAACAAACACGCTTTCGCATTGATTATATTAGTTAGATAGGGTTACAGCTCCTCACCTATTTGCCATCTACTGCCATTATTTTTTCCATCGTTACTCAAACTTTTTACATACATAATATCACGCCTTCATTCCCAGAGTGGGGTAGGCCAACCAAGCAATCTAAGACTTGTTTATACTTAATTCTGTAACTACATTTTGCAAAATTAGGCCAAGAAGTTTACTAGTGTATTAGTGACAGGTTGCAAGCCCATCGCCTAACAGTACTACAAGCCCTTAGTTACGACATCCACGGGAAGACATGGAGTCGCACTATTCTAACTTTTTAAAGTTGACTTATTGACACAGTGTCCCATATTAACTCTATTTTGACACGCGTCTGTATTCAAGTCTATTTAGGGTGGCGACAGAAAGTAGGACAGCGGTCCAGAGGTTGCGTTATATAATCGACGCCGCGCGGTCTGCCAGCGGGATGAAGCGAGAAACAAATTGGTTGCGTAATAGAATGGGGTAAATACCCGGGGATTACTGATTTTCTGATTAGTATTAGTGTTTTAATATCTGCTGGATATAATAATGCTTATTTTTGTAGCTTAAGTGCCCGTGATGGTTGAACGTGATGATTCTTGACATTTAAGATCTGATCCACCTTTATTTTGTTTGTGAATTTGCTTGCTACTCTGCTATTTTTTACCGTAATCATCACTAATACACATACGAGTAAATGCTATGGTAAATATCAATATTGTACATTTCTGACAGTTTAAAAGTTACCTGCAAATCTTTGTAAAGGCTTTCCTACGTTTGCTTTGCAGTGCACAGTTTTGTTTGCACACGGATGTGTATTTATGATACCTAATAAAATAAATTTTTAGACACAATTGAAAGTATGTTAAGGTTGATTACTAAGAAAACTCACAAAATTCACTTACGTCCAAATAACATAATCCAGCGCTTCTCAACCTCAGTTTTAAAGCTAAATCTAATTCTAACTTGTATTCATTCTAACAACATATTTTATTTAATAAATACAGTAATTTCATCAATACTTTTCCTGCAGGGTATACCTGCTATAAGTTTTAAATACTTATTTATTTCTCGAATTCCATATTGCGGGTCCTTGTGCAGGGTCCGTCCGGATCGCTACCACCATCTTATCCATTAACCTACCGCCAAACAGCAGTTTTCGCATTGTTGTGTTTCGGTTTGGGGATAAGACAGCATAGAGGCATTTCATCTTAGTCCTCAGGGTTGGCAACGCATTTGCACTCTTAGTATTGCAGTCTTGTGAATGCGAATGTCTATGGGTCACAGTTTCCGCTTAACATCAGGTGGCCTGTGTGCTTTTTTTATGGCATTGAGAAGGCAAACCTTCTCAATGCCATAAAAAAAACCATTTATGTTTTTGACATAAAATGTTGGTTTAACAATTTATGTCCGTGGGTTTCTTTCACAAACATCGGATCAAATCGTTCTTATTAATGCATGCGATACGATACTAATTTCTAATCGGACCCATTTCGTATGGAAAAAAAGCTCGGCTGGCACTGAATAAGTCAGTGCTAGTCTCCTCAATCATGTTCTACGTCAATAGCCATTGAATTTCAATAGGTTTAGAACTATCGTAAAAGGGTAAAAACTGGAAATAAAAATGGTATAACTACAATAGACGGAGAGCGGTAAAACGAACGTTGCATAAACTACTCAGGCCCGGCTCCGAAGGCTGTGGTTCGATAACTGTCAATATTTTTAGTACGCCTTTGAGACAATTGATTTAGCTATTGTCAAACATTTATTTGCAAGTGTGTTTTTTTATTAATTTACAAATGTGGTCATGGTCACCCAGTTAAAAATGAATGTTATGGAGAACGCTGTTCTGATTATTGTTTCCATGTTGCACTTAAACGTGAAAAATCGTACACACGCGCTGTGACATACGTAAACAAAATCTTATTTACCAAAAAAATATCTAAGAAACAGTTTTTAATAAGCTCCAACGTTATATTAAAACGTAACTTATTTTGAAGTCGTTGATAGCTAAGATTAAATAAATTGCATCATGTTTTTGGTAACATTTTAATGAAGTACTTAGCATCTTTTATAGCTGACATTGAGATGATGTGATGTGTTTAACTATTATTTTTATTACCTAGTTAAGAGTTGAGTATCTAACAGATTACTTCAAATTAATTACTTAGTCGATAAGAACTTATTTATTATTTAATTAATGTGTTTCTTTAATTATATTACAACAATTAATTTGGTGCCAGATTTAGAGAGGTAAAAAACGCACATTTATTAAATTAATGGATATAGACCATAAACGTTCATGGTTCAAGATGTGTTTACTTTTAGATTTAATTATTGAAGCAAAATACTCACTTAAATAATTAATCTTAACTTCATGATATTTCTTATTTCACGATTACCTCTCGTCATGCAATGCCCAAAAAGACCAACGACTAAAGTTCTTAAGGAACACAGTTGAACAGTTTGAGAAACGCCGACAAGAGCTGGATACTCGCGTACTTCGCATGCCGCAGTCGGTACTCGCCTTTCGCTCCGTGCGGGTGTGTGCGTGTCAAATATATAAAAAAAAAACAATAAAGTAAAGTTAGTGTCGAATATATCCGGAGTTTTGTTTTTCTCTTTAATAAAAGCGGAAACGTGGACCTTATACAAATATAATTGGATTGTGTTGTGCAGGGCTTCCAACCCTTAATAGAGGTTGCGCTAACAGGATTTGCCCTATCAATGTCCGGCGCAGTGCAAGTGTGTGAATCCGTGCCATATGGGATGTACTGAAGAAAAACTAAACGCCAGTTCTATCCTGTAACTGGCCAGTGATATTTGAACAAGTGACAGTCTCGTGTTCTTAATTTTTCAACGTCAGTTTCAAAACGTGCTCTAACCGGCCAGTGATATTTTACTAGTGACAGTTTTTGTTTTTAATATTTTTATCATGGGCGTCTGTGTCACCAACATTTTGGCTATGGATATAAGTCGTAAGTACATCTAGAGTTGGTTTTAGATTACGTTATACCCGCAAACGTGTACTGATTACGCTTGATAAGGATTACTACAACTTAAGAGTATCAATGACTTGCATCACCGCGACTTAAGCTGTATTAGCCTGTAAATAACGTTTATTTTGAAGTTCTGTTACACATTTACTATAACGGTACGGTGAGAATGGCTTTTCCAAATAGGTTTTTGTTTTTAGTGCACTGGAGTGGACTAATTCGTGAGGTGGTAATTGGTTGGAGATTAGCGTACCATCGATAATAGAATATTACTGTTAAGGAGGAAAGCCGCGTGTAAGTCGCATGGCTCTTCTTTGTTTTTGACTCCTGACCCAAAAATGAGGTGTTATGTGTTCGCATTTGTCTGTCTATGTTTCTGTCCGTCTGTCTAGAATGGCTTAGGACCAGAACAAGTTAACCAGATTTAATGTTTTTTTTTTTATAAAAACAATTACCTATGTCAAAAGTGGTTTCAGCTAAAATTTCATGAAAATTGATACAAGTAATTAAGAGTTAATGGCTGGCGAATCATTTTTTTACTGTAGGATGTGTGCACAAATCATATCAATAACCACCATCATCTATTCTAATCCTATACTACTGCATTCTTAGAAAACTTCTTCAGATAAATTAATCTATTATCAGTTTCCATTCTTCTGCTATCTGGGAAATTTGATCTATTTCTATACAACAGATATACTTTATTTGATAAGGATTCTACGATATTTGATTTTCTTCTAAGGGCTTTATGAGAAGCGAGGTATTGTCAGTATTTACATTGAAAGTTTATAAAGAAGATTATATGAACAAACTGTATTCTACTGCAGAATACGATACAACCAATCCAAACATGTCAGTTGGTTGGTAAAGACTGTCAGAGAGTTTAAGGCTGACCATTACTTGATTGAAATATATTGTTATGCAACCGTCACATAATGTAGCCTCTTAAGATATGAGTGTAATTTTTATAATGCGAGGCATAGCTTGTAAATAATAATAAAATCCAGACGTTATGGGTTTTTAAACTTCGTTAAGGACAAAAATCAATAAAATGTAACTTTTCCATTTCGTCACGAAAATTAGCCATACATTTAGATACGTTAATTTTCGTGACGAAATGGAAAAGTTAAAGTTTCTTAATTTTTCTCCTTAATGATGTACACTTTGTTTGAATACCGACCAAACAGTATTGATAACATTACTCTAGTACTTGCGTAAAGTTTTTCCATAAATGTTGCACGTGGTTAAAAACTTAAAAACGATTAAGAACAACAAAAACGATAATTAGGTAGAAAGCCCTCGCTTATGTACCTACTTACTACAAGTAGGTAGCTACTTCATTTCAGTTTAAGTACACCTTTACTACAACACGAAGGATTGGTTTTTATTTGACTTTAAGCTGTTTGCATAAGTGAAGTATCTTATTCTGGTCCATCTAAGCGATTTCAAACGGTTTCGTCGCGGGTCAATTAACGACTGCCGCTAATTCGATTTCATCCGTCGATTCGAAACCGAAAACGAATCGCAAAACCGCACTTTCCTCGACTGACGTCGATACGGGCGGTGAAAACAATGGAAATTCGTCACTTTTTAACGTTGTTTAGGCTTAAAATGGATGGCTTTCTTTGCTTTGCTTTCTTGCGCAAAGATCGATTACGATAAACCAAAGCGATGATAATAACTGCGGGCCTATATCAGCCGTCGTTTGAAGGTTTGAACAATATCGTAGTTTTTCATAGTCTTGTCCCACTTCTGCTTCGTAAAAGAAGGGGAAGGGAAGAAAGAAACAGGTAGTCTTAGGATTGCAAATGTGTTTGGGTCTTGGATTCCACTCCTGGGCCTCTATTCTATGGGGCAAAACCATATTGCCTTTTAAATGTGTTTCCGTATTCTCAACGTAGATAGCTCTTATTTACTTGACACTATTGGCGGTCGAGTTAATAACAATACCGTAACAGTAACACGTCAAAGACAATATGCTTGAACCATGACTTAAAGAAAATAGAAACGTAGTAATATAGGCTTGGGTTTATTTAACCCAATCAACATTTAAAATGTACGTCCAACAGACAATTTAGATTAGACGTATCCATACTTAATAAGTATTATAAATGGAAAGTAACTTTGTTTGGTAACAGCTACCGTTGAAACGATTTTGATGAAATTTGGTAGATTTGGACATAGCTTAAAACTGAGAATAAACGACTGCTACATAACGAAGTCATAAATGTTTCCATTTTAGTACCTTGTCACTTTAATTCACTGAAATAATTTCATATATAATATATGAAATTGTCTCATTGAATGAAAGTGACAAGGTACTAAAATGGAAACATATTTATGACTTTGACTGTACCATACAAACGAACTAAGTAGACACGAGGTGGTTAAAGTGGGTTTCTAAGCATAATGAGACAAAACAAAGGCGGACTTGTAATTCCACTTGTTCAAATTAATTCACCATTATTTACATTTAGGCTAAACGATTATTACATCATCTGCGGCTGCGATTGTGACAATGGCAAACGTCTGATAACTAAACCCTATTAAAGTATATTTTATATGCAATATGCAATGTGATTTTACATTGACTGCTTGAGCAACTGAGTCAAAAGTGAATGTTTACTCAACGATCGATCGAATGTCGATCGGAGGTCGGATCGATCAATACGTTGTTGTAACATCAAAATAATTACCCCGTAAATGGGTAGTGAGTAGTGAATATTAATGGATTCCGTCTAAGGTTTAAAAGATCGGGCTACGGGTCTTTTTTTATATGTAACTCCTATTCCACAATTTTTATCGTCTTTTTTGAGCCGTTTTAGCCGATATGTGGTTACTCATATAGGATTTAAGTATGATTAAAAAAATATTTATAGAGGTCCATCCATGTTTCCTAAAAATATTTATTTTACCTACTACGAATTTGAATCTGATAAGCTGCACTGCAAAATTAGGTTTCTCCTAGGCCTCAGTCAAAAGGTCTTGTTTGTTATCTGTCTTTATTTGTTGGATTGGCAAGTTAGACTAGTTTCCAAGACCCTGAACGTTCTTATTTCATTCGTAATGGTGACAATATTATTTAGTCAAATAAAGGCTAGGCAAAGAGGATGCGTTCTGGACACGTGTAAAGTACGAAAATATTTCTAATTATTGTTATATCATATTTCTCGATCTTTAGACTTGTACCTGCGTTAGAGGATCAATAAAAGTGAAAATACAATTGCCGCATGCATGAACTGATGCTCTGTTATACAGTATGACGGGGCATACTCGAGAACAGCTCGATCGATTTGACTTGCTTTTTGGTGTGTTTGTAATTATGAGGACAAGGTTTGTATATAAAAAACAGCTAAGTAATTTCATAATAAGTGACGTCGACGGGCTTCCACTCATTCCCCAACTGTGGTAATTATCAAATCACTTATGCAACAGAATAATGATGGCATTGCTATTTTCTTTAATAATTTGACTACAAACCCTTGGTTTGTTAAAGCAAAACAATGCGTGGTAAAGAGTTAGCAAAAACACATAACTTGAACTTACGTCTTTTTTACACTAACGTTTTAATAAAATACACAATTATGATATTTTAGAGTAAAATAACATACATTACGTCAGTGTATCTTTGGATATTTGGATAAAACAAAGACGCAATTGTACGAATAAGTATATTTCGCCAGTCATATATAAATTATTTGTCATAAAGTCATAACTTTACATTTCCGTCTGTGTATCTTTGAACAACACGGGGCTCCCGTCATAAGTGGCGTACGAGTAGTACGTCGTTTCGCGGCAAGTTGGCTCGAACGTCAAATGAAATCAACTATAACAATCAACTCCATCTAGCGGTAATCGTTGGGATTACAGTTCTGTCTTTTTCACCCTTCAGATCACATGACTGACATGTCATTGAAAATTCAAAATCGTTTTTTTGCAATTGCGTCATTATTCTGTTAGATGAGCGAAATGCTAAACTGAATGTCTGTGGTTACCCCAAGGACGACGGTCGAAAACATGATATTACTCAACTTTTCAACTTTGCAGTCCTTTGTTGGATCGTATTGCATTCTCGACGCGCATTCTCTTGCATACTTCGAGTTGGACCGTGAGACACCTTGGCGAACAAGTCACGACTGCCGGGCAAAACTTTACTGTTTCAAGGACATTTTAGTCCATTTGCTCAACCTACTTTTTGTTAGACCGCATTTCCACTTGCACATTATTGCTGCAAATCTTGAAACAGAGCTGAGAGCTATCCAAGACTGAGATGCAGATATTTGCCACCCAGTCTTACCCATAGTTGCGTCTCAAAACTTTCAGTTGGAAATGCGGCCTTAGAATAGCCAAGCTCAGATCGGCTTGGCTATGGGCAATTTAGTTACGGATCAAACTTTGCTAGACCAATATTTGTGACTGCATGTTCTGAAACACTGCCGTAATCCCAAGAAGGCGGTAAACTGCATAGTAATAGTGTAAGCATTTTAAATTTAACGTGATAGCATTATAAATACAACATTGTACTTAGCCGCCTTCTTTGGTATTACGGCAGAATGACAATAATATGAATACGCTGCTTTTTAGGTAATGTGCGCTAAAAATGGGCCACTGAAAATATAACTGTAATGATAATTGATACAATGCCATCTTAGTTTTAAGTAAAGCACTTATCTAAAACTTTTGCATATAAATCACTCTTGGTCACAACTAAATGATGGAATACGGCCTTTTCAATCCGATCTTCATCAAGTTTTTGAGAGGCTTTTTCTAACATGCTTCACCAGTTTTGAGACAATTAGGTAACTCAAATAATATGTGGTGTTTGATTCCGATTGTCTATCTCGAAATATATAGCCCCCCTAACTTCCCAAGTTTGATTTATTAGATAGACTATCGAGATATTTCCACTTTATCCTGAAAATCGTGTTCACGGTCGAAACAATAAAGTCTGTAGTTTATGTTCCTCTCTTAATTGGCTGGAGCTATAGCCGATCGAGGATGTTTGAATTTGGAACGCGGCCAACTTGAACGGGACTTAGCTTGCGCAAACAGTTTACATATTTTAAGTCAAAATTGGATATCAAAACTGGGGAATATGTCACGAATTTGAATCGCAGAATTCGTACCATTCAGTTCCCACATCATACGTGATTGCACTATTTTACGACCTGCATTGTGGTAAGCAGAAAACAACGGGGGTGTAAATCAAGTCATACATAATACTGGGTGACGTACCTCACTGGAATATGATATAACATCTATGACAAACTGTAGGCAATTGAAACACAATCCAGTTTGCCTAGACATCCAGCATTCTGTGATTGTATTAGACTTCAAAAAATGTATTGTATATTTCAATACTTTTGTTTGAACTTATTACCTAATGCCTAGCCTACCTACTTATAAATATATTATCAGCAGAAGCGTGACCTCAATAATGTGTAACTTGTTATTTTAGCGTTGCGTTTTACGTAGGTTTAGTGGAAGTTATCTAAAAACTAACTTTACATAGCGGAATCATAATTATTGTTTATTTTTAAAGAAATTATAACCTGGACAAGCCCTTTATTTCGTTCCCATAAGTTTTACCTGATAAACCATTTGCATCCTTATATGTATTAAGTGCCCCGTTTAGTGCTGTACTCATGCGCATAATGCTACTAAACTGGTTTAGTTCTTAGAGCACTGTAATAGGTCTTCTGCCGAGAACTAACGGTTTCTCTAAGGGAACTGCGAGTGCATAGGTATACTAATACTATATTTAATACACGACTTCACGGGAGGATGTGTCTTTATGTCCTGACAAAACTTTATTGCCTCACATTAGGCATAATAAGATGAAAACAGATGATAAGTATATAGGTATTCATGTGACGCCCTGCAAGAGCGCATCAGGGTACCTACTCTCTGTTTTTGAGTTCATATATTATCTTGATGTATGTCCAAACACCCTTTCATACAACATTTATTTATCGAGTCCTTCTTCTGTACGGAAGGTAGTTTTTCGTTTTTCCTTGAGGATTTTCCAGGGTATTTTTCTATCCTCTTGCATTGTCCCTGCATATGGTATAAGTTCGCCTATGTCCATTATCTATTATTGATGCAAACATGTCTTGTAATTGTTTATCCTCCTAAGACCAACCATGCCTGGTAGGTTCTCAATTTGATTGACTTGAGACCCTGTTCCACACGTGCTTTAGTTCGCTATTTTCGTATATATTTGGCCTCGTAATTTACAGTCCATTACCATTCAAAACATATGTTTAGATGAAACTTTAACTAACGTAAAACTAAAATAAAAATAATGGCGACTGTGACATACATACGTACATATAATCACGCCTTCATTCCCAGAGTGGGGTAGGCAGAGCTACAAAAATACCAACAACTCTAAAAGGACTTGTTGGTAATCCTGATATCTATTACTAGCTAGCTGCCTGCTAGCGACTTCGGCCCGCTGCATATTTCCGACTTCCTGATGATTTTTTTTCTGTCATACATCATACCTTGTCCTGACAATAAAGAAGACAACAAAAAAGAATTATCCAATTTGGTGGTGTCATTCGGAAGTTATGTCCGTGCATACATTTCGGCGATTCACTTTTACGTCACTCCCTCATACACTCACATCACTCGAACTTGCTAAATTAATCGTTAGCAAAGGAGTGATGTCAATTATAATATTCATTGAAAAACAATTAGAACTGTTCTAGCATGTTCGATTATTATTTTGTTTGTAAACATTAGCTTTCATCTTAACAATGAGTATCTCTTATTATTCTAATACACTTTTCGACGTGCTCATGACCAGCGCTTATATCATCACCCACTTCGGACTGTTTGTTTACAATTTGCTTGATAATCTCCACAAGTTGTTAATTAATTCAAAACGTATTTTCCACTGGATTCCAGATACAAATTTCTTGTAATAAAATCAGAATTGATTATTTTTTACAATCTAGACACACGGCAATTTTTCCGGACAATTAGTTAGCTTTACATCTGAAGAATAATAAACAAAATGAAACATTAGTGTTTCACGAGTTCTAGACAAAAGATTAATGCCTTAAATTGTGCTATGAGATGACTATGTTTAGTAGATAGTTACGGTACCAATACTGATATGCGACACGATCTACATCATAATAGACCTTAGTTTTGTGTACCAACGTTTGTTCTTACATTCCATCAACAATACAGCGTATGATACGCCATTTAAACTTGTTTAGCCACAGTTCTCTTTTCTCTATGAGTGATAGCCGTAATATTCGTTTTGTGATTCATCTCACCGGTACTAGAGTCTTCGACCTCCTTACCGTTATGCTTTAAGAGGTGAGGTACTTAGATTGATATATTTTTTGCTCGGATGGCATCTGTAATCAAAATGTTTATTTCTTTTTACGCGTTAAAAGCTGATAGATGGTTAAGAAATTGTTGAAATTTAGTATCAGTACCTTGGTTTTTATAGAGTTTACAATTTACTTAGGCACGTTCCGCTAGTCAAATAATATGAAAAATGAAAAAAAGGCGCGGGAATTAATTCACAATATTAGTTTTCGAGATTATAGAAGACTAGGTGACGACGAGAGCCATAACGTTGTTAAATGTTACGAAAATGAAGTCATCGACATAGATCTCTTTACTTTAGTTTTCTCAGTTGCTTTGTCATGTAAAGTTCAGTTGGTGGTTTCTTAAGTTTCTTTAAGGTTAAGTATAGGATATGAGCTGGCGTAGATAAAAATCAGAGCTCTTTAAATGGCACCATAAAACCAGTTTTAGTTGTAACTTGTTCTGCAAAGTGTTATAAATTCAAAACAAAAAATGTAACACAGTACCGCAATGTACTAATGCAAAACAAACAGTCGATTGACAGCTTTAACGTATATTTGATACAGTAATATTATTTGATCATGTTATGATTGTGCTTAAAGCAACCTGAAGAACAAATTTTGTAGCCGTCTGTATGCATCTTGGACAAGGCTATCCGCGCTCACGGAACTTGCAAGCAGGAAACTATTAACTCCGACTAAGGCAATAACCTATTCGTCTTATTGGGTGTTTCCAATTGAAAAATAAACTTGTCCAATTTGTCGATGGCAAATTGACACTTTCAATGATGGAATTTGTAAGCAAATTGAAAACAATTTATCTGAAGGTTTCACTTATAACTAATGCTAAAGTTGATAAGTACTCCAACAAATTGTGGATCATATTTATTTTTAGAATTTTAGATAGTGCAGTGAGGTACTTAGTGTTGACGTAGGTGATGGCCAAACTATTTTAATAATCATTGCGTGAGACACCTTTTAAAAGTGATCAATGATTGCTATTAGAGCATGACTAGTTGCGCAATTTAGAATTGATGTTACCATCACGTTTATGTCATGTATGACGTTTCTAAATACTTCTGTACGTTCGACTTAAAAATAAGAAAATAAGAAATAAGAAAATTTATTATTTAAGTCCAGTATAACATTAATGTTTACAACGATAACCACACTAGGCTTGGCCTGTATCGTGGCTAACAGTTTTAACGATTAGCAGGCAGTAGGACCGTGTTCATGCAAAATAGGTATTTATTTATTTATAATTTACAAAGTTATGCCAAGAGCAAGAAACATCTAGCTTAAAATAAGTTGTGTAAGCGTAGGCGTGTGTGTGTGTGTGTGTGTGTGTATGTGCGTGTACTTCCTCGTCATCATTAAGTTTATCATTATTAACTTCAAAAAAAACGTTTGATCACTTTTGTCTTTAAATTTGGTTCCGCCAATTATTGCAGAAAAGTGAACGTCTGCACTTTCCCTTGCATGCTGTTTCTCAGACAAAACGTTTTTGCTAAGTAACTTCCGCGCGATTAGAGATCAAACATTTTTCCCAAGTACCGTTGCTACTACACCCATTATATTCATTATTATGTTGAAACAATCCACGATGTTTACCGACTTCTATACATTACTCGATAGACAGTGAAATTTCATAGTAATTAATAAATAGCATGCATTTGTTTCTTGGGATTACAGTGTCGTGTTTCTTTTGTTTCTTTTGTAAAGTATTAATAGTTCTGTGTTTGATATTCCTTTGATGATTTCCTATCCTCAATTTGTCGTTTGGTGTTGTTATTTGATTGTATTGTACATTTTACAAATATGAATTATTGATGCAAGAACCAAAGCCCTTACGCAACAGCTTACTTTAGGCTTCTAGCTACGAATCGTGAGAGCTCGTTATCCTTTCCGTCTTAGAGAATAACACCATAAAACAAATATCTGATCTTATGAAACTGAAATAAAATTTTCTGCTCAAATATTTTGGAGTAGCCAAACGAAAACGATTAAGACGTAAAAAACAGTGACGCTTTTTTTCTTCTACTTCCTTGTGTCGTTTTATTCGCTTGTTATTCTTGATAAATCCTCCGTCTTCCTCAATTATAACTTGTCTTCCACAACAATAGGCCACCAGTGCGAGATAAATCAATCATCTTTGAGCTGACCTTCGTCGTAAAACTCTGACCACACATGCAGCTCTTGAATTGACCACCTTCACAATAGATTTAAATTTTGAAACCCATTGTTCGAAATTCGAATCAACTTACAAAACGGAGAAGGTCGTTTTAGAGCTGATTCGAGACTCATGTCATTGGTTGGTTATACATAAGTTGGCAGTTAAAACTCTCGTTTATCGTTGTTGCTTGGTAAAAACTGGAACACGAAAATTATACCATCATACATTGACCTCATAGAATACTTCTTCTTTCATGTAGAAAATTGCAACGCTTGTCAATTTGCGGGTAAAAGCTTTAAGGTAAGCTACAAACAATGTATTAACGTAATTTATATTGCGGTATTATAATATTTTTCACCCTCATCAGTGGTATACTTAAAATACACGACACCGCTGATGTATAGATTTCGTGATTGGCAGACGACGAATCTAAATGGAACACAAGTAACCCAAGTGAGAGTGCCCTTCCTGACAAAACATTTCATACCGCCTTTGACTATATTTTTCTAATCCAGTGAAACAATATCGATTGTTTCAATGTTTTCATTTGTCTTTGGAATAAATCTTCTATAATAATTCTACCAGGAAACAAGTGAACAAAAGCTCTCTAATAATGCCCGGCCCAATTCACAATTTTGTAAACATTTTTTAAATCGGCAAAAAAACCTTGTTACGTCAAACAAAGACCTTCCAAAATATTCTCAGAAGCGGAATATTCGCAAAAAATTCGCTGTGTATCCAGATTACACAAAAAGGTGTCGCCAGGTTCTTGACAACTCTCATTCATGAACAATGCTTCTCAATTTATAAGCGTCAAATAAAAGAAAACAACTTTTTAAATAACGCTGTAAAGATGTCAGACAAAGGCTCAGATCGAGCGAGAAATCAAATCTTGGAAGTCACGTGGCTGCCTTATTTTGTACATGCAGGTACACATAGACATAGATAAAGTATAGGTGAAAAACTTAAGTAAAGGACCTGTTTGGTCGTGTACAATATTAATATAGAACTTATGTCAACTTTCAAATATAGAATGTCAAACGGTCTACACAGATGTGCAGACATAGGAGTTTTTGTGGCAGAAACGTCAATTAACTAGGGACTTTCTTCCGATATTAAAATTATCGATAAGTATTTCAAATCATTTCCATGTGACATTTCATAGCAGATAAGTATCGTTCACCGGATAAAATAGAGAGTAACTAAAATGCTGATCACAACCCATCGATGGTTTTCTTACACAAAAACTTATTTTAAATCGATTTCCATAGAAAATTAACTGAAACCAAACAAAAAAGGTAAAGGTAAAGGTAATTTAGGTAAATTGTATGACATTGTGTAGCATAATAGTAGTTAATATATAATCCTTATCCTCAGTTTTTGGAAAATTTATGGAAAGGAGTCAAACTTAAAAAATATTATAGGTAATCATTTATTTTTATCGTTACGTCGTAACTTAAAAGTGGTATGAAGCCACTTTTAAGTTTTGGGAAATTTCATGTTCATATTATACGTTATCTCAGTCATAACTGTCATAAGAAATAAGGTACAATTTATCGATAAATTAACACCGTTTGGAACGCCCTACGACAGTTGAAATCATGCCACAAAAACTTCTATGTCTGCAGATATGTTACAACTACATACAACAGGTCCTTTACCTATACAACGTGTTACAAAATAATACGTAATTTTTTTTTTACAAAAGTAGTGTCAACCCTTATTAAATAACGTCAGTTCAGTATCTTAGGTATACAGTATACTAGGGTTGGGGTAGGGTAGGGTAGGGGTGGTACCTTTTACCTCTAGTCTGTAAAAAGTACATGTGGTATTTAAAATCCAGTTTTTTTTGACAGGTGAACATAAACGAATCTCTCGATTGAGTCACATTTATAACAAAAGAAACTAAATCTAAATCGATCCATCCGTTTAGGAACTGCTATGCCACAGAGATACACAAATAAACACGTCAAACTTATATCACACGTATTTTTGCTTCGGGGGTTATTAAGGGAAATAAGAAGTCAATCCGGATAACTGTCATTCCAATACAAACTATAATTAGTGGTTAGTTAGTGGTGGTAGGACCCTGTGCAGGGTCCGTCCGGATCGCTACCACCATCTTATCCATTAACCACCCGCCAAGCAACAGTGTTCGCATTGTTGTGTTCCGGTGTGGGGATAAGACAACCGGTGAAATTACTAGCATAGAGGCATTCCATCTTAGTCCTCAGGGTTGGCCACGCATTTGAGGTCTTAGGATTATAATCTTGAGAATTCAAATGTCTATGGGTCTCAGATTTCACTTACCATCAGGTGGCCTGAGTGCTCGGGTGCCTTCTCTTTAACATAAAAAAAAAAAAAAAAAAAAAATTGCACATAGTTCTGCAAACTGGAACCAAACCACAAGTACTTAGCAATAAAATGTCAACCTTCAGTATTCATCATTCTTGAAGTGTCTAGATGAACATACTAAAAGACCTCAATTGTGGGGGTTAAAGGTCCCTTTAATAAAACTTCATGTCATCGTTGCTAGTTTGTTTTATTAACAAAAACTAGAAGTATACACTGTTCTAACCACAGATACAATAAGAGAGAGGCGTTAGGTAGCATATCAATAGTTATTTATTTTGATATTAATTTATAACACCCCCACTATATCAAAATAATATGCTAATATGCGGAGTGGTAAACATAAGGTACAATAAGTTTATTTCTGAACAATACCAAGTGTTTTCATAAATTTGTGATGTTTCACCCCACATAGACCTTTAGTCAATAAGTCAGCGGGCATGCTGGAAGTTGGCAAATATTTAGTCTCTATGACATCATTACTTATAATTTCGCGAATGAAATTATATCGCACATCAATATGCTTGGAACGTTTGTGTGACAGATTATTATTTGCCAGCTTTAATGCACTCTGACTATCGCAGTATAAAGCAATCTTATTACAAGAACCTATTATTTCACGCTCCAAGTTCTGTAAATATATGGCTTCGCGACCAGCTTCAGACAAAGCCATATATTCAGCTTCACAGCTGCTCAAAGCTACAGTTCGCTGTTTTTTACTTTCCCAAGAAATGGCAGAGCCAGATTTCATAAAACAAAAGCCTGTATATGAACGTCTGTCAATGATATCACTTGCCCAATCTGCATCCACAAATCCCATTAGCTCTGCTTTTCCTTTGGAATATTTTAAACAATAGTCTTTTGTCTTTGACAAATATTTCAAAACCCTTTTTGCATAAGTCCAATGGTCATGTGAATAAGAATTGTTAAATTGGCTCCAATAACTTACTGAATAAGCTATATCTGGTCGGGTCATTACAGCCAAGTACATCAAGCTACCTATTAATTTTTGATATGGTAAATTCTCATCACAAACATTTGCTTTTTCAATATTTAATTTACACTCTATTGGAGTCTCAGATGTGTTACAATTAGACATGTCAAATTTCTCTAACAATTGCTCAATATAATCCTCTTGGTCAATTCTAATCTCATTAGTATTTCTTGTTATTCTCATACCTAAATATTTTTTAACATGACCTAGATTTTTAATTTTAAATTTTCGACTCAAAGCTTCTATCAAATAATCAGTCTCAGTCTTACAATTCGAGAATATCAAAAAATCATCTACGTAAATTCCAACAATAGTTTTCTTGCCATTGTCATGATTTTTTACAAATACACAAGGCTCCAGTTTACTCTTGCTAAATCCCAAATCACACAATGTCTCCTCTACTTTTTGGTACCAAGCAAGTGATGACTGTTTTAAGCCATAAACAGCCTTTTTTAATTTTAAAACTTTGCTAGATTCTACTTCTGAGACAGGAAAACCTTCCGGCAAATGCATGAAAATCCTTTCTTTTAAATGACCATTAAGAAAAGCTGTTGTGACATCTAAATGAGTTATATCCATATCTAGCTGTACACTCAGAGCAAATAGCAACCGAAGGGTTGAGTGTCGGATCACAGGTGAAAAAGTTTCCTCATAGTCCACACCGGCTTTTTGCGTAAAGCCTTTTGCTACTAACCGTGCACGATACCGCACATTATTGTCACAATCCCATTTCTTTTTTAGTACCCACTTACACTGCACTACCCTTGCATTATCTGGAGTATCAACAACGTCCCATACTTTATGGTCAGAAAATGACTGCAGCTCATCTGCCATCGCCTGCAACCACTGTTGTTTCTCAGGACCACTGATCGCTTCTGCATATGTCATCTCATCATCTCCTACATAGCTTGTGCATATGTTAGCAAAACCGTACCTCTCTGGCTTCTTCCTTAGTCGCTTCTGCTTTTCTTCTATCACTGTCACTGGTGAATCAACTGTCTCTATTCTGTCTGAGTGCTGTTGCACGCCGCTGGTGCCAGGCTGCACTATCTCATCTTGAACATCCAGGTATTCTGACTCAGACTCACTTGAATTTGACTTTTCTGAAGATTCCAATTGAACAACAGATTCCTCCATTAACTCCCCCACTGAATCTGTGTTTTCTATGCAGACAGTGAATGAATCTTGTTTTTTCTTTAGTTCCTGGATAACTACATCCCTACTAGTAGTCACTATATTCTTCACTGGATCATAAATCCTATAGCCTTTAACATTTTCACTGATTCCCACAAGTATGTGTTTCTTGGCCTTTTTGTCCCACTTGTGACGTTTTTCTTTAGGAATATGGACCATAACTGGACTACCAAAAATGCGTATGTCCTGTAAATTGGGCTTCTTGCCAGTCCACATCTCATATGGGGTTTTTTCAACACCTGAAGCTACTGACCTGTTCATTAGGTAAACGGCAAAGTTTGCCGCCTCTCCCCAAAATTTCCTTTCTAGACCAGCTTCAAAGAGTAGACATCTCGCCTTTTCAACAATGGTTCGATTAGATCTCTCGCTAAGACCATTCTGTTCAGGAGTATAGGGGTTCGTCTTTTGGTGCACTATGCCTTCGCTCTTCAAGAAGTCTTCAAATTCTCTGCTGCAGTACTCAAGACCATTGTCAGTCCGCAAGATTTTGACTTTTTTGTTCTGATAATTTTCTACCATCGACTTGAATTCTTTGAAATAACTTAATGCTTCACTTTTAGCTTTCAAAAAAAAAATGAAAGTCATTCTGCTGAAATCATCGATAAACAGGAGAAAATATCTTGCTCCACCAATAGAATTCTTCTCCATGGGGCCGCATATATCAGATGTTATAACTTGAAGTGTCTCTGTGGCTCGCGTGCCCGTGGGAAAGGGTGCCCTTGTTTGTTTTCCCTCACAGCATATCTCGCATTCTACCTCTGGATATTCCATACCTTCCACTAGTCCACGCTTCATTTTATTCATATCATTGCTGTTAAGATGTCCCAATCGCCTGTGCCATGTGTCACCATCAGCCACTGATGGAGTTAGTAAACAGCTCTGTGTAGATTTGATGTTCAACTTGTAAACTCCATTAATAAGATCAGCCTCTGCCACTAAATCACCCGATTTGTTTCGTATGAGGCACTTATTAGGCTCGAAGCTAACATTGTTTCCGTTTTTAATCAGTTCGCTGACCGACAAGAGATTCGTCGTAAGAGTCGGCACGCACAAAACATTCTTAACGGTAACTTCGTAATCGTGACTTGTTGTAATTTCTATGTCCCCAGAACATAGAACAGGAACTTTTGAATCATTTGCAATGATGATTTCCGGGAGACTTGGTGAATACTGTGGATTTTTCAACCAGTTTTCATTTGCAATTAAGTGCATACTTGCTCCGCTATCAATGTAAAAATCCCGCTTGTTGAAGTTCCCACTGAGAAAAACAACGCTAAAAGCGTTAGTCTGTTTCTTCTTATCTGGTTTTTCATTTAAAAGTGGACATTGATTACGATAATGGCCAGTTTCCTTGCACTTGTAGCACGTTATTGTTTTAACATTTGAGTTTGACGTATGCGATGTCTGTGGTCTATTGCTAGTGTTGCCACATTTATTTTTCTTCTGCCAACTTTTAGCAATAAATGCTGAATTACATTCCGTTTCACCTACTTGAACAGATTCCATATCCAGCAGTTTGGTTTTAATTGCATCTGCCGTTATTCCAATTCCAGAGTGCTCGATAGCCATGATCATAGGCATAAATCGTTCTGGTAAACCGGCAAGCAACAA
Organism: Acleris holmiana; assembly: GCA_949316455.1. Classification (NCBI taxonomy): domain Eukaryota; kingdom Metazoa; phylum Arthropoda; class Insecta; order Lepidoptera; family Tortricidae; genus Acleris; species Acleris holmiana. The sequence continues at coordinate 21,338,381 of OX438763.1, read as the reverse complement.
CGAACCAACCCACTCATCGTTTATTTCAAATCCTGTGCCCTGTAATCGCTGCGAGGTTTCGACAATTTGTGTCACATAATTCGTCATGTTTTCACAATTTTCCAATCTAATTGAGATCAAATGACGAAGCAAAGTAATTCTCCTCGAAAATCCTGAATCGTCGAATAAAGACTTTAATGTCTTCCACAATTCCTTCGTGGTCTTTGCATGCTTTATGTGTACGTATAACGATGAATCAATCGTTAAAATCACTTTCGCCCGTGTTTTTCCATCTGCCACAGCTGCCAATGCAGTGGCCGCAGTGTCTGCAGTAGGAGATGGTTCTTGCTTCAGATACGTGTCCGCGCCTTCAAGTATCAGCAAATTTTCTACCGCGAACGCCCAATCGTCGTAATTCTCACGACCTTTCAGCTTTGGTACATTCGCCAGATAGTTCGAACTCATCTTTATACACTAAACACGAAAACTACTAACAATTACAATTTTTTAACGAGCTGAGCACATAACCTAATAAAACTTCATGTCATCGTTGCTAGTTTGTTTTATTAACAAAAACTAGAAGTATACACTGTTCTAACCACAGATACAATAAGAGAGAGGCGTTAGGTAGCATATCAATAGTTATTTATTTTGATATTAATTTATAACACCCTTTTTTCACGTTTTTGCTTATATCTCGAATATTTGTGCCAATAGCAACATGACTACTTTTGAAAAAAGTTTTAACATTAAATTTCCTACAAAATTGGTTAAGTTAATTTTTACATTAGGATCAATACTTTAGGAGCTACAGGGTGTTTAAATTACACATGAGAGATGAAAATAGACCAGCTTTCCCGTGATTTTATTAAAAATCTTACCCTGAGAGAACAGTTGGCCCTATTAGCGACTACACAGTGCACTTTTGTACCTTGTCTCTTCAACGCCTTTGACAGATTAACGCAGCAGTTCAAACATGACGTTAAAGTGACAAAGCGCTAAACCTTACCTACCTTTAATTACTTACATGACCTCAGTTTTGGCTTTCGGTCTTGGAATGCTCTTACCTCTAGCATTATACCATGGTCCGTTGGACGATGTGGGTGAACGTGTTTCCCATAAGCCGTCGTTTTGGAGTCAAGGTCTCGCGCCATTGTCCAGGCGGCCACTTATCGCGGATCTGTTCTCGGCGCCGCTGCTAAATATCAGATAAAGCTGTTCCAAAGGTAATTGGAACAATTTATTACTCGTGTGTAACGAGAAATAAAAAGGTTGTCAAAAGCACTTGCATCTAAACGGCTATCGCGCAAAATAAACTTATTACTAGTTGAATAGAAGCGTGTAGTTATTGTTTCGTATATTTATGACTTGGAATGTACCCACAAATCTGATTTATTGCATTATAATGCGCCTTATAGCCCAAACAAGCGTATGATGGGTACGGAAGCTGAAAAAGCAAAACACATACGAACTTTTCCGACCAATAATGATGTGTTTCTCCGAGACATTATGTAGGTATGCTATTTAACGTACGTACTTATCTAACTACCAATTCCTACGACGCCTGCCTAACTTAGCAATCCTTGACCTAAATGATATTTTCAATGGCCTTTTAGCAAAAGTGTTACTCATGAGGAAATTTGTACTGTAGTGTACCTATGCATGTAATGTATGATTATTTCTGTTCTGCCTTCAAATTCAGCTAATTTGATTTCATTTCATGATATTAAATAACCCCGGATCCAAGTGTTTAGACTTTGGTTTAACCAGTCATTATAAAACATTTAGGGAGCTTAAACTGAATTATATTATGTTCATGATCGTGCGTGTTCTGTTCACGCTAAATTACCACGCGCTATGAACAGATTTAGTAATGTAATGCGAACTAAGTAAGTATTATTTAATCGACAGTTTATTAATAATAACTATTATTATATTAACCGCCACTATTCAAGGCGGCCTTGCTTTCACGTCTGCTAAAAGGCTGATTAATGTCTACTCAAGTTCCAAAATAAACAAATCTTAAGTTAGAAATATTACGGTTTACGCCACCCTTCAGACTATATACCCTTTACTAAAACCGCCACTGCATTGTGATAAATTCCCCACGACGTTATTCAACACTTCTGTAACAAGCAACTCCTTTATGTACCCACAAACTATCCAAGCAATGGACGTAGTGGATCACAATTTGCTACGTGGAAATTTAAATGAAGACTCGACTCTTGTTCTTTCAGATAACATTTTCAAAGCGCATGCGTCAACTGGGGTAACCCTCGCGATCCAATATGGCGACAACCGCCATAAGTTAAGCACGCGTTTTCTATTTACAAAAAAACACCGTGATCTAAATTAGGAAAATCTCATTAAAGTCAATTAAAATTAGTTAATTATTAATTTTAAAAGTTTGTGTCTTGATTTCGTTTAAGTTGTAGCCAATTTTATGTGATTATTTTGGAGTTTAACAGTGTTAACGGTGGCGCAGTGCGATCAGATGTGTTTGGTTGTGTTATAAGCTGTGGGGTCATGTGTTATAGGTCAATGGCGTTTTGGTAAATGTGATTTACGGCACGTAAAATTTCAGGCCATAGTTTAATTCGGCTGTAGGTACAAATAAACTAAACTTGTTCCTACATTGAGGTAGGTCACGAACTGGACGCCTAAAAGTAGCTAACAAATAAAAAACCGCGCGTTCGCCGCTTCTTCATTGTTCCAAACTTGAAATTTTAAGTTTTTGTCACGCATTGTGTTCCAAATTCGAAATTTGAAGTTTGAACCCCGCTCGAGCGCGGTTAGTCAAGCTGCGGCGCTCGCGGGTGTCGCCGGCGGCGCTGCTGCTCGGCACGCGGCCCGTGTCCGGGCTGGTGGAGCCCCCGCGGAGCCCTGACGAGCCTCCTCTCGACGTCGCGCAGGACAAGGCCTACTGGGGCAACGTCGCTGCCATGACCAGTAAATTATTTTGTTGATTGAATACTTTTAGCCTAAAGTACACTTAACGATCATGTTTTGTTTAATGTGTATCGATACTTTTTCACTATTGGTAAAGAATGCAACTGTATGAACGTACATACATATACATATGTACCAGAAATATGCACTATGGTGTGGTGGCAGTAACCACAACACCTAAAATCAAGTGTAAAGTTTTGCACGACTCTAAAACATAGTTACTGCCTCTAAGAGTAATTGATAGAAATGATTCAGGCTTGCATTGGACGGAGCTAAATTTAGGTAGGACATAAAAACTTAAATGGTTACAACTTTAATCAAGTCTAAATAGAGTCTCATATACATATAGCTCATTACCTACTGATAAGCAGCGTATCCTGTTATTAAACAATTGCGTATAACTCAGTCAATGCTAACCCTATCCAATGACTCATGCGTCCCTTAGCAACCGCAATCAAAACTCGTGAGCGCATCCAATTTGCTTTGTTGCGTGATTTGATTTGATTTACGGTTCCTTATTGTGACATATTTTAGTCTGGACACAAAAAATATATACAGGAGAAGCGGCTCTTCCAGGAAACTTTGAAAAAAAAGCCAACAAGAAACTTTAATGAGTGGTTTTTCATTAAAAATTAGCAGAGTAAAGGCGAAATCACTATTTTAGATAGCTTAACTTAACAATTATCAACCACCACGGCGGTGATATTTACCAAAATTTGAAATATCATTGCGTCAACTAACACGAGCGGGAATTTAATATGAGGGGTAGTTTCTATCTGTTTTCCCAACGCCAACTTTTTTTTGATTAGATTATCTTAAATTTATTGAAAAACCCAACAAAAATAACTTCTTTGAAATTGGCTGTCACAAATGCAAGAGCTTCGTTTTGTTTCAGACTACCAATTTAGCTTTATACGAAATAAACGGTGAATATTAATGAATTTTAGTCTCGGTCACGTCGCAGCTGAATTAGAAGCAAATGGAGTAATCCGAGAGAAATGGCGACGCGATTTATACCTGAAGGTCGCGTTTAGGGCTGAGCGATCGTGAATATTAATTACGATATTCCTTATTATAATAAAACGCATTCAGGCAAGTGATGCGGATAAAAGGACTGCAGTATTTTTTTAATTAGTTTATAGGCAACACTTAATTGTCATCGAGCAATATAAAGTGCGAACATATGTTGTTTATGTGTAGGTAGTATCTTGTTCTAGCTTTCATAATTATTATTTATTACTTTATTAAGTACTTGTAATGTAACTTACTTTTAATTATTACTGTACTTTATGTTTGAAAAAATTACCGTCTGCTGGAGTTTCTTGGCGCTTCTTCTCCGCAATGATGGTCTTATCTGAAGCGCTAGTAAATTCACTTCATATTACCGACGTGTAAAAGAGCCCCATGGGGGGCCTATTTACTGAATAAACATTTTGAACTTGATTTTTAATTTTGTAGTTAGGTATATTATGTTTATCGTTGCCACACATAATACTGTACTCCCAGCTTGTTAATAGCCTTCGACTAGCAACTGACAGTATAATTGTCACTCATGTTTTATAGAAAAACGAAGCTTGCAAAGGGAGAAAATAGAAGCGCTATACAAGCTTGAGACTAAGTCAATTTGTCTGAGATTGTCTCCTGGCAAATTTATTCTTTTAGATTCGTCGTATTCAACATTCGCGACCGCTCCGGCGCTCCCGGTCTAAATTCGCGTCGGTGCAAACGCGGCGCTCGTGCAAATGTCAGAGTTCAGTTTAATTTGCGTCAGAGTTACACAGAGTCATGGAAATAGACTAGGGCGGTACTGGTTACAACCTGAATACAACATATTTATTCAGTATTTTGGGATTTTATTTTTATCATACAAGCGACAACTCTTCTTCACGATCTCTTTTTAATAATAAGGAAAATAATTACATAATGTACATAATACATATACAAATTTAATATCACGCCTTCATTCCCAGAGTGGGCTAGGGAGAGCTACAGAAATACCAATAACTCTAAAAATACTTGTTTATAATTCTGTAACCACATTTCGCACAATCAGGCCAAGAAGTTTACCAGGTTGCAAGCCCATCGCCTAACAGTACTTCAAGCCCTTATTCCCTTAGTCGCCTCTTACGACATCCACGGGAAGACATGGAGTGGCACTATTCAAACCCGGCAGCCACACGGATAAAACATGACATAATGTATTTATTAATTAATTGCTATTTAGAAAGATACAAAAGTGATATCACGACAATTTAATCAATAAGCGCCAATTATTGATATTGCGACTTTATTAGGACCGTTGGTAAGTTACATTTTCACTGCATTTACAGGGTGCGCCCGACCAGAACGCAACTGAGCAATAAATTACTCTATTAAGGCTATAAAAGAGTGTTATAATGAACCATTTGGAGCATTTACTGTAAATGATCTTCCGTCGTTATTCCGATAAAACGGCTGATTTAATGGAAAATATATCAATTTCAGTATTTATGCGCGTCGACGATAACGGTATTTTGAGGAACATTGAATAAGTATTTCTTTTTGAACAGCAGTTTTAACCTTATGTAAGATTAGCTATTGTGATACTACTGTTTTATTTTTGAATCAAGAAAGAATAGTACGAAAAGTGAAAAAGGTAACGTCCTTCTTATCTGAAAGATGAATGTTAAAAAAAGGGCAAAGACCTACGTTGTTTTTTACGCGTCTTTTATCAAGTTTCCTCTCTACAGACGTGGTTTGCCTTTTTTTACGGTAAAATTTTAGCAATATACAATTTTTTCTTCTGAAAGAATTGTAAAGAAGAAAGGTAAGAGTTTGTTCTTTGTGTCCTATGGATTCTTAGTAGTTTCAATTACAAAATACATTTTATACAAAATAACAAGTTACTAAGAAGAAATACTCTTTAACGGTCTAAAGGTAAGTTTTAGTTACATAATGGGTGTGTTAAGGCGTTATAATGAATGCAGCTGTAAATCTTTGCTAAGTACAGCACCATCCGCAGTGCAGTGTTCAGCTGTATTACCTGAGCTTATACAGGTTGTTTACGGTTTTTGAGGGATTTAGTAAAATCCGAGCAAACATTTATCGTGTGTTCGTGGGAGGTTTTTGCTTTATTTTCGATGGTAACATTAAGTAATGAAAACGTTGAAAGTAGTGAGGATATGGAATATTTGAAGAGGTTTTTTTAAGAGAAGTGAACCTTGCTTTGATTAACTTCCTTGGCAAAGAAAAAAGACTGCATTATTTTGTCGAATATTTTTCGATGTTTTATACAATTTAAAATGTGATTAGAAATCTGGCATCAATCTTACTTTCTATATCGTAAAGCGAGGACATCATTATCACGATTCGGCAAGGTTACAGTTTCAGACAGCATATCGAATATGACCCTACTTGGCCAGGCTTTGTTCAATACCCTTGAAGTACTGAACAAAAGAGCTGGAATCTAAAGACTGGTTCTGACAGAGATTAATAGGTATAAGCACCAATACTATCGACTACAGATACGGTTAAACTTTCGGCAATCTGTATATTCACATCACTGGGCAGTTTAATAAATAATAATGTACGAGTAAATCATAATAAATCAATTATGCTCTAATGGGAATCAATTTTCCTAAATAATCCGTATACATAATTGATCAGGGTGTGTATTAAACCCAATTTGTGTTGGTTTACCTTTTGCTTTAGCATAATTTGAAGAGGAACTGACTTGCCGCGCTCTGAAAGTTCTGAAACGAAGGCATTTGATTTTATGGCAATAAGTAGAAACATGGTTGTTCAAGAACAGAGATGCTAATTGATCAAGCGCCTTTCTTTATCACCATCTCAGCCGTTGTTCATCATGTTCCCTGCTGAATATGCCTTTCCCAAAGATCTCTACAATAATCGGTGTCATGCTCATCCCATTCAGGTTTTCTGCTACCTATACCTGATCTTCAGTCTACCTTGTGGGAGACTAGCTAACATTGCGCCTCACGGTACGTGGTCGCTACTTCAAAACCTCCCTGTACGTAGAAATAAACTCTTCAATCTTTTCAAATTACCCCATAACTTCCTCCGTTACATGAATTCCATATGCACTTTAAAGGCAGGGCTTGATTTGGTCAAAATCACTTTCAACTATGTCAATTACTTCGGGATGCACCGTGCAGAGTTTAGAGCGAAGTCTACTTGAATATTGTTCTAGGGTTGGCACACAGCCAAGTCTCCCGAATCGTTATCTTCCCGGATCACAATCTATCATACTGTGCCGAACGTGCCAATATCAGCTACCCCTGGATCACAAATGTTTGTGATCAAACTTTGTTGTCCTTTCCCTCGCAACAAACAGTATGTTCATTAGTCACAACTCAAGTTGATCATTTATTGTTAAAATTACCAAGGCTGATCCTGTGTGTTTTCAATCCACGTAGTTTCGCCACATGCAACAGTGCAACGTTTATTAGTGTGCCAGGGCGAGCCGTAGTGAATTGGCAACACTCAAATGTCAAAACGGTAGCTTGTATGGTGTTTGTTTGAAATACTGAGCTATCACGTCACAAGTCTCTATTATTTCCAAAATAAAAATAAATAATTCGAAGTTACGAGGGCTTGATAATTCGTATATTCAATATATTATTCTGTACTTTTGTCAAAATCCCTTTTCAAGTAGGTACTATTTTTTTATAAAATTTTAAGGTCATTAAAATATGCTCGTCGCACTTAAAACAGCCGTATAGTCATGTTAAATATGTAAATTAAAAAAAAAACATAGGATGATGTCACACAAATTGACCTAGTCCCAAACTAAGCCAGGGAATAGACAACTATTAAATTACTTACATAGAGAAATATATACTTAAATATATAGAAAACAACCAATACTCAAGCAATATTCGCATTATAGGTTACAAACAGCTGTATGTCAAATATGTATTTTCATATGGAAACGACTTTGGTCAGTTGGTGAATGCCGCAGTATTTATCTTAAATAGACCTATCAAGCCTTCGGCCTTTTCTGGCCCATTAGACTCGTATGACTTATTGACCACCCGAAGGACTGTGAAAGTAAATTGGCCTACCATATGCGTGCGCGTGAGTCGATATAACGTTACGAAACGGTCGTGGAACTGAGTCTATCGCTACATTAGCCTAGATAGATAACACGGCTATACAAGGTGTAAAAAAATATTGGAAATAGCAAATTCTACACAAATGAAACTCACTCATATTTTTAAAAACAATGAATAGAACATTCATGCATGGTCAAGTATAACAAAAATTATACCTTAAAAACACAAGTAAGTGCTCACGGTCTTTCTTTAGTTCAAAAGTGTATCGAAAGGGTTATTGTCATATTTATCACTAACCCTTACGATCTGTACCTTAAAATTAGGCAGAATTATTTCCTTTCATCGTTTCGATTAAGATGGACTAATTTTCAGTCTGAGTACCTATAGTGTTTATAGTTTTTGTAAGAGAAAAGTAGTATCTTTTGTATAGAATTAGCTATTTCCAATATTTAAGGTAGTCGTGGCGTAGCCTGGATGTGACGTTTGATTTTTCCACCCTGTATACACCTGTATATATCTACAGGACTAAGAGATATAGGATTATAGCGTGGGCGTACTTTAATTAACTGACTATTTATTCGCGGTATTTGGTACGGAACTTTCAATTAAGATTGATTGGATGAGTACCGCGAATTGATTCAAACGCCCCCGTGCGGGTATTAATGAAATAACTTTCATCTTTCCAAGGCCTAGTTTGATGTAACCTTACTTGTTCATTAGAAATAGTCGTTTAAGGTAAAAATCTATTAGCAGGAATAGGGCAGATTTGTGGGTGGCTTTTACGGTTCTATAATCAAGGTGTTATGCTATATGATGTATTTGGTGAAAACCCGAGGTTGGAATGAATCATTGTTTCTTTAGACTTTTGTGTTTCATTTTTAACATACTGGGTTTTAGTTTTGTCGTAAAGCGTTTTATGGCGAATAAGCTATAACTTATACGCTAACTTGCTCCTTCAGCCATTCACTGCCACCAACTAGCGATTGTATGCAATCTTATCATGCCAAATGAGCCACCCAGTGCTGGTGGCTCATCTGGCAATAAAGTTTTCCGCTGGAACATTGGAACAGATTTTTCGCAAGAGATTGCTCTGCTGCTGATAAGATATTGCCTGTCACGAATCCTATCCTATAAAACTGCTCTAAAGATTTCGAGGAATTTAGCAATATACGGGGCGAAAACTTGTTCTGTCAAGTGTTCACCTTCGGGAAATAATTTCAAGCCGAGCGATTATCTGACTTGGTATTAAATGACTTAAACGACAAGACTGCTAAAGACAAATTCAAAATGTGTAGCAATATTAAATACATATAGACCTCTATTCTACCCAGTAAAGACATATCGCCTAGCTAGTTACCGTACAGGGCCGAGATTCTACATGGTAACAACGATATCACTTTTGAAGCGTTTCCGTATTGTCAACGTTTTGATAACTCTTATGTCATTTACAATAATGGCGATTGTGACATAAACGATTCTTAAACACGTCAAACGCGATATCGTTATAACGCAGTTAAATAGAGGCCCAGGGCCAACACGGAAACACGTCGCAGACGATATAGTTATTACCCTGTAGAATCCCAGAGCTGTGGGGCTAGACAAGGTGTATTCGAGACTCGCTAGCGGTTATGTTTCGATTGAAAAATATATGGAATTGACGTAAGTGTCACGTTACTATCTCGGTGGCTTACGTCAATTCCATACATTTATCAATCGAAACATAATCGCTAACGATTCTCGAATGCAACTTGTCTAGCACCACAGTTTTCAAATCGGCCGACATTGCTATCACATAGGAGGTATAGTAACGTCCATAACTGGGAAGTGATATAACGTGTTAACGGATTAATGATTAACCTTAACTTGCGTTAAGTGTTTCGAAATATAATAAGTTTTTACCGTGTAGAATAGAGCCCAGGTGCCAAAGTCTGGATCCTGGATCCTGGACGTTTCATGAATAATTGTATCTATGTTATTTTGGTTTCATTACTCTATGTGGATGTAAAATGATTGTTTCTTTGTTACAGCAACGAGTGGGTCCGGCAGCGGGCCGGGCGGGGGTGAGGCGCGGCGCGGGGAAGTGACGCCGCACGCGCCTCCTCAGCGGAGGCTCATCAAAGTGGACTTTGACAATCTTGAGGTGAGTTCCTCATTATCATTATATCAGCTGATAGACGTACGTTCTGGACGTAAAGAATCACCACAGAAATCGATACGTACAAACAACTCTCTTTTTAACTTCACGGAATAATTATTAACCGACGAGTTTAAATTGTCCTCTCTAAATGTACAAATAACGTTTTAGAGCGTGCATTCCCAGTTAGGTAGCAGTTCCTAGCAGCAGCCGAGTGATAGGGGCAGCAGTTATCTATGCATTTCTCTATATAAGTATGTTTATATTTGTCTAGATCTAGTACCCGTAGTACAAGCCTTGAGCTTAGTTTGGGGCTAGGTCATCTTCAGTGAGAATGCAGGAGATTGCCCACTGATTTTTAAGCGGTCAATTCGAAATATTGTAAGTAAATATCGCAAACAAGGTTCTACCCTAAAAGTTATAGGGCTAAAACTCTAAAGAGCCCGCCATTTTGCAACTAGCGAGTTGTTAACCTAGCACTTGATTTATAACGTTGACGTGTGACGAATCCATTCGAACGTGAGATCGAATGAAACCGATTTTATATCGTGTAGGTAGGTACCTACTTTTAATTGGCAATTTCAGGTGAATGTTTTTTTGGTGGGTTGTTATCGGAGTAAAATAAAAATGTATAGTTATATCTGTACCTACTATAGCAAGATTACTGAGGTAAAATGGTGTGATTGTTATTTTGTATGTTGGAGGTGACTTCTGGAGCTCCAAAAACGATTTTTTTTTGTCACTAACAGGAAGCTTCATTAACCCCGAGTAATCCTTACTAAGGCTCTCTAAATTGACATTTTTATTACTTGACTAAGTATTTAGTATAGTTTTCTAGTTTTCTGTTATTTGCCCAATTTAATTATTTTTACGTTATGAGGTTATGACTGATGCTTTTAATTTGTTTTAATTATTGTACCTATTTTGACGAACATAGATCAATGCATGTAAATTTTAATGTAATTGTTTTATGCAATAAATAACTAAACTAAACTAATATTCTAAATGTGAAAGTAACTTGGTCTGTTTGTTATGCTTTCACGGCTAAACCGCTGAAGCGATTTCGATGAAATTTTGTATCGAGTTAGTTTGAATCCCGAGTAAGTATCCTTTACTTACTTTTGACCGTGACCAGCGTTAAAAACCATCTTCGCAGACGGAGAAAAAGTTAAAGACTCCGAGAAAAAAATGAATATGGTGAAACTGTAAAATCATCTACCTCTGGATGAACCCTTGCTAGTTATTATCTTGTCCGAGGTCAAGGATCGCGAATAAACCTCTAACAAAAGGTCACGTCGACTTGTAGTAACTTTCAGAAGAAATGTCTTCACATAAACCCTTTATTATCGTTCTTACTTCAAGGCAATGCTATGATCTTCACCTTTGTGCAATGAAAATTAAATAAATAAATCTTCTGATGGTATCACTTTACTTGGCCATATTTGCCAAATATTGATCTTACATCTCTTACGTTTGACATGCCGAATGAAAGAAAGGCAATGACAATATTTGACAAATAAAAAGCCAGTGAAGTTAACAACACTACATTCAACTATAATAATCAGGGTAGTTCACGATATACTCTCGCGGTCAAATAATACGGTTCAGAGTGCGTTTTTCATACTAAAGAGGCTATTTCGAAGCCTTGGTTCCTCGCCAGGGGATGCTTTTAGTGAAATCTGATGATGGATACCCCGAGCATCGATACAGGACTTTCAGAGTCCCTAGGATACCCAACTGATTGAATCTGCGGTTAACGCCGGAATTGTGCATGTTCAGAAAAACGTCTAAAATGGCAATAAAATGTAAGGAAATCCAAATGCTGACCCAAACTCTCTCTCGCTGTGGTGTTAACTGATTGTGCGATCAGTTAGATATCTTATGAACTTTTAACCTTTCCTATTGAACCTCGGAGTATCCACCATTAAAACTCACTCAAAAAAATCCCTGGCCAGGAACCAAGGCTTCGAAATAGCCTTGTTTGTATGAAAAACGCAGTCTGACCCGTATTATTGACCGCGAGTGAAGAAGAACTATGTTCATACTCAATCTCACAAGAGTTTATCTTTGAAAATCGAACTGCCTCCTTCCTGCCTGTGGTATTGTTATGTTGTGAATGATGTTTACAAACATTTGTAACTCTTGCAAGGGACACGTCGTCAGTCGGTGGCACGTGAGTTTTTAAATTTCACATGGATTGTGTACGGTCGACATCCAACTTGTTTTCATTTTTTTACCGTAATTCCATTGAAATAAGGTGCAACAATTGTCAACTAGTTTTTGACGTCGACCGTAAATTTTCTTCTAGTTTTTCTTTACTGGGCTCGGCTGAGTCGGATAGTTTCATAGAATTTATTTCCCATTGTATTATCCTATTTACGTCTTTATTGTGCTCACGGACCGTGAAACGTGTCGAGAAATTGCAAAAACTATTTCTCTTTGCGTTTAAGCAAAAAAATTATGAGATCCACGCATAAAAATACTTTGTGTATCGCCCACTTACTTACTTTCTTCAACTCATAGTAGTCATAGTCGCTAATAAGCAGCATTAAGAATTAACATTATACTCATAATAAAAGGAGAGAATGCTAAGCTCGTTACTACGAAGGAATAGATTTTTTTTCTTCTCCTTTCTTCTTTCTTTAAAGTTACCTGCCACTTTTCTTCATTTTAAGTTTGGAATGTGCAGTGTAATAAATAATTTGTAAATTTTAAAATTGAGTTATTTGGTGTTACTGAAACAGATTTCCTACGATTTATTTTTAACACTTTCACGTAGTTCAACCTATCTTAGAAGAACAACTATTAATGTTTAATGCAATTAACATGCTAAAAAAACGAGATAATGAGAGATGCCCCGTATGGTTGCCAGGCTAGAATAGTGCCACTCCATGTCTTCCCGTGGAAGTCGTAACAGGCGACTAACGGAATAAAGGCTTGTATTGTAACCTAACCTGTCACTAATACATTAGTAAACTTATTGGCCTAATTGTGCAAAATGAGGTTACAGAATAATAAACAAGTATTTTTAAAGTTGTCGGTATTTCTGTAGCTCTGTCTACCCCACTCTGGGAATGTAGCTGTGATGTTATGTATGTTAGTAAATTTATTTAATTTACTAGTAGTACAAGGCCGCACAGCCACTTTACAAGTCAGAATCTTCCTATCAACTGAGTGGAGCCCAGTCATCTGAGAGATCTACTCTACCACTTCTACCACTATTAAGAATAAGCGCCACAACACACTCACAATTTGTTGGTTTTACCGCAAGACCGCAACCCTCTAGCTAGCAACTAACCGAGGATTTTTACCGAACCCACACAGTTTATCTACCCGCCAATCTTGTCCCAGGTTTATCCTTTCCCGTAAAACGTACCGATATTGCATCTCCAATGGCATGTCAGGCGCTTTGTATCGGAAAACTATTCCCTCTACATAAAATCCCTCGACTGATTTAGAGTTTCTAGACGTCTGGACTCGAGAGCATTTCGCTTTTAAGTTATATTGCGGTGGGATTCTGAATTCTGTTGCGCAAAACACGTTTGAAATAACAATAAATAAGTTTTTTTGTTAAATTGAGCAAGTATTGTTAGCAAAGTGTTTTGCGACAGTTACAATTGTTTTTGAAATGGGATTGCTAGTAAATGGAGTGCTTCAGCTTCGTGTTTGGATTTTGGAAGTAGATTAATTTTACTTTGCCAATGTCCTCTCGTTATGTGGTCGATTTACCCTTCTTACATCGATAGTTAAATACTTATTACATTATGTAGAATGTATCTACGCCATCTACATATGTTAAAGTTATCCTGAAAACAACATAACCTTAGTATAGAAAATAACTTTCACAAAATTTTATTCGGAGACATGATAAGTTCTGTGGAGAACGTGTATATGCATTATAACATTAATTAAATACATAATATATGTATGTATGTATGTAAACTCTTTGCTGTACATAAAAAAGAAACTCATATACAATATTATGCAGGATATTAATGTACAAAGGCGAACTTATTCCTTTAAGAGATCTTTTCCAGCTAACCTTTGGGTGATTGAGGAATATAAGAAAAGAAAAAAGTGGCAACGAGTAGACATAAGTACAAAGCAAAAGACATGACATGACATAAGGACATGCGATTTTAAACAGTGTAGCATCTATATTTTTAATTGCAGTTTCTAACGCAAAATACACCGCAGTTCTAGAATTACACTAACAATAATTATCGTCACTTAGTCGCTTATTAAGTCGCTTTTACCTAACTGCACGAGCAAACGAGCATCCTGTACAGCTGTGTAAATACTCGAGAGGCTGCGTCAGCCGTGACACAGTTCGGGAAATAACGGGAGCTGAAGCCTCGGAAACGAAACGGCTATTTCCGTTGAAAATGTTTTTTTAGTCATTCGTTTCAGCGGTATTAAGAGGCCACAGATGCGCCCACGACACACAAGAATGAAAAAAGATGGCTTTATGTGCTTTTGCGCAACGAACGTGAGATGGAGAGTTTGCAGGCGCCTAGATGGCAGCGCCATATTCAAATAATTGCCGTTTAATTTATAAAAAAAATGGTTAATAGTATTAAGAAGTTATAAATACTCAACTATTAAATCAAACATCGTTAAATATCGTAGGGATTCAAAGATTCCCCTTGTTCCGTGTAGGTAACCGGGATTAAGTAACCAGTGATCAGTGAAGATTTTTTTTCCTCTTAGGCCACTGGTTACCTGCAAGGCTTCAATTTTCCGTGTAGTATGATATTTGCGGTAGTTGTCTGTAAAGAAAAACAGTTCCTCCCACGCCACTGGTTACCTAATCCCGATCTACACGGAATAAGGGAAAGATTCTGCCAACAACATACGTAAAAGGTGTCATGTCATGTTTCTACTCGAGTTTTCACTTTTAACAGTCTCAAGGAAATGTGATCACGTTTAATACATCCAAAGAACAGACGCATAGGCGTTATCGTTATTAAGATCCAGATCGTGGAACACTACCGATTTAGTCATATGCCCTTAAGGTTCTTACGTAGGTGTGGTTTAAACACGGTCTGTGATATGTTACAAATTGTGATTTCAGGAAGGAAATTTACAATATGCAGGGGGATTAAAATCTGTGCCCTACAGGGTGTATTATTGATCTCTTAGCCCTAACACCTGTAATACACATTGTGGAAAAGCAATAAAGAATTGAGTATTGAGTATTGGATAGATTACTTGAAACATTCCCTTTAGAGATTATAATATTCCTTTTAAAAAGATCATGCGCCTGTTCCAAAATCAGCGGTTTCTCAGTTGTGCACATTTAAAATTAGGTGCTAAAGTTATACTTTAGATGTTTCTTTTAAACGTTCTTTAAAATCTACGTTAAATCTAGTATAAACGTTGTATTAATTCCGTAATACTTTGGTCTTGTCATTAAGCTTCCAACCGCAAGTATAATTCGCTTTAACAGCAAAGCGGCCAAGGATAACGTTAATTCTTACGAGTTATTAAACTTTTCGCGTTTACGTAAATATCCAACGAATCTGCCATAATTTAGACGTAGTGACACATCTGGCTGCGTTCCATTTCATTAGCTAATATCAAAAGTGCCTTATAAGAAGGGAAACGTTTATTGCATAATCCGTTATACTCCATGGATGAATGTTATGGAAATTAAATTAATAAATAAATATAAATATCACACAGGACAATGGCACACAAATTGACCTAGTCCCAAACTAAGCTCTAGGCTTGTACAGTGATAAACATACTTAAATAGAGAAATACATACTTAAATACATAGGAAACATCCAAGACTCAGGAATCGTGCTCATCACACAAATATCTGCCCTTACCGGGATTTCAACCCAGGACCCTTAGCTTCGAAGGCACTACTAGGCTAGATTGTAAAGATATTATTTTTTAGACGTTTATAATTTTAGTAGACTGACATCGCATGAGTGAGTAATGTTGTTTTAATTATTCGAGCGTTATTTTTGTACATACACATAGATACATAACATCACGCCTTCAATCCCAGAGTGGGGTAGGAAGAGCTACAGAAATACCAACAACTCTAAACAGACTTGTTGATACTTCTGTAACTACATTTTGCACAATTAGGCCAAGAAGTTTACTAGTGTATTAGTGACAGGTTGCAAGCCCATCGCCTAACAATACTACAAGCCCTTATTCCCTGAGTCGCCTCTTACGACATCCACGGGAAGACATGGAGTGGCACTATTCTAACCCGGCAACCACACGGGCGCAATCAAATAATATGAATTTATTTCATTACATTTAAACATTTTACTATAATGATTACATGATTATAGTAACTAATGAAAAGGGCAAGAGTTTATCTTAGTATCGACGATCTCAATGTAATTTTGTATTTTTGACATGCAACGCAATTAACATTGTAACAGTAAATGATGAATAATTAAACTAAACTATGCAAAACTAAGAAGTTAAAAACGGATAATATTGTGACCTTGAGTCATGCAGCGAAAGTTTTGAAGTTATTAAGGGCACTGTCGGTCGTGTTAAAAGATGACTAAGTTAGTACGAAATAACTGACACGGAATTTCCCAGTAGATCCGTACTTTTATGTGGTTTTGGTAGTGAAGCGAAGCTATAACCTTGACATTAATCACAGAATCTTTACGATGGATGTATAATTAATTAATGATTTTACTCGACGGGTAATTAATTACTTATGAAGAGACATTTTAAGAACTTCTTCTATCAATTGGCCAATTGTTGGCCACGCTGTAGGTTTATATAGGAAAGTAATAAATAACAACGTGATTACTGTTTATTTCCTTCATAGATAAAAACGAATAAAATGGAAAGTTTCACAACTTCTACTTCAATTTATTGAAGCTAATCCAAAAACTAGGAAGTTTTAAACAAAAGGTAATTTTTCTTTGACGTTTACTTTCATAAATAGGACGTGAGAGTATGTATGTATGTAACAAAAAAAAAAACAATACAGTGAAGATAAAACGAAAGAGTGACTGAGTTTCTTGCGGCACTTCTTCTCCACAGTGGTAGAAGGGTCTTGAAGCGCTGGTGGATTGAGAAACGAAGATATTTTGTATTGTATGAAGGCAGATTATTGTTTTATATTATTTTTATTGTGTCGTTATAAAATCTGCCATCTTTTCGCGGTTTGAACAGTTCCTATTAACGAACTGTACGGCTTCGACAGGGTGCACTTACGTAACCGAAGCTTGCATAAAGCGGCCCTTTGCTGTGATGCAACGCTGCACTTTAGCCTCCGGCGCACTCTCTCTCGCTTGGTCCTTACTCTCTCCAGCATCTGCCGTTAGTCATTGTTTGATCAACCTTTCTGCATACTATGTACGGACAATAAGTTCTATTGTTTACCTACTACAACCTGCTATTATAACCTAATTTATTTTTCGAGTTTAATATAATACAAACCAGGGACCGGAAATTCGGTACGATATTTACCTAAAGTCAAGCAGCGTGGACGGTATGGAGACGAACCCAATTTAACTTTCTAATAAAATTCCCGGGATTTTTAAATTTAGTTACGAGGCTTCCACAATGCATAATTACATAAGCTTATTGCTTTTCTATTTGAAGTTATTTTCCATGCGGAAGTATTGTACAATTACAACAACTTATGTTATGTACTTACAAAAATGGACATAAAATTAAAAAGCCATAAGTTAAACAACGTATTTGTGTATTTTACCTTCTCGTATCGTTTTATGCAATCCCGGAATCCCGGCGCATATTATTAAAATAATTGAATGAAGAAGCCGCCTCCATATTTACCTTACTTTTGCCGGGTTTTTGCCAAATTTAGGTAAATATCCTACCGAATTTCCGATCTCTGATTATAGTTGACGACACGGTGGCCAAGTTGGGATTAACCCTGCCTCCGAAGCCAGCAGTCCTGGGTTCAAATCCTGGTAAGGACAGATATTTGTGTGATGAGCGCGAATATTTGTTCCTGAGTCTTGGATGTTTTATATGTATTTAAGTATTTATTTCTCTATATAAGTATGTTTAAGTATGTTTATCGTTTTCTAGTACCCATAGTACAAGCCTAGAGCTTAGGTTGGGACTAGATCAATTTGTGTGAGATTTTCCCCAGATTTTTTTTTATAGTGTTAGTTGTATGGTGTCTAAACAAATTATGGTCAATCCTTCACAAGGAAAGCTTCCGAACTTTAGCATAACGAAACTATAAGTATAAATGGCTATGATAATGTTACTTCTGAATAAAATGGCAAAGATATAGTGGATCAATCTGTTTGATCCACTTTATATTTGCTATTCTACATTTACAAGTAAGTATTCCATTATTGACAGTTATTATATCATAATAGTTGACACAACTAGTTCGTATTTTATATTTCAAAATAAACTTGTCCACAAAATGGTATTTTTTATAGAATGCAAACTTCGAGATCCATTTTGCTTCATAGATTTGGTACATTTTGTCAATGTTTAAGGTCACAGGCAAGAGGTCAGTTTTTAAAGTTAGTAATTAACGACTTACATTGGGAGGAAACTCTTTAACATACCTTTTATTGAGAAATTATCTTTTGAGAATTGTTTTGTGACTCAAGGTTTAGCGTTATGCATGCAGAGTGCGTGTCAGGCGATTATAAAGCAAAGTGTTTTATTTGTAAAGTTTTTACAGTAAAATTGTCTATGGAAATAAAATAAAAAAATGCCTTTGGAAATTTATAGCATACAGCGTTTTACTATTATGGTGTTTAGAAAAAAAAAGCTTTAGCTCTTTTACATTATGTTTACCTATACCTACATTCATACATAACTACATAATAAAGGAAGTAAGGCATGAAGCAAATCAAAGCATTTGACGAATAAGCCTACCATAGCGGTCTCGGGTTCAAATCCCGGTAATAAATAAATAAGCATTTGTTCCTGAGTCTTGAATGTTTTCTACGTATTTAAGTATGTATTTATGTATATAAGTATGTTTATCGTTGTAGTAGATAACTACAGTACGAGCCTAGAGATCCGTTTGAGACTAGGTCAAATTGTGTGACATTGTCACCTGATGTTCGAAAAACCCTTCATTTCATGTATTATTTCAATATTTTTTCATTGGGTACCTACATCGGTAGAATAATTATGAACTTAGGATGTTTTTAAAGCTACTTGCCAATTTCTTTTTGGGGAAGATGGGGTGGCTTCGTACACTTTTTACTTTAAGAATTGTTAAAAAAAAACTAACCGCTGTTTTAAAATGAGATGAATGCTACTGTATCACTCACTTATTTGGTTATAATAATTGTGTATTTCAGTTTGGATACAAAGCAACTGTGCCAAGATATAATCGTTTTCCCAAAAAGTGGAAATCGTACTAATGCACCCCACACGGGGGGTGGCTTCGTACACTATTCGTTTTTCCCCAGGATTCATTGGATTTTCAGCTATCTCACCTGTTTCAGTCACCTTTCAGGCATATCTTACTCACCTGGTTTTGTAATTATAATTATTCTTGATACGCATTTTTTTAACATACATGCGGTGCATTCGTACACAGTATGAAATTACATACATTTTGACTGTACGAAGGCACCCCAACCAGAACGATCCGAAAAGAAATAAGAAAGAAAAAAAACCGTTAAAGTAATCCCAAAACCATTGTTTACAAATTAATGTCAAGCATCTAATTACAAACTATACAAAAATACTTTTTCAAATTTGAGTAAAACTTATTAGAGATTACTTTATTATATTACTTTCGGATCGCGAAAACACATATTAATTATTTCCGGCGAAATCTGCTGCCGCACTGCCATCACTTTTTAAGGGTAGCCTATGCATATGAGCGGCAGTGACGCATACAAATATGAACGCTTCAGCATGTTGGATAGTCAAGATATGACCACTGTACGAATGCTCCCTGTGTACGAAGCCACCCCATCTTCCCCTAATTTTTGTGTGTAATTTCACGAAGTTTGTTTCTCCATACTAGATGAAATGGGAACTAGGGCTCACTTAGTATGGAGAAAGTAACTTTGTGTGATTACACAAAAAGTTGACATAAAAAAATATTGGCAAGTAGCTTTAAAAACATCCTTTGTTCATAATTATTTTATCGATTTAAGAATCCACTGAAAAAAATATGACATAATACATGAACTTAAGGGTTTTTCGAAACATGGACATAAGGAAAAATTACAATAATTCCGATTAAAATGATCAATATCTCCGAAACTACGAAAAATCGCTGAACATACATGGGGGTTAAATCGATAGCTTATGAGCTGCCCTATCACCTATTTCCGGATTAACGTTGATTTTTGGGACACCCTGTATAATTGAAATGCGTTTATTTTCGCTTGTTTCTTAGAATAGTACATTTTGATACAAGTGCGGAAAGTATGTCATTTTACACGAGTCCCGAAGTATCTTGGCCCGAGCTGCAAGCGAGGGACAAGACTCGGGACGAGTTAAAGTGACAGTTCCGCACGTGTATCAAACGACGTTTTTTAATACATTTGCGAAAAAATATCCATGAAACGATAATAAATCAGTAAATAAAACTATTACAAGAGACAATTTTACATTTAATTGACACAGACTTTATGAAATGGCAACGGTTGTGACCATTCAGCCAAGTTAAAAAAAAGTCACAGTAATTTAATTACCTATATTTAAAAAAAAAGTATAATTCTCTTTAACCTTTTTCTCTTTGGTTAATAACCAGCGGTGATGCATAAAGGTGGATTCACATTACGCCGTACTGGGCTGGGCCCGGTTTCGGCATGGTGTAAAGTGAATTCACCTTAATACGCAACTATCTAATCATTCGTAATACTAGCCATCTTGATGAGAGCTGTTTTTTTTTAATATTACCTCGATACATTTTATGTTTGTATGTATGTTTGTATTTCGATGGTTGAAAGGCAAAACGCTTCAAGCGACAAAATGTGTGATATTGAGTTACAGATATATTTGGAATCAGCAGATTTTTCTAATTCATTGCAATCACTTTATTGTGACTTTTCAAAAAATGTCGCTTGAAGCGTTTTGCCTTTCAACCGTCGATTTAGTTTTAATATTTTAAATTACTTATATTACCTATGTATAGTCTCAATGCTAAATGACGTAATCAAAATGTGGTTGAACATGCAAACTCTTTGGTTGGATGCACGGCTTGGAAGTTGAAACAAAATGATATTAAAAAATAATGGAAAACTATATCGCACTAGTGCGTAATATCCAACTTTCCGCACGATATACAGCTACGAAAAGTACCACTTTTTGAGCAACTGTGTTAAAAAACATTTTATCGACGCCTTTTTGGCATAAAATTTAAACAATTGGTCTGTTTATACGTAATGGTACCTATCGTGTTTTTAAACAATGCACTTGAAACTATCAATTTAAAATGCGCGTAGGTACTTACTTCAATTTTTTCCGTTTTTATATTTTAATTTACGGCTATAAACGTCGACTGTATTCGGCCCGTCGAATCGCGTGTAGAACGCCATTATTTGCAAATTTCGGCAAATTTAAAAGCCTTCGCGTGATCATCTTACCTTTTTAATCGCCATAAATTGAGAGCAATGACTTCTTACATAAACTCTAAATCAATATTTTTTATGGTAACATTTTTGCAATAACAATGCAAGTTACGACATAACATTGTTAGCAATTTCATGTGAAATGCGGAAAAAAAGTCGTACAATGTACTAACCTAGTTTATGAAAAATATACCTTGCTTCCTACCTCTAAGGTTGCTTTTCATGTTGGTTTAAGTAACAAGGACAGATTCTGACTTCAGAATTCCTACGTAATTTATAATTATCGAGACCGCATCAAATGTGTTTCGTCAACGTAATGAGCCATCGGCGGCATTGCGATCAACTTTTACTTGTAAGTAAATACCAAATAAAACAACTTTTACAGACGTAAATCTTAATAAGCGGCTTTGAAACTTGAAATAAAATATCTTTATTATTTAAATAAATAAATAAATATATCACAGGACAATCAATGTCACACAAATTGACCTAGTCCCAAACTAAGCTCTAGGCTTGTACTATGGGTACTAGACAACGATAAACTTACTTATATAGAGAAATACATACTTACTTAAATACATAGATAACATCCAAGACTCAGGAACAAATACTCGTGCTCATCACACAAATATCTGCCCTTACCTCGATTTGAACCCAGGACCCCTAGCTTCGAAGGCAGGGTCACTACCAACTAAGCTAGCGTGTCGTCAAATAATAATAACAGGGCACTGCTTGGTTATTAAACACAAACAGTGGGCGCGAAAAACGTCAAATAATCTGGAATAAGGATGTCACTTTCTGCCAGTTGCAAATGTCACAATATTACAGATAAGGACAAAGCATGGCATAAGCTACCCCACCTGAACTATCCACTAGAACAAAAAGAAAAGAATTGACTGGCCATTTAAAAATAAAATGTATTCGAAATTTAAACAAATAAATCTAAAAAATAACATAAGACGAGCTATTATTTTTTTACCCTCGTTTGTTGAAACGACTCTTGTTTATCGTATTACAGAGAAGTAATTGAAAAAGGCCCGACCGCCATGAGGCAGGTATTTAATTTGACAACGTTTATAATAATTTACCTCGGCCATTTTGAACTAGGCCGTGTCGTCGCGGACGATCTGTCACGTTTCGCACGGGAAATTGGGAAAGTTTTATAATTTAAACAACCTATAAGTAATTAAAAGTATGATGCGAAACACTTTGTTTAAAGATATTTGAATGGTCACAACACCTTTAAAATTACTTAAAACGTTGTTTTGGTGTCTACAGTGCTTTTGTATTAATTACTGTGGTAGATAAGGCACGTAAATAAATTACGTACCTCTGCCCTCATAAGCAAATAGGCAGTATCTCAAATTCAATGGCCAAAGTAGATTCTATCCTCTTTCGTTAATAATAAGGATGCATTTGCAACAAGAGTTTTGTCTGAGATTCTGCCATTTGTTTTAGTAGGCCAGACCTGCCGTATAGCGACAACGCGGACGGCTTGAGATTGGAAAATCCTAGCATTTGTATTTACGAAACAGTCTCACCCTCCTATCGAGAGCGTCGGTGGCCTAGTGGCTTAGGGGCTCGAATCGACTCGTGATCGTAAGGGTAGGGTAGTTCGAAGTCCGAACCCCCGCGGTCACCATGTACCAATGAGTTTTTCTAGCTTATGTTCATTACCCGATCCTCTTACGGTGAAGGACAAACATCGTGACGAAACCTGCACATTCGAACAGCTAAGTAATTGCAAAAAATATCCTTAAGGGGTCGAAGTGCATCCGAAAAGGGCCCATCTGTAGAATGACTTAAATCGAGATAAGATGACCCTCGTATTCATAAACGCTCATTGTCATTATGGCATTTATATTTGACAGAAAGTCACAAAGCATACTTTTTAAATACTTTAGTCGAAATGGGTTTAAATATCGCGTTTATGGATTCATACTTAATTTAATATCCTCCATTAGCAGTTCTTTTGCTGAAAATACCGACACTATAGGTGAAAAACGTAAGTAAAGGACTTGTTGTTTGTAGTTGTGTACAAAACTAATACGTAATTTACGTCGAATTTCAAATATAGAAAGTCGACCGGTCTATACAGATGTGTTACTACTACATAGACGAAGTACTTACTATACTAAAAGTTTTTTACCTATATCTGCGTAATACCTTACCCACCCACTAACGGGGTATTCCAGCAAGACTGGACATATATTCTAGGTTCAAATGATGTAAAACTGAACTTAAAGTTCCATTCTCATTGTTCCCAGGACGACGATGACGAGGAGGACACGGAGACCTGCACCAGTCCAGAAGTGCTGCCGCCACAACCGTTCCCTCGGAGCGTGGCTGCACAACAGACGCCCAAGCCCTGGAAGCGGACCGGTAAGGGGAAAAAAACCAAAACCTTGGGGAGTTTCAAGAGCCAGCAAAGCATCTGCGATTCCATTCCTGCTGTTGCTGGTGTACATAAGCTCGTTAGCCTACTGTAGATTAAAAACTTGAACTTATGTGACTCGTAGGATTCTATTTCATGAATGAAAATGTCATCGAAATTTACAGCAGTATTAATTTAAGTTGCTGATGTAATGGTAATCGTCACTTCTAATGAAGCAAATGCTAAAAAAATGACGAACTTGTGAATTACATTTAACTATTTATTTCTTGTACAATTAAGACTATGCAAATTTAGGTATGTCGACATACAATTTGTAATTTACACAAGTTTAGTCTTAAGCACTTTTCCTTACCCCCATGCACTCTTTGACGTTGGCGACTGGCAACATCGGCAACTTTGACATCTTTGGCACAGAAGAGGCCCCGCCCCGAGCCCCGCCGCGCACGCATATTTCCCACGACGAGTACCACCAGTTCTGCGATGAAGCCCTAGAATGTATGAACGCATGTGTCAACCCTAGTTGCATGACGTCACTTGTGTTTTAATTTTCAAATTTAGAATCCGTTAAAATCGGCCAGCACTGTTTTTGAATTTTGTTAACGGCTTTCTATGTTTAGAATACGTATACACAGTATGTCTAAGCTATAAATGGCCAGAGGTTTTGTCCGTGTATCTGAAGCTGGGTACAAATCTGAGCGGCTCAGCCTGAGGCATGCTCGCCCCGCGCGGCGAGCTGCTCGCGTGCCAAATGGTTGCACATATAACATGCGCGGGTGAGGCAGCGTGCTTGACGCGAGCCGTCATTTCAAAATGGCGTCGGATACGATGACAGCCGCGGCTGCGTTTATCATAATTCACCAAATTATCAACAAAAAGAAGAAGAAATCGCCTCGGTGGTGGAACGGCTCAGCAAATTTATCAAATTTGTACGCGTCTCACCCACAGACAATTTAGAACTTGTCGTTCTTCCCGCGGCACGCTCGGATACACGTCAAAATTACGCGAGGCACGCACACCGAGTCGCCTTTGAGCACGGTCAAAAGACCGACTCTCGGCGGCTCGCCGCGCGCCGCTCGCCCGCTGCTCGCGCACAGCGCGTGAGCGCGTACGAATTTAAGCAAAATAGGTGATCCGTGCGTGCCCCAACCCGAGGCTGCTCTAATTCGTACCCACCTTGAGAAACACGAATGATAAATATTCGATGCGAGAGCGAGTTTTGAGAGCAATATACAGACGATGGCTATTAATAGAAAAGACATACAATAACTAATTATTTATCTAATTGGTTTAGTTTAAGTGACATCATGTTGATATACACGTTTTTGCTTTTAACAAACAACGCTGTTTGTAATTTTTTATTTATATCGAAGTTAAATAACATCCACCTCCACGTTTCAGCACAATTTCCTTACGTTTGATCAAAGAAAACAAATCCCACGCCATTTCTCTACGCATTCTAAATCAACTACAAAGTAAATTCTTTGTGTAATATGATTTCCATTATAATATTCTGAATTTAATCTTATTCCAGCTGTTTTACAAGGATTATATTTGAATTATTCTTGTACCATTTAAAATATGGAGATATTATGCGAAATGTGAATCGGATGGTTCCGCTAAGATCTACATAGTTGCCTACTTTAATTTGAGGGTTTCCCTCTATATATATATTTTCGGACAGCCTGTATAATTAAAATATAATAAGGTACAGGATGTTCTGTAGGTGTGAAAGAAAACATTCAAGAACCAGCCCTGGTAATTCTGATTCGGATGCATGTAAGGTCGCGTTCGTTTTTAATAGTTGTGTGTAATGTTTTTTTGGTAATTTTCTTTCAAAATCGCTACACCTACAATATTAGTAGTTTCGTACCTACAAGGCAAAAACTAAACCATAATAAAAATCTAATAATGCGTTTGTTGGCAGCATACGACTTGGCGACGCAATGCCCCTCGCGGCGTGCGTCGATGCGGCGCCACACGGTTGCGCACGCGCACCCTGTGTGTCCGCCGGCTGACGGCGCTCACTCGCTGCCACATTCGAGGTAAACATGGGGTAGTTTTGGGTTTACTACAATGCTCTGTGATCTAAGTGGATCCTAAATGGAAGACCACTCCTTGGTAACGATCAGGAGAGTTTTGGGGGGTGATAAAACATTGACCAGGCTCCGTCTGGAGCACTACCACCATCTTACCTGCACCCAGCAACATAGTTCGGACTGTTGTGTTTCGTTGTCTTAACAGGGGGACATTTTTAATCTTCAGATTTGGCAAAGCGTTGCAATCATGAGATCCTGTACCATTAAAATATAAGGTTTTATTCTCGAAATAATAAACGGGATATATCCACTTGGGAAATTCAACGTTAATCTAAATGTGTACCTTAATATGTAACAGTTAAAGTAGCAATTGGAAATGATTTAACGCTAGTTAACCGGCTAAATATCTACACAACGGAATCTCGGATATGGGTAGTTAACTATGATAACAGTTTACATTTTGTAACAGTAGGGACTTTGGATGTTTGAGAGGTCTCGTTTTTTTTAAATAAAATACTTAGTTTCTAAAATAGTGATGTGATATCGATACATTATATAGTCTGATCAGCGCTGGTTTTCTGCAGACCCCTATGCACGCGGTAGTTACTTTGTACTAGCAATAGTACTTGTATTTAACTAAAATTATTATTTTCCAGGCCGGGATCCCGCGCCTCGTGCGTCGGCGCGGCCTCGCTGGCGAGCAGCGAGGCGGACGCGCAGCTCGGTGAGCTATCCTGGTCTCGCAGCTCACTGCAGGACGAGCTCATCAAGTCGGTTAGTGGCAGCCCCATGAGTCAGCACGTGAGTAGAGTAGCTAGTGCTATTTTATCCAACACTTATACTTCTCAAGACCCTTCTGTGAACTTTGAACTGTGACTGAGGACGGTTAAGGAAGGTCAGTTGTCTAGTTTGTCTGTTCGTAGTCCGGGTTTAGCTCCAATTGCTAGTGTTAGTAGTAGCCCCAATGAGTCAGCACGTGAGTAGAGTAGCTAGTGCTATTTTATGCTCCACTTATACTTCTAAATACCCTTCTGTGAACTTTGATCTGTGATCGATAATGCTTAAGGAACGTCAGTTGTCTAGTTTGTCTGTTCGTAGTCCGGGATCAGCTCCATTCGCTAGTGTTAGTAGTAGCCCCCATGAGTCAGCACGTGAGTAGAGTAGCTAGTACTATTTTATCCTCCACTTATACGTCTAAATACCCTTCTGTGAACTTTGATCTGTGATCGAGAATGGGTAAGGAACGTCAGTTGTCTAGTTTGTCTGTTCGTAGTCCGGGATCAGCTCCATTCGCTAGTGTTAGTAGTAGCCCCCATGAGTCAGCACGTGAGTAGAGTAGCTAGTACTATTTTATCCTCCACTTATACGTCTAAATACCCTTCTGTGAACTTTGATCTGTGATCGAGAATGGGTAAGGAACGTCAGTTGTCTAGTTTGTCTGTTCGTAGTCCGGGATCAACACAGCGCTGCGTCGATCTTAAAGGTGAAGTTTTATCTGGCAAGTTTAATAGGTCCCGTCGGAGCGTACAAAAAACATTTTAGCACGTGCCTTCTCAATTAGGCAGCTTTGTACGACACTGAACTCGACTCACCTGCCGCTGCCTAATTGAGAAGGCACGCGCTAAAATGTGTTTTGTACGCTCCGACGGGACTTCTTAAACTTGCCAGATAAAACTTTACCTTTAAGATCGACGCAGCGCTGTGTTGAGAGAATCCCCCCCCTGGATAGTTTTGTTTCACTCACCTTCATTGGATCTATGTGTCACAGTAGCTACCTACCATTATCTGCATCCGACACATCTTCAACAAGTAATTAAATGTTTGCATGCAAGATAGTTATTGGTATATCTTTAGCCAGATACGTCAATTACCAAAACGTTGGCTATCAAATCGTGGGTAACCATGCATGAAAGAATAGTGTCATAACCAACCGGCGCATGAGTTATTATAACAGTGATAATTTTAGAAAGTATTATGCCTCAACGATGTGTGAAAAGATGAAAATTAATGGGCAAATAGATTAAAATAATGAGAGTTGCCGAAAGGTTTTTTATTAATGGAACCTCAGGGCGTTAGTGTAATTAAGAAGGCATTAAAGCATATTTGATGCTAAATTTAGAATTAATCTCTTACGATCGCTCAATTAATGGCGATTAAGTCGTTCCTTAGTGACCATTTTTCATAAAAAAGTTCGAAAAATCAACGAGCTTATTCGTCCCTTAAATGTCTCTGAATAAGGCATATGGTACTGCATTCAAAACCATATGTTTTGTATGGTTGCGTCATGTTTTTTTTTAATTTAAGTCATGCGTGACTGTTACACCTTAGTAGGTACCACATAGGTGCTTTTAGTTAGGTACACTAGGTATCTTAACTATTTGTAAAGTAAATTGGTATGAGAAAATTCATAGACCTTAACTTGTTGAGTCACCATTAGGCCTCGTCGCTAAAAGCTAATTGTTAATTTCTAAAATTCCGCAGTCTTTATTCCACATTTGTTTTTACTTGTTGAGGTAGTTCTTATTCGGCTAGAAAGGCGGTTGTAACCTTAGAAGACTTTGTTTCGAAATGATGATTTCTAAAAGCAAAGCAGTATTGAGACCTAGCGGCTGTATCGTGCTGTATATTAGGTGTAAACAGTTCAAACCTGCCTAGTTACAGCCTATGAAAAGGATAATACTATCTTTGTCCCTTTCACTGTCAGGTTTGGTCAGTAATCTGTTAAGTTTACGGCCCCACGTCGAAAACAATTTCCACCAGAGAACTCTGATATAATGACAGCGTCAAGCTTCCATAAATAAATTACTTACATCAAATTAATTATTGGCTCTCTGCGACAGGGTTCTATAGTGGCTAGACATTTAAAGTTTTTTTTATTTATTAAAAGCAATCTAAAAAAAAACAACGTTAACAGTTGCTATCACCCTTAGTTCTCATCTTAGCACTTGATGACCTTAACGATGATGTTGTGGAACTTTAATTACAGAAACAATGGCAAGACGCTATCATGTCGGACGACCGTCTGTCCCTGACGCTGGAGGAGATCGTGCACATCCGCTCGGTGCTCACGAAGGCCGAACTCGAGGTCCTGCCGGTGGAGGGCAGGGTCAAGGAGGACGTGGAGAAGAGGAGGGTGAGTTGGGATTAAAACTGCTGAAGCATTTTCTTGGTTTTTTGGAAGAACCTGAGGAAGTAATGTTTTTTTAAGTAGCTAGGTATTTTCTACAGGATTATCTATAGCTAGATCGCCAATATCTATGAACACTTTCACGACCAAGAACTCGATTCCCGGGTTATATGACATTCCCGACATGCCGAGGACACGGGAGCCGAGTTCGACTAGCTGAATATATTCGGCATACTGCCATCGACATTGCTTGGTTGCGATAGTGTTATTAATCTTTCTCACACTGCACCGACCACAACGACGGATTTCCTAGCCAGCCTCGGAGCCCCAGTGGCCCATCATATAAGCCCAATAGCCTGGCTTGCCTTATCAGAAAGCTAAATTTCTAAAATGGCTTCGAAATAGGGAGGTGGGTCAAATGCCTTGTGCCTAGCGACCCTGGGTTTCCTAATTCCGGACCTGACCGACCATATCTTCAATATACAGTAACGTCGGTAAAGTTAATATTCTAGAGAGTTTTCTCAAATTCGAAGACGGATGGATGATGTTCAATTAGTAACTGAACTTTTTTAGATGCATACAAGGGTTGCCTAATTTTACATATTTATTTTTCCATTCCAGGTATGCTTCTTATGTTTGAAAACAAGATTCGGCATCTTCGGCCCTTGGGGTCAGAAGTGTAAGCTCTGCAAGAAGACTGTCTGTCAGAAGTGCTGCTCCAAGGTAAGTGGACAACCCTTCAGGAATTACTAGCAAAATTACAACCATAGAGGCACTCCAACTTAGTCCTCAGGGTTGGCAACGCTTTTGCAGTCTTAAGATTGTAGTCTCAGATCCCACTTACGATCAGGTGGCCTGTGAGCTCGTTTGCCTTCACCGTACCATTAAGAAAGTAAGACTACGAGTATGTAAGGATACAGTTGCATAAGTACCCGTAGTTATGCAGGTTTATTTACGAGTAGGTTAGGTTTTGTTTGTTGTGTCCTCTATCTAACTTTAATCTAACTTTATGATATCCTTTGGTGCGAAGTGAAATCAAGAGCGAATACCACGTTTTGTTAACGTTACCTACGTCCGCTTTTACTGTCACATTTATAAACAATATGATTGAAATAAAACAAATGGAATGGGCCAGGTTTTAGAATGTCCACTTGGAACAAACGTGTGACATTTACTCAAGGACACCAGGATATCGTGCAAGAATGTCTTGGAAAGCATCCTACCTAAGTCTGAGGCAGATAAAGGTTATTAACACACGCGGAAGTATTTTTTATTTAAATAAACAATTCTGTTTAATGTGTTGATTACCAGAAGAAGGTATAAAACTTCATTCATGGACATAATATAAAAAAACCCGGCAAGAGCATGTCGGACCATGCTCAGTGTAGGGCACCGAAGCCGTTAAGTACTACAAAAACAAAAACAAATAAGTAATAACAAATGGTCTAAGTATCTATATCTAGATGATTTTAGTATGTATAAACACTTTAGTCACCTGTATCTCAAAAACCAATGATGTCTAAAATTTGTGATAGGTATGTGCTTTCATTTTTTTTTTTTGATTTTTAGTATTTGTAGTTTTGGCTACGGGGGCACACTTATTCTAAAAAAAATTGCTATTAATAGCTTAATATTTAATAAATGGACCCCTTAATCGAAAAATTGTCTTCACAAACCCATAATATTTCCTATCCAAGGCCACCCCACACTATAGGGTAGAAGAGAAAAAAAATACATCCCCACGTTACGTGTAGGGGACGTACATTAAAAAAATTTTTTTTTCTTTGTTAAAATGTCCTTAATATCGTTGTTAGATCCTATCCTACCCTTGTTGGGGTTGGGGAGCTGACGAGGAAAATTTTCATATGATTTCTTCATGTGGCAGACATTGATAACGATAGCACAAAAACGCAGCGACATGCAACCTTAATTGAATGGACCATATCGACTCGTATTGATCTGATGTTTAATTCCTATCAATATGAAATATGAACAAAGCGAGTACCGAAATGCTCGCCAGCTTCCTAAAACTAAGTATTACACCGTTATCGTAGAAACTCTCAGTTAATTTTATTGTAATTCGTTTCTTGTGCCGATCATGACGGTAAGATTACAAAATCTATAAACAATAAAACCCAGCGAGAATATTGACGTCGACTTGCGTCATTTTCGTCAAATAACATCACTTGTTCGTCAAGATGTAGCATTATAGAGTATTTCTCAAAATAAAATAGACTATTATAGGCGTACCATTTTATTGTTAGCCAGGTTAAAACAAAGATTAAGAGCCATAAAATTGTTTTACAGTACCAAATATAAAGCTCTTATAATAATGACCCGCGTGATTGCCGGGTTAGAATAGTGCCACTCCATGTTTTCCCGTGGATGTCGTAGGAGGCGACTAAGGCAATAAAGGATTGAAGTAATAATAGGCGATGGGCTTGCAACCTGTCACTAATACATAGTTACTAACTTCTTGGCCTGATTCTGCAAATTGTGGTTACAGAATTATAAACAAGTATTTTTAGAGTTGTTGGTGTTTCTACGTACCCCACTATGGGAATGAAGGCGTGAGGTTATGTATGTATACTAATGGTTCTGTGGTCTGCAGATGCGTATTCCGACGGAGCACTTCGCGCATGTTCCGGTGGTGCTGCTGAGTCCGTCGCTGCTGCCGTCGCCCGAGGACGAGCCTGCCTTCCCGCGCAGCCTCGTCAGCCGGCTCGTGCCAGACCACTCCGTGAGTATCTTCAGGATCAGAACCATTGTGACTCATGAGCTGTTTGCTAGACTATTTGACAGAAAACAGTACAGTCTGGAGGTCTAATCAAGATGCATAACGCTAAGGTAGCGAAGTTAAAAAATCGACTAAATGTTTCCTATACTATTAAACGAGCAATATTTGTGTTTTCTAATCACGTTCTCGAAAACGGCACTTAACTTTTGATGAAAATTGCTGAATAGCGGCTTTTCGGGTCTAAATATCGACCTGCGAAGTCGTCATCTTCGGAAAAAATCGGGTTCCACTGAAAAATGGGGTTCAGAGGTATTTATATAGACGACAATATTAAATTCTGTGTTGTCTACTTACATTCGGGTAGAGCTCGGTCGTCTAGGTATTAACTAGTAACTTTAGGGCCATCCTTGCCAGGCCCGGGACGCCAATCCGCGTCTAAACGTCGTCGTAGTGTGATGTTTATGTGACCACTACAAATATTGCCTACCCGCTTTTGTGAGATAGAACAACTCGCTGCTTACATACGAAAGCGCCATAATTTTATAAACGTTCCAAATTGTAACAAGTAGTAATTTTGATTTGTAGCAATTCGCCGATAGGTTTTCATACAAGTGGCGATGTTAATTATGTGTATCTCTCAGGGTGCGGTGGAGAACAGCGTGGGCAGCGCGCCGAGCAGCCCGCAGGCGCGGCGCGCGGGCGCGGCGTCGGCGCCGGGGTCGCGCGGCGCCTCCGCGCTCGGGCACGCCGCGCCCGCGCCCCTCGCGCCGCCCGCCATGTCGCGCAGCGTCGACGGGCCCGGCAGCATGCCCGTCGTGCTGCCCGCCACGCCCGACCGGAGGTACCTACTTCCTCCTACCATACTGCACGACTCCACGACATTACCACCCTATATCCGCTGCTCGATACACTCATGTAATGGTCTCTCGCATTGTACATTACCGAGCACAAACCGTGACCATTGTCATCCAGCTCTTTCCAGCGAACTTGCGAAGATTGTCGCTCCATCTACGAGGGCTGTTTGATAAATCCTTTTAAAACTATTTGTACAACCTTTTTTTTTGATAAAAGGCATTAACACTGGCAAGCACAATCTTTCAAATGACGACTGTCAAAATTTTGTAAAGAAAACAAGAAATTGACACTAACCATTGCTTGAAT
>OX438763.1:21143084-21305084 GCA_949316455.1 Acleris holmiana | reverse complement strand
GATTTTTTCGAGTCGATTTGTCACTGTGATCGAAACTTGGGTCCATCATTATACATCGTCAAAACAGCAATCCAAACAATGGATGGCTACTGGTGAACGTGCCCCAAAGAAGCCAAGACTGTTTTGTCGGCTGGGAGAATGATGGCGAAGGAGTCATCATGGTTAACTACTTAGGAAAGGGGAAGACTATCACTGCCCGTTATTATGCATAGTTATTGGACCGTTTTAATGCCGAACTATTGGAAAAGCCACCAAAATAGTCCCCCAAGAAAGTCCTCTTTCATACGATGTCCCAGTGCACACGTCAACCGTAAAATACACGAGTTGGGCTTCGAGCTCGTTCCGCATGCTCCGTATTTACTGGACCTTGCTCCATGTGATTATACTACCTATTCAAAATTTTAAAAGATGGTTTGGAGGACAATAAAATTGACAAATACGAACTGCATCGCAAGTGTAAACGGCTATTTTGCGGCTCGACAAATCGTATTTTTTGGAGATAACAAAATTGGAAACTCGCTGGAATAAGTGTTGAGCCCTTAAAGGAGACTATGTTAAAAAAGAAATGTAAACTGTATATTTTTTTAATTTTTAAAAGGACTTATCAAACAGCCCTCGTAGTCTACCCTACGAAAGACTATTTCAGCCGTTCTAAAATACGAAATAGTGAATTTACAGAGCGATCTTTGGAATCAGATGGATGATGTGATGCTTATGATAGGTGAGTTGTGTGTTAATCACACTGCTCTTCTTCCATTGGTGCAGCTGAAGGTTAGCATTTGGCACGTAAAAGGTTATTTTGGAGACTTACCGGATTTCCAATGTCATTCCTTCGACCCGTACATATATTTTATTGGTTCCAAATAAACTATACGTAGTAGTAAAACTTTAAGACTAAGCAACAGGTACTGAAACAAATTAAAAAACGAAGTCCACAATGCTAATTATAAGTCTTAAAGATGTCTGGATCTTTATTTCATTACTTTTCTTGGTGACTCAGTAACTGTACAAAAATCACAATGATATGACATGTATCATAAATCATAAAACTTGACATGTGCAATTTGTTAAGTGATTTTATATTGAGCAATAATAGTACATTGTGCATCAAAGGAAGTAAGAGGGGGATAACTAACAAGACTTTGTTGTCCTCTTATTGCCCGTGATACACACAATGGTTTTATTACATTTGCAAGGAATATTCTTTAAGAAAACAACAATCAAAAAAATGAATGACACTCGACTCGGTAAAAGAGATTGTCAACGTGGCAACTCAACTTTTTTCAATATAGTCTTCTATAGATAATGTTAAGAGATGCCATTAGTTTTCAAACTTAAACGACCTGTGCCGATTTTCAATATTAAATTTTATAATAATAATTGCAAATGTCTCAGAAATAATATGATAATATAAATATAATAAAGTTGGTTTGTGGCAAAATTATGAAAATAGGAAAAAAACCTTGGCTGTTTTTAAAGTTCCAATTCTAAAATGACGTACGATAGTGGGTTTATTTTTTGACACTAAACTCATAACTGCCTCGGGTTTTATAAAAATCCATAACTCCCGTGGTAAATCGGCTATAACATTTCTAAACGCCTGCCGAAAATACCCTTTCCGAGCAAGCACGCTAACCTCGTTGGTAGTGACCCTGCCTCCGAAGCTAGGGGTCCTGGGTTCAAATCTCGGTAAGGGCAGATATTTGTTCCTGAGTCTTGGATGTTTTCTATGTATTTAATTATACAGTGTGTAAATGGTATACGGGCGTTCCTTTTAACTGTGGTTAGTACGACCCCTACTGAGCACATTAATGCAGCTTTTGTTAAAATTAAATAAAATAAAAATAACCATACAAAATAATTTAACACGCAATGTATAACGAAATATGCAATTAATTAAAAATGAAAATAACACCTGACGGATGGACTTCGATGTACATTGCGGGTCGATAGTATGTTCAAAAATTAATAACGGTGTATACGTTAGCGTAATCAAAATAATTATTTCTGTTAATCATTAGTAGAGTCTTAATCTATGTCCAGTTTTAATAAACGCCCGTATACCATTTACACACTGTATATTTCTCTATATAAGTATGTTTATCGTTGTCTAGTACACATAGTACAAGCCTAGAGCTTAGTTTGGGACTAGGTCAATTTGTGTGAGATTGTCCTGTGATATTTATTATTAAGTGCGATGAAAGTAATGTAATGTAATGTAATTGCAGACGCTACAGCCGCAGCACGACCGCCGCGCTGGCGGCGGAGCGGCTGCGCGGCGTGCAGATGGCGGTGTGCCTGGACTGCAAGGCCATGGTGCTGCAGATCATCAAGTCCAGCCGCGCCGCGCGCTCCGCCTCGCGCGACCGCGCGCGCTCGCACCTCACGCTCGACCTGGCGCCCGTCTACTCCGCGCACTGCTAACTGAGCCGCGCCCGACCACCCTCCAAACAACAGAACCACCAATCCTTTTGTGACAATTCAATTGACGTTGCGTATTTATGTATGGCATCTGTCTTTCTTGGTGCAAATAACCGGCAGAACGGACTACATGGATCCCTATTAGGGTGTTTCATATTTGTATGGACAAAATGAACGTCACATTTTTTGCAGACTTAGCTTACGCTGTAACTCTTTATAATGTAAAAAAGGGATGAATGTAAATGTCTAATTTCAAAGTAATAGGAATATATTTAGTGGTTGCACAAAATACCACTTATGTGATAGCAGATTACAAACAATAACTTTCCTGACAACTTATTTCAAACACTAATGATATCGACCATCATGATCTTTTTTTCGGCCTGTTGCGGCTTCGGCAAATTGCATAAATAACCATGATTTATTTCACAAAGTTGTCAATTTGTGCAGCCCCTAAATACCAACCAATTTTATTTCAATTTTGAATACTGGTCATTTAGATAAATAGGAGCAAAAATTCAAGAAAATTCATAAAAAAATGCCGAGTAAAAAATGAAACACCCTAATCCCTATAGCTAAGTTTGTCTTCAGGCTGAGTATTTATATAGCCATGTGAAGTCAGCTTCTCTGCGTATTTGCATTAAAACTCTTTAGATGCGCGTCAAAGACGACAATGACGCGGTAACGCGTATCTTCTATTGGATTTACTTGTCAAATAGACAATTAATGCCAATGTTTTGACAACTATGCCGTCTACACTTGCGATTATCAATTGGTATAAGAAATTTCAAAAATACAAATACACTACGCCAACTGAATTGCCACCATTTCAGTCCACGTCACGCAAATGTGACGTCGAAAACCCTGTCCAATGGGAACACCTGACAGGATCTCCCAAGTAATCAATTCATTATTTATTGTACCTGGGTAATCCTATCAGGTGATCTCAATGGATGTTGGAGCTGAAGGGATATGTTTTGGACATTAGCTGCAATAGTCACCTCCGCAGTCGACTCCGTTGACTTTGAACAGAATATTTTTAAAGATCTAAGGTCATATGGCTAACTATGTAAGGCAGCTAATGTGTTAAACATCGGATTGTTTGTCTGATCTGTTCTTTGGTTTGTAGACTGAAGAGAATTTCACATGCAGAACATTTTGATAAAGTATTCAAAGTATGGCACCGTTGTAAAACTTGACAAGGTGCAGGAGTCTGATAGTGAAGTTGTGCTGCAAGAAACATCAGCACGATTCTCAATATTGATTTCCATGAGACGGATGATCCTTTGGATTACAACATTGTAGCGATGTGCTTTTGAAATTCTCTAAAGTCTGTAACACAACTCAAGCTGGCGCGCGCATCTACGGAGCTTAGCTCATCATGAGACACATCTTGAGTATTTAAGCTGCTTTTCTGTTTTACATTCTGGGTATCTACAAATCTTCCGCGACGCTTTCTCAAAGCGCGACGCTAAACTTGAACCAAATTCTTCAGTTGACAGCCTTTTAATTCGCTAGACATTCTCTTATACTTCTTTTGTTTCGGAATCATGACATTTATATGCGAAATTAATTGCTTTAGAATTCCCTCTCCCTTTGACATTTATCCCAGATAATTTCAACCCGGGCAACAATGAACAGTGGAAAAAGATCTGAATCAAGAATTGGTTCTTTTATCGTAGAAATATAAGGGTATAGTGATACTCATCAAGGAGCTTCCGAGGTTGTGTAGATCCTTATTGTGTTTCGTAGGAGGACCACACTTGTTTTAATCTAGACAATTGACATTTGACAATACCTACTCTATGACCTTGTGACAGACCACCACACCAACTATTTTATTTATCGCACAAAACCATTTAATTCATTTTTAATCAAATTTAAATATTTACAACAGAGACATTCTCACCCAGATATATTTAATGATATACCTAATAATAATATCTAATGATATATTCCAAAATAAACTAAATCATATTTTGTCACGTATTGTAATAGAAAATAGATATTTATAATACTTATATACATATTTTTTCCAAATGATAGATTGTTAGATGTTTCAAAATGTCTATAATAATTGATTGTGAATCAAAGTAATCTGTGTTCAGGGATAATGGTGTACTATGATTGTTATTAATCCAGAAATATATCGTGTACATAGATTTATATTGGCAATTCCGTCAAGCACGAGGCATACGCGGCCGCACCGATCATGACCTTGGAAATACTGGCAGTAAGCAAACTCAATGAGTAGAAACTTCTAGAACGGCCCTGGCCAACCAACCGAGTCTAAGAAGCAATTTTCTGTGCCATAAAGTCGATTATTCTTCAGACATTCAATAGATCAGGCCTTATACGCAGGCCTGAATCCCCTCCTCGTCTCCCTATAGTGTTAGACTCGCACCAATTAAGAACAAATATCTACTTGTCGTAAATATAACTATTTATTTCCTCGCTTTTGCCATCTTATTATTTATGATGAAGGACGCCGACCCTGATAGGTAGCTTGACTATGTTGAATCAAATCAACCAATTATCATTATTAATCATTAGAAATATTATCAAAATCCCAGTGAAATTAAATGCGATTTAAAGGGCCGGCGTTAGATCAAGTCTGATTGTATAAACATTAATTATAAGCTTAGTTTCCCATTCTAGTATCACGCCTTAGTTTTATTTAGGTATAGGTTAAATTATTTTGCCAAATATGTAACCACTTTCGATATTTTCTTGTAAATATAGCTTCTTTAAGTGTTCTTTAACCGGTTACTTAATCTTAACTAGAGGTAATTTTCGTTAACGTGTACCCGTGTAGCTTCCTACGCTGAGTCTCTTCGACGTTTGCATTCCCTCCGTTATTTTATAGTTTGTTAGTTCTCATTTAACTACCATTTAGTTTAATCTCAGGCGTATTTTTTTATCGGCAGCGAAGGTCTTGAATTGCATGGTCAAACGAAAATCAGGCCTAATTTTACTATACTAATACTTCAATCGATTCTTATAATGTAAAGATCACGTTTATATTTTCTACAAACTAACAAGTCAGTAGTAAAATTGTGACAAATTTAACATTTAAAATATTAAAATGTAAACGTGGTCTATTATTTTTTGTGTTAAACTGTATCAACGATCAGATGTCGAATTACCAGTTACAGATTCTTGTAAATGTGTGTAAATTGTAGTAGTCTATATTAGATGTTACGTAGATTGTAACTATTAAAACATACCTAAATTAAAAAGAGGAAATAATTACGAATCGCATCGGCATTTTATTTTCGTCACACTTTCCTGAGATTTCCCTGGTATACAGCCAAGAAGTATTGCGTGTTTTCCAAGCAAGCAACACTGTACGAGGTGCGGCTAGCAGAGCATGATTTTCTAACTAAACTTGTTCAGTGCATCTCTTTCACCACGGAGTATTTAGAGGAAGATGTATTGCTCAAGAAACTTGCATGCGAATTGTGCTAACCCCTCCTCCACTCGTCGCCTCTTGAGTAATTAATTATTTAGGTAAGTCTACGACGTAAAAGCAATTGGACCATGAACCTAAATTTTTCACATCTAAAGATACTAATTCTTATTATGTCGTTTTTTCGCATACACTGTTTGAGCTCCTATAACTTTCAACGCCTTACGTCAAATACATATTTTACTTAATTCAGACGAAATAACATCTTTTACACTGCGACAACTATAAGTGTCGGTGGCGTTGAAGGCACGACAACTCATGACTACTTTAGGCGTCGTTGGCGTTCAAAAGTTTAGGAGGACACATGATACTCAGTAGTGTTGCGCGATCTGAATCTAAATAATCATAACGTTTACGACTGTTCTTTGGACATATAAAACTTGATCATATAATTGAGACTGTTAAACGCGAAAACACGATTAGAAACAAATATCTCAATAGATTTTATTTTTTAGACTCCCTTTCGCGTGTTATTAGTGAAATCTTCGAAACCGTACTCTTTAACGATGATTTTTGAATAATGCTGTGGTATTAAAGTAAACAGGCATTATTTGAATTTTACGCTACCAGGCGTCACTTAAAGCCATCCCTTTTCATTCTTGTGTGGGCGTGGCAGCATTGTGGTCTCTAAGTACCTAATAAGTAGCGTTTATTCTATGTTAAAATCGTACAACAAAGCATAACACATTATAACTTTCATCTTACATATTATTTTATCGGAACATCTTTCAACGAACGTATCATTAGATCATTACACGGAGTTTTCATTTATCGAAAGGCATTTTTTTGGTAGTCACGAATCTAACCTAACCTAAGTAATTAATGTTTAAGATATCCTGAAATTCTCGTTTTCGTAAAAACTGATCAATGAAATCATACCATTGATGAAGTGAAATTCGATAAAATTATGGGTTACCCTTCACTATTGCATTGTACTATATTGACCGTATTCTGTTGCGGTGTAAATATAAGTATGTATTAAATATGCCGTATACGGTATTATAATACCG
Source organism: Acleris holmiana (assembly GCA_949316455.1). Classification (NCBI taxonomy): domain Eukaryota; kingdom Metazoa; phylum Arthropoda; class Insecta; order Lepidoptera; family Tortricidae; genus Acleris; species Acleris holmiana. The sequence continues at coordinate 21,298,184 of OX438763.1, read as the reverse complement.
TGTGAAACTAGGCTTAGATTTCCATCGCTGCCATTGATGGATACGTCAGTCTCGATGGACGACACCATGTTGAAATTAGCGTGTAAATAAGAATTTGAATATCACACATGACACTGAAAAGGGAAACGAACACCACTAAGGGTGCCTCATTTAAAATTAAGTCTACATAACAAAATAGTAGTAATTGGGTTTCGGAATCATAAATAAAATACTAATTGATCGCATCAAATTTATTGATTGATTTCTATTGCTGTAACATTAGGATAAATAATCCTTATTAAATAAAATTGTCTACAGCCACAGCAGCGCTCTTTATGATGTTTAGCAGCTCGAACTAATCTCAAGTAACAACGTCATAAGGTTCAATACAAATGGACATACAAATCGATGTTACTTGCACTGTTACAAATAAAAAACAAAGATAATTAATTACAGAAATAAAAATCACATGACATCGACCCTAATGCACATTCTAGGTACATAGTTTCCTACCACCAAAACATCTAAAAAGCGCCGCCGTAACGAATAAAGAACTTAACCTACAACTAAGAGACCGTCGTCAAGGAACGTATGCGGCGGTACCTCAAGGTTAAGCGGTGCGGGTCCCTTCCTAATCCTTCCGGAAGCGTCGTAGTGGGACCCATGGCAGGGGCAGTAGTACCCGCCGAAGTCTCCCGAGTTGGCCACGGGCACGCAGCCCAAGTGCGTGCACACGCCGATCACGACGAGCCACTCCGGCACCTGGGCCCGCTGATCGTCATGCTGGGGGTCGCGCAGGACCTCGATGGGAACCGCCTTCTCGGTGGTGATTTCTGCTGCTGTCCTGGAAGGGGAATTTTGTTGTTCATCCTTACTCGCTTGAAATAGTTATTTGTGCAACAAGAGAGTAGATTTGGTTTTTGCCGTGTGTTGATTTTAAATCCAGAGCAAGCGAACGATTCTTGAATTGTATCACGAGCGTTGCAAGTGATTCTAGGTTAGAATCTTGATTCAAAGACACGAGATGCAAATAACTTCGGTCTCGTGTTGCAGCAGCGAGTAAATATTACATGATGGTGAAAAAACGACATCCCCCAGCCGCCCCGCGTGGCGCCGCACCACGACCACTTTTGTATTGTGAACAAAAATTTTAAAGTTACTTTGTCTCACGCTCGCAGGAAATTCGAATTTTGCTCACTGTCTTTAAACAGCAAAAGCACCCTTTGTGAGGTGCTGAGGTGAAAACTTTTTTTTTCCGGGATATAAAGTCTATGTGTTAATCTAGGGTATAAGCTATCTCCATTCCAAGTTTCATCTAAATACGCCCGGCCGTTGCAGCGTGAAAGAGCAACACTCTCACACACACACTAACTTTCCCATTCACAATATTAGTAGGATTTATGATCTGAATCTATTCCTCTAACTTTTGTCCGCGCAGAAGTAGTTTGTCGTGTTTCCTTTGGGACCTATTGTATTTGACTGCTTCACCGCTGTATTATTTTATTAAATATGTGTGTTCAATACGCTTTTTACATAGTTAAGATAGTTAGTGAACCAAAATTAAGTCAATAAGTCCTTAACCACATAAAGTTACAATATTAATGCAATTCACCCTTAAATTTAGAGCCAACAATTTACCATGCTACTCGTATGTCATGACTTGTTTGTACAGATATACCTATAAAGATGGACTTTACGAACATGAGAAGTGAAAAGGTAATTGGACACTTATTTCGAGGAAAACTCAGTCTGGTACCTGTGACGAATGAACAGCGGCTTGCCCCTCCACTTGAAGGTGACGGACTTGCCCTCGGGGATGTCTCCCAGCTTGATCTCGATCTTGGCCAACGCCAACACGTCAGCGGCAGCGGCCATCGATGACACGAACTGCGTCACCACGGACTTGGCTGCATACGCGGTGACCACAGTGGTGGCTGCGATAGGCAAAATTGGTTTAAAATTAAAATTATTTGTAGCCAATGAATGTGGTCTTAGTCTTACTCTTGCTTTATATGGTAATGCAAGTTACCCTTGGTTGACCGCTACACATTGCCTTCAGCAGGATCCATACAATCTGAATGCGACAGCCAGCTGACAAAGACGCAGCTATTCACTCAGAGATAGCATGCTTATCTCTCTTCTAACAGATAGTTGTGTCCCTAACGGTTGGCCTGTATTAACCTTGTAACATTGTTGTTACAACTTTTTCAAATTAACTAAATTGTGGCCTTTAAACTCATGAGACCCAGTATGCCATACCAGGCACATGGTCAGGGCAATTCAATTTAAATTATATTTTAATGATTATAATGTACATTTTTATTTAATTCAAAATTGAAAATAGCATTCTAGCGCCAACCTAATAGAACCTAATTGATTTCCTTGATGATACATTCAAATTTGCAGTCACAAAAAGTACAAAAATATCCTTTTTTGAAGTATGGTGGACTTTACAAGGTCTGGTATCTGGAGGTTAAAATTATTGCTACTGTACTATAACTTTTGAGGCCAACCAGAATGACTACATACATGATTATACAACATCAAACACATAATTTATTGTTTAAGTTCATAGTTACTATTGTCTTAATGGGCTATAAAGCTAACTAAAAAAGTAAGATCTTTATGAACACAATCTGTGCGCAAGATTTTGGTATGAATTTATAAGTTTAATGACACACTGTAACTGTATTAATAATTATTGTAACATTCAATGGCCCAACAATTGTCACAAAAGCAATTCAACACAGGCGCACTAACAGATAACTCAGACAAAAAAACATGTTACTGTGACAGGAATCGTACCTAGGATTCTTCTAAAGATATACAGTAGCGCACTCATTAATATTACTGAATTTTCAAGTCTTCTTTTGTTAAAGACATTATTTTTTAAAATAGAAAAGAGCAACACTATTTGAAATAAAAGCTTAGGTTTTGAAGGGATGGGTTGATGCATAAACTAAATCTTAGTATGTCCCAAATATGCCCAGGAATAACAGAAACAAAAATGGTATCTCATTTGCTTTAAAAGCTAAATTATTTGTTATTATCACCAAATTAAAAGAGGCAATATTAAATAAAGTTTGCTGTGTTACCCAAAAATGACTATAAATATTCACGATTGGAATTGAAATTCAGTGATAATCAGTTAGCCCATGGGATGAATGACAGTGTGATTTATATACTAACAATATGATATAAAATAATAATGATTAATGCACATTTGATGGGTTGAGTAAAAAGTGGTTTTCAGTCAAAACTTGCCTAGACAACTCTCTGTTGTTCTCGTTCCAATGACAAAAGAAAACAGTATAGAATTAAAAAACAGTAGTGAATGGTGTTTGGCAAACATAAATATCTTGATCTTGACAGTGTTAATTTGTAGTCCATTCAATTTATTACACAGAGTATTTCAGCTCCTAGGCCGTTACTATATTTCCCCCTTTACTGTACTTACTCATCTCATTTCAAAAGACAATAGTTATCTAACATAGAAACAAATTAAAAACCATACAAATGTAAACTAACCTCCAGCCATAAGGTACGTGAAGGATTGGCGTTCATCTGCACTCTCTTTGGACTTTGCGGTAGGGTCTTTGTTATCCTTGCGACGGTATGCGCTGAAGTCAGGGTACGCGATATCAGTGTGCGCAAAACGTACTTGAGTTGGCACTGAAAATTGACAAGTGTTATGTAATCGGATTTTTGATCAAAATCACCTGCGCATTATAATTAAATCCACAACATAACAGAACATTACTCTTACCTTTTCCACCAGCTTTAATCTTCAGACCCTGAATAGGCAGGGCTCCATGCAGAGATTGCACAGTCGAAGTTTTAGGTAGAGGTTGGACCACTATCTTTTCGTTGTGAACGGGAACAGCTACCACTGGTTTCAGCCCGTTCGAAACCACCTGGGAAGAGGCTCTGAAATAGGGCACTAAGTGCCCGGCCCTCACAACAGAAGTCATTTTTACAGGGCCTCCTAAATCGCAATATAATCGTTTTTACAGTAAAGCGCAAGTGCGCAAGGAAAGACCGTATAAACGTCAAATCCGGGGCTGCCAGCTGCTCTGCAATTTCTTCTTTTTTTTTTATGACTTTCAGCTGCGTTCAGTTTTATCATTAAAGCTGATTGTGTAACGATTAACGTTTTTAGCACACATTGTTGGCAAACAGTAATTATTGATAGGTAGTCTATTATTTTTTTTAACCCTTTGAACGCCAACGACCACTAAAGTGGTCATGAGCTGTCACAGGTACAGTTTAAAAAAGACGTTATTTCGTATGGATAAAGTTAAATTTTGCATAACTTTTAATACATGTTTGGCGTCTGAGTGACGCATTTGTATTTGACGTAAGGCGTTCAAAAGGTTAAACAAGTAGTGCCCCGTCACTGCTTACTGGTTCCACGACCAAACAAGTCCGAGCCTTGAAAAAGTGGCTACGAGGGTCAAACTGAAAGTTCTTAGAAAATCAAAAAACTGAGTAAACTAGCAAGTTATTTAGTTTTATTATAACTTTTTAAAATAGTGTCCATTCATGTCAATACATCGCTGCATCCGATGGAACCACTGAGAAAATCTCTTTGCCCACTCGTCCTTAGAGGTCTCTTCGACGGCCTTTTAAAACGCAGCCACAGCTTCCTCGGCGTCCACAAAATGTTTTCCTCGAAGTTTTTCTTTTATTTTCGGGAATAAATAAAAATTGCAAGGTGCGAGGTCAGGGCGGGTGACCCAGTAATTCCAAGACTGACGTCGCCAAATAGTGGATCTTTCGCCTGGCGGTGTGCGACGAGGCGTTGTCGTGGTGAAGGAGTATTCTACTGCGAGGTCGTTTTTCTCGAACTTTTTCCAAGACAAGTGGCAAACAATTGTTAGTGTACCACTCTGCAGTAACTGTTTTTCGATCCTCTAAAACATTAATCGCGTAATGACCTGTCCGTCCGAAGAACGAGGCCACCATCTTTTCATCAGGAAAGGCCAATCCTAGTCTATGACTTAAATGATATCGATAGTCATTAAAAATCATTGCACGAAAATTTTCTCGCGTTAAATTCATGCTTACGTGGCAAAGACAATTTTCAATTTGCCGTCAAATCTTAAAACAAATGACAAATTAATAAAAATCATACTCAATAATATTGGCAAAGAGTTCCATTTTCAAAATTTAAACTTATTTTTTAATTATTTTGTTTTCACGTGGCCAGTTCTAAAAACTTTCAGTGTCACTCTCGTACCTTTTTCCGTTAAGTGGATTACACGAAATTTAAAGGTGATTAAACTGTGTCATGGTGTCCTAATTAAAGGCACATAATTATGCTTGAAGCCTAGAACTTTGAGTTGCTATAATATAACATATTATTTAAAAACAGTCATATTCTAGGCAAAAGCCCAAGGTAAAATTTACTTTATTATGAACGGTTTTTGTTCAAATCATTAAAATACAAATCAAAATCGTTTATTCGCTGTAAAATGGTTACAGGGATCTAACAAAATTAAAAAAAAACTGCATATTGTATTGCGGGTGTGCGAATATCTTGCATGTACAAGAAAACTTAATTAGTAAAGAACTCATTCATAAAGTAAAAAGGGTCGGCCTAACAGTCATGCATATAGATCTGTCTTGAATGTATTCAAAGGCAGGACGCATGGGTCTCTGGGAAACTAATTAAATACTTTGATGGCCATAACCAAGGCATTTAAACATTCACTTGGGCCGCGAGAACTACAATTCTCAGTTCCTAGAAATAGGACGATGGGCCTTACGAGGTTAAGATAATACTTTAGTTTATTAGAAAACACAATAGAAGTAATGAGGGCGCCACTGGGCGCTCGGTGCCCTCTTAAACTTTTGTGGTAAATTTACAAGCTAAACATGGTTTTTAGGGTTCCGTAGTGAAACTAGGAACCGTTATAGTTTCGCTGAGTCCGTACGTCCATCCCTCCGTAAGGCCGCAGCCTAGCGCAGAGACTCTTAGTACTAGAAAGCTGTAATTTGGCATGAGTATACATTGTAGTCACGCCAAAAAAGTGGTACTTACAATAAAAAGTAAAAACATTTTTTTTTGGTTTACGTAACGTGGGGATGTATTTTTTTTTCTCGTCTATTCTGGGTTTGTACTAACAATTTTTCGATCAGGGGATCCGTGTATAAAATATTTAGCTTTGAGGTGCTAATTTTTGTCACTATCAAGTGTCACCCCCCAATACAGCCAAAACTAATACAAATACTAAAAATCTAAAAAAAAACTTAAATAAAGTCTGGCAAACGAAAGCGTGACCTGAGAAAACGCGGCAATTCAAAAAATGTGGTATTTTTTAATTATAGTAGGAAAAAAAGTATTGATACTTATATAAGTCCAGGTCACGCTTTCGTTTGCCACACTCTATAGTCTGGCAAACGAAAGCTGTCCCAGAGAAACAGCAGCAATTTCAAAAAACCTGCAGCTGTTTACTCTGACTGTACACTGAATTAACGGAGTAGATACTATTTGAATTTCCTGATCTTTTCACATCAGTGTTGGAGTACCTACCAACTCCGTTTATTCAGTGCACAGTCAGTGTTAAAAGCAGCAGGATTTTTGAAATTGCCGCTGTTTCTCTGGGACAGCTTTCTTTCGCCAGACTCTATCAATATTTTTTTTCCTACTATAATTATAGGTCTACCAGAATCTCATGAAAAAAAGGGAAACTAAAATTTGTAGCTAGCAACTCTGGGGAAATAGGATTAAAAGGTCGTGATACTTGAATTCTCCCCAATTAAATACATACATACCTTCACGCCTATAATCCCAGAGTGGGGTAGGCAGAACTACGTGTATGCTCGGTGCAGTTTTAATAAAAATAAAACAATCACATGTCATGCCATAACATTATTATAATATTATATAATAAGAGATGGATGGATGATGGTTCGGTCATTTGGAAAGGATGGATGAAAGATTGACGAAACAGATAAACAGAGCGAAAGTGAGTGGAAGGGTCAGAAGGGGCCACCCTAGACGTACTTTGTCGAATCAAATCGGAGAAATACTGGAAAGAAGCCAAATCTTAAGTATCCAAAACCGACGGGCATGTATGACTCGATGGATGAATGTGGAAGGAACAAAGAGATCTGTCAGGATCGTAGCAGGTAGAAAAAAGGAAATCCCTTCATATTTCATAATTTCATTTGCTATAATGGTGACTGGCTATAATATTCATTTTCCATAATATCACATAACATAGCTTCATTTGACATGAAGACATTTTAACTGAAATCGTAAACTTTTCAGGTAATTTTTAAATGCCATCGTATAGAGCCCAATAGGTAAGGTTAGGTTTGTTTTATTACAATTCTAAATAGTTCACGATTTCAGAAAAAATGCCTTTATAGCAAATGAATATTATGGCATATGATCGTTATGGCATGTAAATTATGTCCTTTGAAATTCGGGCAAATGAAATTATTGCATATAAAATTCGGTCAAACGATAGAGAGCCGGGAAAAAGTGGTCCTGGCCTAACCCTCTGGGAAACCGGCGTGATTTAATGTATGATGTATAAGAAGAGAGTTGTAGCTAGGTGTCGCTCGAATATAACTCTAAATACTCCTCCTGAATTTTTGGCTCTTCTTCAGATGAAGAGGATGATGAGGGCGACAGGTTTACTATAAATCTTTCTTCCATTACATCGATAATTTTATCCTGGTGCATGAAATCACTTTAAATTTTTTCTACGTGTTGACATCATCTGTGCCATTCATTTTCACCAATTTCTAAGAAAGCTTGTTCCGTCAATGCTTTTATGTCACTTGCAGGTCTATTTACATTTTTATCTGCAACTTTTTGCTTGATGATACCCCAAATCAGCTCGATTGGGTTTAAAGTACAGTGATAAGGAGGAAGCCTCAAAACTTCATGACCACGCGACTTTAATATGTCATCTATTTTATAGATGGGATCTGATCTATTTTGTTTTACTGCTTCGAGTAATTCACATTTACGCCAGCGATCATCGTAATTGATATTATTTGTACTGAGCTATTCTTTGATATCAGAGACTCGGTTGGCCTGAGTAGGTGGTTTATTCATCCTCACAGAATGGTAACTTGCATTATCCATTACTATGAGGAAAGGTTTTGTCAGATTTGGTATAAGCTTATCTGTGATCCATTTGGTAAAGTTATCTTTATTCATATCGTGGTGGTAATCAGCAGATAAACTTTTTGTTTTGTACACCAAACCGCAGTTTGGTACAAAACCGTGCTGCCCACCAGCGTGTACAATAATCCATCGCGATCCAGGTGAAATTTCCTTTGATGGACCACGTATAGTTTGGCTTTGCCAACACTTTTGGACGGAGCACGAAGAGTGAATATATGTTTCATCTAAATATATAACATCTAATTTTTTATTCTCCTCAGCGTCACGGTTTTGCTTCATACGCTCTAAGTATTTGTGTCTTTGAATTTTTATATCATGGCGTTCCATCAAAAGTGTCCTTTTCGACTGGCATTTTACATATTCGAAACCAATTTTTGTAAGAATGACCCTGAAAAAATATTTAAAAGTAACTAAATACAATTTATCTATAAAAACTTAATTTAAAAGACTTCCGTGATTAACTGAATGACAAAACAATGCACAGCACAGCCCGCTGGAAATGCAGGGATGCACTAAGCAGGATCGTCTCCTAGCCCCATATCTCATTACATTATTTAAATAACTTAATGCTGTTTCTCTAACCTTAAAGACTCTCTCCCTCCTTTAAAATCAATATCCTCTTGCAAAACTTTTAATAATTTTGCGACTGTTGGAATTTCTTTTCGAACAGTGTAAAATTCTTTTATTTTTCCTAATCACTTCTAAATCGAAATTGTCCAAATTAATTCTTTTACATCCTCCTTTCCTATTTTTCCCTGGTGTTGAAAATACACTCGGCGTCAAAAATATCGCCCCTCCGCGAAAATCAGATTCAAGCTAATCTAGACCTTAGCGAAATTATGTTACATAATTAATATTAGTATCAATTAAAAGCACGTTGTGTTTTAAATTAATAATGTTTAATTTAAACAAAACGTAATGGCTTGTGAATCAGAGCGTTTCGAAAAAAAAGTGCACAAATACTCGTTTGAAGGGTCGCGAGTTGTGCCCTTTTCCAGGGGTATAAAATGCCTGTATAAGGTCAAATGTCAATCATTCACTATCCAGACGTCGAAGAGAACACATCTAAGGAACTCAAGCAAGAAAACAACCCTCGAACATGGAGACCACCGCTGCTGAATCAGCTCAAGTGGTTGCACTACTGCAAGGAGGAGTTCGGCAGTGTGATGTCGCTCGGCAACTCAATTTAAGCCGTCATGCTGTCCGCCGAGTATTTCAGCGGTTCCAGGAGACTGGGGGCTACATCAGAAGACGTGGGGCTGGTCGGCGACGCTGCTCATCCGAAAGAGATGATCGCTTCATCGTGACATCATCTCTACGCAATCGCTTCGCTAGTGCTGTTGAGGTGCAACAACGCCTCAGAGAAGCTCGGACAAGATCAGTTAGCATCTCTACGGTTAAAAGAAGACTGCGGGAGAAGGATATCGTGGCTCACAGGGCTGCTACAGGCCCAATGTTGACCGCACAGCATCGCAGAGATCGCTTGCAATTTGCCCGCGACCACGTCGATTGGACGTTTGAGCAATGGAGGCAGGTTCTCTTTACCGATGAGACGAGAGTCTGTCTTTATTGCAACGACAGGCGGGCCAGAGTCTACAGAAGGTCGAGCGAACGATTTGCTCAAGCCTGTATTGAAGAGACAGTGGGCTACGGAGGTGGCTCTTGCATGTTCTGGGGGGGCATGTCTATAGACGGCAAAACCGACCTTGTCTGCGTCTCCAGGACTGGAGGCACTCGCGGCCAAGGGTCCCTGAATGCTCGCCGATACATTGCCGAGATCTTGGAAGAGCATGTGATGCCATATGCGGGTTACGTCGGCTCTGGGTTCACATTAATGCACGACAACGCTCGCTCCCACACTGCATTAATTGTTCGGGATTATCTGGAGGAGGTCGGGATTCCCGTTTTGCCGTGGCCAGCCAGGAGTCCTGACTTAAACCCGATTGAACACCTTTGGGACGAGCTGAAGCGACGGGTTCGGTCACGAGATGCCGCCCCTACCACCCTGCAAGATCTTCAGGACGCAGTCATCGAAGAATGGGGCAACATTCCACAAGAGGACATCGTAAAGTTGGTGCGATCAATGAAAGACCGTTTAGAAGCAGTGATAAGGGCAAGGGGGGGTAACACTAGGTTTTAAGTTAATTTTAGGCACTTTTTGTAAAATTTTGTTATCCATTTATTGTTGTAAATTTAAACTTGAATAAACATTTTTCAACTGTTCGCAATGTCATTTCCTTTAATTTTTGACCCCAAGGAAAAATCCTATTTTTTTTTAATTTTCCTAAAAAAACACTTTATTACCTTTCAAATGATACCTAACAATCATATTGTTGTCCTTAATCAAATAGGGTTTAAAGTCGGTTGTAATTATTTTCCGAGGAGGGGCGATATTTTTGACGCCGAGTGTACACCATCATGCGTCGTGCCTACTTCCACTATTCGTCTTACCGTGGAACGAGATACTCCTGTAATTATATGATACAATATTAATATAAATAAGTAACATCGTCTATCTGTAACTGAAGTATCAATATTATTTGGCTACGCTACCGGTCAATTGAAAAACGCGATTAAATATTGCAGATTGTGTTTCACTAACACCTCCTTCCTCACATATTTTATTGTAAACATGGTAAACAATATTTCTGGCTTGCGATCGTAATGGTTTTTTAGACATTTCTCGAATATAAGCACTTTATTTCGGTAAAAATAAACAAACCGTTCATTCCGCGAAATTTGAAATGACAAGTGACAAGACTGGCAAGGAAACATTGCCATATCAAAATCCTTTTCTTTTTACTTTTAAAATTTTCATGAGATTCTGGTAGACCTATAAGTAATACCACATTTTTAGAATTGCCGCGCTTTCTCAGGTCGCGCTTTCGTTTGCCAGACTCTAAAAGCGCATATAACGAATTTAAAAGGAAAACTATCAAACGTTACAACCTTAAAATATAAAATGAAACAGTACCTACTAAATATCCAACTGGCTAACACTTAGCAAACGTCCTGTGCTTATAAAATTTGCTTGATTTTGTCGTACATATTAGTATTTCTTTTTAAAAATAATATAATCTTACATAGATACATACACACAAACACACACACACACACACACACACACACACACACACAACCAATAATTTTAAGTCAGAAATGTTTTTTTTGTCAATAATTTTAGTTTAAGCATAGCATTACTTTAAATAAATAGTAGTGAGACGGACTGGCAGCGCTCTCCTCTCTTTTCAACTCGGTGGCCCTGAAAATCAGCGTCAAGGCTAGTAAGCCTGGACACCTTGCTGAGTGGCAACCATTTCGGTGTTACTTTTAGAAGATTAAGTACCTACTCTAAGTTCGTATTACTCTTTTTTTGATATGTTTTGTTGTTGTTTTTGTTCATTTTATTTTAACACCGAATAAACCATTTCTTTCTTTCTTTCTTTCTTTCTTTAAGTAGACATCATCGGTTCTTGAGATACAGGCGATTAAAGTGTTTATACCAACTAAAATCATGTAAGACGGCACCTAATAACTTTAAATAGAAAATTAGATTACTTGTTGATTTTATGTTTGGAGTAAGTACTTAACAGCTCCGGAACCCTATACTGAGCATGGTCCGACGTGCTCTTGCCCGGTTTTTTTAGTAAAAAATTAAAAAAATGAAACGTTACATTACTGAACGCAACCAAACAAACGTCACTTTGACAGCTGCTTCGGAGCCAAATGGTAAGAATTTTAAAATATTGTTTTTTTACTATACAAAAACATTTAAGGTTTAGATGTCGTTCACTATGTCGTGCCGTTTTAGTCTTAATAATATGCGTGAACTCTTATTAGTAGATTTTATTTTAATGGTCTTCGTTATCTGGTTTTCTAGGTCATTAGTGTCTTGTAACGATATACGATGATATGTGTTTTTGATGAGAAAATTTTAAGTTTAATGGGACGTTTAGGCGGTCATCTTTATCTTAATTAACAAATAGTTATACTTAATACAAAAAGGGAGAGGGCTGGGTCAGACCGACCCAGTCACCATTCATCATTATTAATTTTCTTTTTGTGTAAACGGTACCTATCTGTACTATTTTCTCATGGATGTTTCTTTATTAGAATCCAGAAAATTGTATACTTGCCACTGCAACTAACTATTACCAACCTTACTTTACATTATCTTAATGTGGCTGCCACAGTCTTAGTCTTTTAAATGGGTATGTTTGTTTCAGTCTTTAGTTTTGCCCATTTATTTGTTCATAAGTTAGTATTTCTGAGTAAAATATGTAGTTAAGGAATGGTTTGTGGCTGTCACAAAATTGCATGTCATTTAATCATGAAGCTAGAAGTTAAACATTAATGCAATGACACTTAAATCCTCAGTGCTCACTTTTAAATTATTACTTGGCAGATTAGGTTAAAGGTTAATTGATGTAGTATTTTATTTATCCCCACATTGTAATGCAATGATTGATCTTCAATTAAAACTATACACTAGTTCCATTTTACAAGTATGTAATTTACAACTTTAATTTTTTACATACATTACATCACACCTTAATTCCCAGAGTGGGGTAGGCATAGCTACAGAATTACCAACAACTCTAAAAAAACTCGCTGATAATTCTGTTACCACATTTTGCACAATTAGGCTAAGCTGTTTACCAGAGTATTAGTTACAAGCCCTTATTCCCATAGTCGCCTCTTACGACATCCATGGGAACACATGAAGTCACACTATTCTAACCCGGCAATCACACGGAGCTATATTACTCATAATATGGTAGAGCTTTCCACACTTCTTACATGTCCAAATTTAAATTTATTTTTCTTAGTCAAATTATTAGATATATGATCTGGTTACAGAACTATCAACAAGTCTTTTTAGAGTTGTTGGTATTTTTGTAGCTCTGCCTACCCCAGTCTGGGAATTAAGGTGTGTTTGTGATGTATTATTCTATGATCTGTACTTTGTCCCCAATCCATACTCTGAGTTTAAAGAGCCGTTTACCATCATATCATAGATGGTTTTACCGTAAATGCTTATTATTACACGTCAAAGGCACGGGTGACAAAACTACTTGCGAATGGGACCTAAAAATCAGTTCGACAGATCACAGTGCCAAGCCGGAGCGCAGCAGACAAAGTTTTCATACCATACTTAGAGTTGAATCATATTATTATAAAAAAGCAGTACTGGTAGGTACCACATAGCAAAGTATTTTGTTATTTTAAAAAAATAATGGAAGTTAACAAATGAAATTTTTGGAACTCACTAGTGACTACCCTTACCTTCTGGCTTCCTGCATAGTGTTTCATTCTAAATGTGTACTATTGCTATGTTGGTCGGTAAAAGTTGGACCCCTTTGAGTGTAATTATCAGATTTTATACTCTTTAGGCAAAGGCTACTTTCATAAAGGATAGTTTTATGTTCTAAACTCGGAGCACAGATTGGGAATAAAAAAAAAACATTTGAATTGTGAACCTTTTCCTTTTTTGTTTTTGAAGTTGGTAGAAAAGGCCTGCGGGTTTGTATCTCTCTTGCACTCGCACTCATAACTACTTATGCTAGTCAAAACTAGGTCACAACTAAAATTCTGTTTTTTTTTTTTGTAATTTTCATTTGTTCAAATTTTCCTTAGATTTGTTATGCTGTAATTTATTCAGTATTACTTAGGTTAGGTAAGGTTGGATTTTAAAGCGACTAGAGGACGCCCGTGACTTCTTACGCGTAGAATTAGTTTTAACAACAATCATATACTTACCTACTCTGGGAACGATTTTTTTTATAACTTTTAAACGGAAATTTCAAGTGGGTCTTTGTTATTAGGTTAGGGCCTTTTCAGTACGGCTGAAGCTCAAAAGTTGGCTCTTAAGACTGTAAAAGATACGAAGACTGGATTTTCTAAATCTTGAGTAGCAATTGTGATTCATGACTCATTAGAGTCGGAACTTTTTTGAATGCAGTGTTAAAGTCTAAAATTAAGAAACGGTCACTTTTACACGTGAGTCACGAAAATTAACTGTATAAATAGACGACTAATTTTCGTTACTCGCACGTAAAAGTTACAGTTTCTTAATTTCAGTCCTTAATAAGACTATAAGGTACAATTATTTTAAAAAATACCCAAACATGAGTAGAGTTCTTGAAATTTAGACTCATAGGTCTTTACCAATTCTAGTCTGAATAAACGTCTTTTTCACCTTAGCACCTCAAACAGGCAGGTTTTAATAAGCAGTGACCTCATTAAACAGTGGGTTTGCAATTTTGCTCACTGTTTTTAAACAACAAATAGAAAAACTTGCCGTTTTGAGGTGCTGAGGTAAAATAGTTATTTGTGTCACATGGGAGCAAAATGTCATAATAAGTACGGCGAGGGCGTACATTGATTCCTGAACGAAGAGAAGGATCCTATAATAGAATCCTGAGCGCATTGAGGGATTCAAGAGTTAACGCCCAAGGTGGAAATAATTTTGCTACCGTATGAAACGTACTGCGTTTCACATCACCTATGAGTAAAATAAAAGATCTTAGTGATGAAACAAATTTAATTATCAAAATTATTAAAATCGAAATTATCAAATTTAACAAAATGTCCTTGAACAGAAAAGTAACACTGATCACTCCTAGCAGGGAAGAAAAGTCCCCTTTCCGGATAGGTGATGTGAATTTTGTTTTTTTTTTTTACATTTAACTAAAGCAACTACCTACCTAGTTGATAAGTCGACCGGTTGGAACTTAACTTATAATAATAATATAGAATACATTATACGTACGTTTTAAATTAAAAATAGTATTCATTCATCGGCATCCATTATGCCTATAATATAGTTTATATTCATTCGGCGTTCTCGTAACTGGTTTTTCGTGTGCGAATACGAATTTTAAAAATGTGCCCACATGACATACTACTAGTAGGTACCTAATACACGGGTGAGTTATATTTGCGGATGACACTTCAAAAAACCGGTCAAGTGCGAGTCGGACTCGCGCACCGAGGGTTCCGTACCGCCGCACAGTAGGTATTATTACATTTCATTTTGGATTTGATTTCGAATCGAATCAGTGCAAGCCCATCTCACACTTGGGCATTTTTAGGGTTCGCATTTTCGGTAAGGACTGCCCTTACCGAAAATGTGTTGCCATCCCGTTGGAATGATGGAATGCCGCTAATTTCACCGGTTTCCTTATTCCCACACTGGGACCATGTGAACACTGCTAGTCCTAAACAAAGAATCAATATTTTATTCAATATTAACGTCGAAGAATCTGCTACCAGTTAGATTAAAACCACTTCTGAGAAAAGCCGGCAGGAAGCTAGGCGAAGCGTTATTGTTTAAAACAGTACGTGCTTCAAGTAACAACACTGGCTGCTACTGCGAAGTAATGGTCATAATAGAGACATTTATCATTGAGAAAGTTTAAGTATCAAAGAATAAGGTAAACAAACATCCAGGACACATGATGGTAAGCTATCACTGGTTAGAGCGTCGGTGGCGTTGGTGGGTTAGGGGGTCGTGATCGTAACGTACCGGGTTCGAGCTCCCGCGGTCACCATGTACCAATGAGTTTTTCTAACTTAAGTACATTACCCGATGCTCTTACGGTGAAGGAAAAACATTGTGAGGAAACCTGCACTTTCGAACAGCTGTCTGTAAGAGAGGGTAATTGCACAAAATATTCCTAGAGCCCATGTGTAAGATAAGCAATCACACATACATACACATACATAACGTCAGGCCTTGATTCCCAGAGCTTGCTTATCGCACTACCCCGTAAACTCAAATTATTATCCTCTGGCCCTCTATGTATGTCTATTAAAATATATAATAAATTACCTGAAGCATTGAAACAAGAATCCAGCTTCATAACCTTTACAAAGAAACTTAAAGAACTGCTGATATCAAAATCTTACTACACCATTAATGAATTTGTATATGAAAATTGATAGTAGGTACAGTAAATAGTCCTCTCCCATATTTGCGGTGCCCATCAGGGTTCATAATGAGCTATTCTAGTGTTAACTTCTAAGCTAGCAAGTAAGATCTATGTAAAACATTATGATTGCAATAAATAATTGAGTATTGAGTATTGATTCCCAGAGTGGGGTAGGCAGAGCTACAGATTACCAAACATTTACAACTTGTTGATAATTCTGTTACCACATTTTGCACAATCTGGCTAAGAGGTTTACCAGTGTATTAATGACGGGTGCAAGCCCATGGCCTAACCCTTATTACCCATAGTCGCCTCCTACGACATTCACGGGAAGAGATACATACATATATATATATATATTCCCAAAGTGGAGTGGGCAGAGCAACAGAAATATCAACAACTCTATTAAATGTTATGAAATGTCGTTTGTATAATCTACTTGTGTTATGTTAGTCTTATCTGAGAAGGAATTTTGTTAAATGGAGTCTACCTATATGTAGATAGTTCAAAAGTACAAATACATGCACATACATAACATCACGCCTTCATTCCCAGAGTGGGGTAATTCTAAAAAGACTTGTTGATAGTTCTGTAACCACATTTTGCTTAATCAGGCCAAGATGTTTACTAGTGTATTAGTGACAGGTTGCAAGCTCATCGCCTAACATTACTACAAGCCCTTATTTCCTTAGTCGACATGGAGTAGCACTATTCTAACCCGGCAACCACACGAGTCACAGCTATCACTGGTATTCATTTATTATCCCTGTTGACTTACCTAATACTAATATACTTAAGGTAAAAAGTAGATTAATTTGACTGCATATTATATATACTAATTTCGGATAAGAATATTATTCAGACGAACTTGAGGCAGGCATTAACTTAACGACAACACGTTGGCCTAGTTGGTAGTGACTCTTCCTTCGAAGCTAGCGATCCCGGTTTCAAATCCCGGTAATGGATGATATTTTTGCGATGAGCACCGGTAAAACAAATAAAATTAATACTATAGAAATAAATAATTCGGAATTGCTTTTGACATAATAATAATAATAATAATATCACAGGACAATGTCACACAAAATGACCTAGTCCCAAACTAAGATCTAGGCTTGTACTACGGGTACTAGACAACGATAAACATACTTATATATAGAGAAATATACACTTAAATACATAGAAAACATCCAAAACTCAGGAACAAATACTTGTGCTCATCACACAAATATCTGCCCTTACCGGGATTTGATCCCAGGACCCCTAGCTTCGAAGGCAGGGTCACTACCAACGAGGCTAGCGTGTCGTCATCATGTTTCTGTATTGTTTTTATGTCTGCCGCTATCCGTGTCAAGTAAATAAGATCTATCATAAGATTCATAACGGACTTGGCAGAAGCTCGTGGAGCTAACCCCATGTGCTTCTGTTTACTCCACAAGAGAAAATACTCTTTTACCGAACTGTTGTCCTCGCGTGTGATATCCAGGGACTTATTTCTTTAGTAAGCTCATGCTGCCCTCCTAAGTCAATATGCAGTATCTCAAATTCAATAGCCAAAGCAGATTCAATCCTATTTTGTTGATGATAAGGTTGCATCTAAAACTCGACATTGGCGAAATAAGCCTTGTTAAAAAGGAGTGAAAGTCATTAATTAAAAAGAACATTCATAACATTGACAATACCATAACATGTCAAAATCAATTATTAGATTTTACCGAGTTAAATAAAGCTCCTGATACTGCGTGCTAGGCCTTGTTTTATAAAAGTTACAAATTACAAGCGGAACTCTCTTTTTAAATAGCAAAACCAGTTAGAACGAGACTTCTTAATTCGGGCAAACTATTTTTTTCAATGATGTGGTTTTAAGTAAGCAGTAAAACTATCTCTATCTCACTTACTTCGCGCGGAAGCACATAAAGCCATCCCTTTTCATTCTTGCGTCGGTATGGCAGCATGTTGCCTCTGAAGCTGCCAGCCGCCTACAGCGTCACGCCGTACACCGCGTTAGAACGTTTTTTACATAAATGTGTTTTATCATGTGAAATTTTTACGCTAGTACCATTGTAATTGCAACCTTATTGAATTAACTATACGTTCCTTTCTTGTTTCGTATTGTCCTGAATGGAGAACCTGGGAACGGCGAGGTTAACCTCACCGAAACGTTTGCGCTAGCGTTACGCTGCAGACTACGCACGTCTCTTATAGGGATTCACAGGAAACTAAAGCAAAAGGAAATTGCGTGGATTGACTTCTAAATAAACCCAGTTAGTGCTGAAATAAGTCGCTAACCATTTTATAGGAAAACATGGTACTTTAATGGAATATTCTGTAATTAATACCCGATACTGATAAGTGATGGGGCGTTCACGTTGGGTCCTGGTCTATCGGCGAATACTGCTGTAATATCAAAGAAGGCAGCTAACTGCAATGTAGTCGAAGCATTTTATACTTTATTGGTAACTAATACAATTTAAAATGCTTATACTATTACTTGGGCGGAGGCAAAAATATGTGACATTTAGTTTTTTTTTAATAGTTATTGCATCGATATGTCGAGCGTTTGTACAAATCTAATTTGTAAAAATGTCAAAAGGATTTGTGTAGCTTTCGTTTGTCGAGTCATATTTTCAGAAGCCACTGAAAATAATTGTATTGATTCTGTAGATTGGCCACATCATGTCTGTTTAAATGATTGAAACTGCCTCTTTTCTGTGTTACTTTGATAAGTTTGAAAGTCAGGTTAATATGTCAAATACTTTATTTATGATTTTATGTTCTAAGCCGAGATTTTATGAGTGGTTTCGATGTGACACTTTAAAAACCGGCAAGAGCATGTCGGACCATGCTCTTTGTAGGGTTCCGACGCCATTAGGTATATGTGCAAATAAAAAAGAAAAGCAACTCTAGCGAAATATTGTTTTTCGAGTTTAATATTTATTTCCTAAAAATATTCATAATAACTTTTTTTTTTTTCACTTCTCCCTCTCTAAAATGACTCCTTTTCTCCCAAACCGAACACACACTGTGACACAGAAGTCACAGAAGTGACATTTTATTCTCTAGGGATTAAAGTATTTTTGCTTTTTAATTTACTTATAAAAAGCCTTAGACCACAAATACATGTTGCGATTTGATGATGTTGCCCTTGTCGTCGGAGTGCAAGGCGGAGCCGGTGGAGGCAGGCTGGGGCTGGGCATACAACCTGCACCGCCGAGGTCTTCGTTTCGGAAATGTTGTCTATGGATTATTTGTAATGTTCTAACCCCAAAAACAACCTTGTTGCTGTCTCGTTTTGCATTACACTGACGAATTGAGAGTAAAAATGATAGCGCTATTAAAATGTATTTTTTTCAGGTGAATATGTTAAAACTATTACGCTGTTATTACTAAAGTCTTAGACATGTTTAAAGTGACAGTTTTTTTATGAATTGACATTTACAAAACAAATTTTCAACGATTGTTTAAGTTTTTGTAATAAGAATATTATAATTTAAGATTTATTTTTCTCGCAATCGAAGTGAAAAGCACAGTGTTTACCTCGAGACTAGAAAGCCATAATAACACGCGAACTTCATCCACCCTCGCTTTGCCTGTCTCACGATGGCTTACTTTAGTCCCTTGTTGAACAATCTACTATTTAAAAGCTATTTAATGACACCTTGCTTTACATGTATGAAACCTACTCGTACCAGTTTCTTTTTCATGTTTTTATTTTGTACAACTTTGTTGGGGACATTTAAATGTACATACACATACACACATAATGTCACGCCTTTATTCCCAGAGTGGGGTAGGCCGAGCTACAGAATTAAGTAACAACAACTAAAAAAACTTGTTGATAATTCTGGAACCACATTTTGCACAATCTGGCTAAGATGTTTACCAGTATGCGAGTATTAGTGACAGGATGCAAGCCCATCGCCTAACAAAATTACAAGCCTTTATTCCCTTAGTCGCTTCTTACGACGTCCATGGGAAGACATAGAGTGGCACTTTTCTAACCCGGCATCCACGAGTATTAAAATGCAAGTGTAACTACCAAAATACGCTTTGTTTAAAGATTTAGAGAGTTTCTGAGTTGGACCGCGGACAGACGGTCATGGTGAAACTATAAGGGTTCCTAGTTCGACATCGGAACCCTAAAAAGCCCTTTTCACTCATCTCTTTGAGATTCTTTAAATTATCCAGTGGTTTTAGGTACATTAAAGGATGTCCAAATAAAGTCGTCGGGCTTACTAAGTGACACGATTTTTATGTAACTTTTTCTTCTGTTTTTGAATATTTGAGTACCTAGTTAAATAGGAATGTAAAACTGTATGCTATACTTAAAATTGTAGAACGTTATATATGTGTCAGGTTCAATGAGGCGCCGTTCTCCGGTTACTGTCATTCTGAACCTATTTCGTTAATTATAGTTACTATTTAAAACCTCCTCGAACCCGGCTACACGTCAATTACGTCGCGCGCGAGATAGACTACGCGTCCTTCTCGGCTAGTACATGACGGCGCGCGAGTTACGTCGCGCGCCAAACGTATTAGAACGGTTAGAAAAAGACAGGCAGTCTATCTCGCGGGCGACATAACTCGCACGCCGGCATGTGCTAGCCGTGCTGGTCTAATTAGAACGGTTAGAAAAAGACAGGTAGTCTATCTCGCGGGCGACATAACTCGCGTGCCGTCATGTGCTAGACTGCTAGCCGTGCAGCTAGGCTTACCATGTCGTTGTTTGAATGAAACCGTCCATAAAAATCCATAATTGAATGAAGTCGCATTAAACTATCACAATTCAGATGTTTTTCGGCAAGCTATTTTTGTTTTCTTATTTTCTTTTATATAAATTTCCCTGACTTTTATGCTACTTTAGTCAAGAGCAGTGAAAAAGGGTCACTTAGTACAGAATTTCCATAGAAAATGACCCGTTTTCATTGCTTCTGAGTGTATTAACTAGTGTAACAAAAATATAATTTTAGAAACCCGACTGCACGTTTTGATTACGTCGTCTATGCATGTTAGTAACCTACCATTTATATATTTTTTATTCCACTATATACTTATTGAATTTCTTTTAATTTAACCAGTGACACTCGCTAAGACAAAGCTAAGGACACCTCACTTTTTAAAATCGGTCAAGCTGTTTAGGCTACAAAGGTCACAATAGAACGGACACATTCCCACAAACATACGCGCCAAAAACATTACCCTCCTTCTGGGCCGGTCGGGTAAAAAGAGTCATCGATTCGGCAAATGGACGATATTCTCCTTATGATGTTTCATACAGTTCAATAAAAACTGAGGTTATATAATTTTTGGGGTATTCCAATTAATCCTTGCCCCCTCGTTTCCGGATACTCGTTACGGTCGGCCTTATAAGAAGCTACACACTTTAGTGCTCTGTCACGTTAACGTCATGTTTGAATTACTGCACTCATATGTTAAAGGCGTTTAAGCGACAAGGTACTAAAGCTTGCATCTACTTATAGACCCGTCCATACTAATTTCGCGCAATTCCCATTCAGCTCTCGGCCATCGCCTGATTTGTTAGCAGCACTAATGCAGTGTTTATTGTATTTGCTCATTGAAATTACCATCGCGTATCCATCCCCATTGATCACGTGATTCGTGTTTGTAAATTCTTAATTACGGTGCAGAGATTTCCTTGGGACACTTCCCGATTTACCCTTGATCGGGACGCCAATTGTCTCGATTTTGAGCACAACACCCCACCGATATAAAATGCTTATATTCATTAAAACCGGAGACCAAAAAGGTTTGCCATAGTTGGCGTTGCTAGACATTTTTATTTTGTGCGATTATTGTACTTATTTGTAAACCCAATCTTGATTTTTTTATTGCATTATCCCGGTTTTTGAGAGTCTAGACCTGGCAACACTACTACTACCTTTACCGCTGTGATTTACGTATCCATTGGCGACTGTAAGAGTCCACGAAAAAATTACAGCTATATCTAAAGGTGGCGCTTCACTCGGCCTTGTTTGCCAAATATTGATCTGACATCTCTTACGTTTACCATGTAGAATGAAAGAGATGCAACGACGATATCCTCGGTTAAAAAGCTCCCAACGATTTCAAGATAGCTACAAATTCAGCCCAGGGCTGGAATTCTACAAGGTAATAACGATATCGTTTTTGACCTGTTTCCGTATTGTCAACGTTTTGATAACTCTTATGTCATTTACAATAATGGCGACTGACACATATAAACGATTCTTAAACGTGTCAAACACGATATCGTTTTAACGCACCTGAGTAGAGGCCCTGTAAACTAAGACGTATACAGTGTGTCCCAAAAATCGACGTCAAGCCGGAAATAGGTGATAGGGCAGCTCATAAGCTCTCGATTTAACCCCCATGTTTGTTTTTCTATATTAGATGAAAAGGGAACTAGGGTTTACTTAGAGGAGAAAGTAACTTTGTGTGGTAACTAGAAATACTATGAAAAAATTATTGGCAAGTAGCTTTAAAACGTCCTTAGTTCATAATGATTGTATCGATGTAAGAAACATGGACATAAGGAAAAATTACAATAATTTCGAGCAAAATGATCAATATCTCAATGATAAATATAATAGTGGTGGTAGGACCCTGTGCAGGGTCCGTCCGGATCTCTACCACCACCTTATCCATTAACCACCCGCCAAGCAACAGTGTTCGCATTGTTGTGTTCCGGTGTGGGGATAAGACAACCGGTGAAATTACTAGCATAGAGGCATTTCATCGTAGTCCTCAGGGTTGGCAACGCATTTGAGGTCTTAGGATTATAGTCTTTAGAATTCAATATGGGTCTCAGATTCCACTTACAATCAGGTGGCCTGAGTGCTAGTGCGCCTTCACCTTAACATAAAAAAAATGTGCTAAATATTGCTGAACATCCATGGGGGATAAATCAATAGCTTATGAGCTGCCCTATTACCTATTTCCGGCTTGACGTCGATTTTTGGGACACCTGTAGATTAAATACTCGGAAGGCATCCTGTAGGAAGGTTGAGTCACTTTAACACGCCCTTCCTGTAAATCTGTCATGCCATTGCCAAGTCTCGGCCTAAATTCAGGCGCCCTAGGTAATCCCGTAGTTTCCCTTCAACGACATGCACAGATCACACAGTTTAAAAAACAATGTAAAACTAGACAAGTTACATAGTTCCCGTAATGAATCTGTAGGTCAATTAATCTGGGTCAAACAAGCCTGGAAAAAAAATACACCGTCAAATAACTGCGTTTTGTTTTTATAAATAATGTACTGGCGTTTTAATGTTCTGTCCACGCACGCATTCACTAATTAGGTAAACAGTATCATTACTGTTGACTGACCACTATAGTGAGCCTTACTGTAAGGTGACAAGATTCATAACTGGTCAGGCAATTGTGTTTTGTACTAACAATGTGTCAGATTGTTAGTATCAAATTCATCACAGGTTGTAAAAAAATTGTTAGTTACGGCTTTTTATTAAAAAAAATCTCTAAAAGAACCCAGATGTCGTTGAGAACGATATCGATAGATTTCATATTTCCAACCAGACCGTCATTTACATTAATTAATTTTTAAATGGCCACATTTTCCACATGGCCTCGTGTATATTCAACGTGTAGGTTATAAAAAAATATTCATGGCCACCACTGCGCTTTGTTGGCCTGTCCGTGAGTAGTGACACGCACACATGTGGGGCGCGTTGCGTGTACGCTGCGCGTTAGACGCACACCAAGACGCAAATCCTTGACAAGTCAACTCACACAACGCAACAATAAATAACGCATTTAAGTTGCGTGCGCCGCGTAGATAGCCACGTCCGTTCATTTTGCATAGAATTATCCTCGTTTACTACTAGTTTTTACTGATAAAATAAACTCAACGGTTTCAGAATGTCCACCAGGCTCCTTAATTTGGGTTGGGCTTAGGCCTTGATGGCCAATTATTACTGTACATTTTTAAAGGCCGTAAAATAAATAGACTTAGAAATTGGTGACTGAAAAAACTTCACCAAAGATTGATGGGTTCTTTATAAAAATTGCCTACTTAAAATATTTACGAGCAACAGGTGTTCGATACAAAAAACCCACGCATTTATTAAGTTGAATAATATTTTTGGACGCAACTATAGCAGGCTCTAACGTTTTTAACGCCTTGGATGACCTCAGCTTGCATATTTAAGTATTTCCGTGCTACTATGTACTTGATCACGCACAATTTTGTACACATAGAAACCCAATTTAAAAACTAAATAGCTAACGCACACAATCGCATGCATGCTAGGTGGGTGTGCGTGTGGTTGTGTTAGTTATCGGATAGATGGCGCTAGTGGTCGTCGATCGTTAGTCGGTTCTAAGATGCGTTTCGGCACGAATAGAGTGGGTTTAGATAATGCGCCGCGGGGCGCTACAGGGAGGGACGGCCCAATTTAAAACGCGGCATTCGCCATTACACAATGAATTTATTGCCGTAGCCGCATACTGACACATATTGCGTGCATGACATGTGCGTACCCTGGAATTCTCAACAATTAGCGGTTACTCCACGGCCCAAAACAAACTTTATCCATTTGTAACAATCAATCCGGAACGCTCAGATTAAATTAGCGAAATTGAGTTGTACCGCGAAGATTCCCTCGGATAAAGATGTTTTATAATTCCCGCGGACTAATTTAAAGGTTTAATTGAGGACTGCAGCGAAGTTACGGGATACTGTGATTTTTGTTTGGCCCGGGGCCAAATTGATCGGTCATTTGGCAAGTGTTGTGTGTCGCTGACACCTGTCGTCATGTTGAGCGTTCTGCTCTCGTCTTGTTACTATATAGTTTCCTTAAGCTCCTTGAAATGTTTGTTCTTATTTAACCATTCACGAAGCAGAGCCAAGGGCAAGGGCGTCTTGTTCGATTCCGTTACATCACAGAGTTCACGGTTTTATAATTGATCGATGCTTGAATGTCGATTGTTTTAACTGACGCCCATTTGTCCATTTGTGGAACCAACACTGCGAAAAGCGATTTTTCATTCCTTGAAAGTAAAACTATTTAGAGAGACAATTCCGATGCATGCGAATCAGGTTTAGGATACGACTACACATACTCGTATCAGGTTTTTCAGAAAGTTCCTATGTGATAAAAATAAACACGAATCGTAACCTAATAAAAGTTCTGAAAGTGTAGGTACACGATGAATTAAGATCTTGCATATAGTGATCTCGTTTTTGTCACACCTGATGGTGAGACGTTTGATTCCTACAATACTTAATGTCATCTTATGATGGACCATGTTTAGAGCGAATTAAGTATTGCATTTCATTTCAGTTTATTCATTTTATTTCAGATTGATTTGCTGTCTCAGAAAGTAATATTAACTATTGTTTCTTTTTTATTCTGACAATATCTTCTAAAATTGCTATCTAAAAGTAGGTGAGATCTCTAAATATTGAGAGCTGCCTTTTGTGATTCATAATCTTTCTCCCACCCACCTGGGTAACCCACCGTGATGAGACCATTTAGAAAATTTATTGCATTACTTTAGGTTTCTACTGTTTCTAGGCTTGTGTTAGGCCTCTTTTGTAATATTTGGTTAGAGTTTCTACGCGTTAAAAAATTACAGTCCTGGTTTTTCGAATGGTGCTTTTTTCTTGTTGACTGCGTGTCATCCTCACTGTTAAATTTATTGCTGTTTATTCCAAAACTGGTTTCGGTGAAAAGACGAAGGCAAGGGTTAATAATAATGGAGGGGCTTCCTCTAAAGAGCACTGCTCTGGCCCCTTTTGTCTGTTCTTGCCCACAAGTACAGCACAATTGGCGTACGTCGGATTGTCCTGATTCGGGACCGGTTTTGAAGAACATTAATGGTATGCCCGAATAATAGGGATCCCACTGGTTGGACTGCGGTAGAATTTAACCTACTTAAAATAGAATAATATTTAGCAACACTAGGATTCATGAGTCGGTGTCAAAGTCACTCTTTACATTAGGGATCTTAGGTCGGTAGGTTTTGGTTTACAATATTAACGTCAGCAGTAAAAAGCGGTCTCAGTCACCTTTGTGTTGAATAGTGCATCTGTGGAAATCACTGTTGTAAAAAAAACATTAATTGATAACATTTTCGAATTTTTGAATGTCGAAAACTTCTGGCACATAATATGCACATTGATCAATGTAAAGGAAATCCTACATTTAATGATTAAGTCGAGACTGGTGAAACAGTAAAGAGATGCAACAAACGGTGTCAATGCAGTTTTAATTGAAAAACGACACGCACATATAGTATGCCTCAGACAGACGACCTAGACACTAAAATCAAGCGTAGATACAGCCTTTATCAACTATTCGTATTTGCAACATACAATGCGAATAACCACCGTACGATTTTAAATCTAACTTTTACAGCGATTGAATTTCAAATGAAAAATCGCGTAGTTTGCTATATGACGTTTTCGTGGGCGATAGCGTAATGCGTACTATCGCTTATCTGTGGCGCCGTACGCTGCTGATACCTTATCATATCAACTTGCATTGCCGATAGTGCTGCAAGATTTTCCTGACAAGATTACGTCCTTGCATTTACCCGTGACTTTGTCCGTTTAACTACGAGAATTTTCGAAATATTTTGGATAAAAACCTATCCACCTGTAGTTACCTTACCGTTCTTTCTTCTCTTTCCAAAAACTAACGTAATTTACTCATTTTGATTATTATGAATCTTAAATGTTTTTGTAACTACGATTTGTTTGCAAATAAATTGAAACATCAAAAATAGACACTATAGACAGCTCTATTTCACCATTTTACTATAAAACCGTTCCTGTGACAAAGTCGTTGCGCCGTTTTAACCTGAGTGTAATGTTAGTTACAATGATAGTACAGACTATTCCTTTATGTATTATGTACCTACGAGTAAAAATGCGAACTTATTGTAAGGAATAGAGATACATAATATTTTTAAAGAACGTCATGATAAGCTAACTAGAGCTGTTTTATGAAATGTCGTTTGTATAATCTACTTGTGTTATGTTAGTCTTATCTGAGAAGTAATTTTGTTAAATGGAGTCTATGTAGATAGTTCAAAAGTACAAATACATACACATACATAACATCACGCCTTCATTCCCAGAGTGGGGTAGCCAGAGAGAAATACCAACAACTCTAAAAAGACTTGTTTATAATTCTGTAACCACATTTTGTACAATCAGGCCAAGAAGTTTACTAGTATATTATTAGTGAAGTACAAATCAATTCTATTATATTTGGTAGATCAACGTCTTTATCGAATTGTACAAAATTTCAATGACCATACATACACTTACCATACCTAGTTGTTTAATAAGTTCTGTCGCTTAGATTTATGACCATTTATACAACAAAGAAAGGAGTTTTATAAACCTGTAGTACATCAATCGAAACCTTATCTAATATATAAAATTCTCGTGTCACGGTATACGTTATTGAACTCCTCCGAAGCGGCTGGACCGATTTTAATAAAAAAAATTGTGTATATCGGGTAGGTCTGAGAATCGGCCAACATCTATTTTTCACACCCCTAAGTGATATGCAGGGATCGGAAATTCGGATCGATATTTGCCTAAAGTTGGCGAAATCTCGGAAAAAGATAAGCGATCATGGCGTCGGCTTCTTAAAAATATTATTTTAATAATATAATTTCCGGGATTCTACAAAACGTTAATAGTTATTACCTTACATGTAGGATACAACGTTCCGTTTTGTTCCTATAAATTCGTTAGGTCAATGAGTTACAGGTAAATTAAATAAGATTTGGTAAATCTGTACATGAATAATAATTTCAAACTTTATTATGAAAGTATGCTGGCATAATTTAAAAATCCCGGGAATTTTATTAATGAATTATTTGATTGAGTCCGCCTCCATACAACTCAACAACAAAGCCACCTCGAAAGTTTAGGTAAATATCGATCCGAATTTCCGATCTCTGGTGATATGTGAGTGGTATAAATTGACTACCTGGCTCTTAGACCGTTGTTTTTATTCCATTCATAAATATTTAAATCGTGACTGATATATTTTAATTTTAATTTAATTTTTCCCAGATATCAATATCTGGGAAAAATTAATTATATTGTGTTTGTTATTCCATTTTTTATATTTGTCTTTAGTCTTTAATGTAATATTATTCTAATTTTATCGCACTGATAAATGTTTTGCACGCCTGCATGCAGGCTGAATACACTGGACATATTTAAAAATTAATGTAACATCTGCACAACTGTATTCTGAGCAAATAAATTCTTTGAATCTTTGAATCTTTGATCTTTGAATCTTTGATATAAAAAAAAATTGCAGCGGGCGAAGCCGCTGGCGGGTCGCTAGTTTAATGTAAGAGCTTTAAGCATTCCCGTTCGGGGCAGGAAAGCATGGGTCAAATCACGCACGACGACGATACCGATAATGACAACAACTTTTGTAAGAGTTCTCGTAGTGAGTCGAAATTCGCGTGACATATTAAGCAGAATTTTATCTTTCAATTCTGATACAAATATGTTCCAAGCAACTAAAGATCCGCTTATACCGGTCAATCTTCATGTATCATTCATTAAATCGACCTTACGATTTCACATCAATTTGGAGCAATACGAAAACATACCAAATTTCGTGTCACCAAAATCAAAGCTGGTTTTTGAGTGTCGTTAAGAAAATTACGCTGGTCTCTAAAAATAACCAGAAGAGAAAAAAAGTTTTGGTTTCTAAAAACTAACCTTTAAAGCGTTTTCAAAGAGTATAATGTACAGAAAACTTGTGCCTACTTTAATAGATGCCAGCCGTTAATGTTAAAAGATCGTATCGGGAATTGCGGCGATGGTGTGGAATGATTTTTAGTACCAAGATATAAAAAAATAAACTGAAGTTAGTTTTATTTGATTGAACCTTAGTGACAAAACTTAGTAACTGACTAGGTAATATATTTTCTTTAATGCTTATTCGTCGACTTTTTTTAGTGGAGACTTATGTAAGGATTTGTCATGTAAGTCAGTTTGCACTGTATGGAAGTTAACTTTTAGAAGAATCGAAAATTGGTCAGACGCTACCTATTTATTTAACACCGGGCATCTTGCTTCAAAGGTGTTATTCTTTTAAAAACAGTTTTCGTCGAACGATCGAGTAAGCACACACTACCAGTTTCTCTAAATGTTTCACACATTTCACAGGCTTTATCCGTGGTGTAAACAACATAATGTAGTGGAGTACTAGTGTAACTAGAATATCGTTAATCGACAATGTTCATGATTTCACGAATTTATTTTTATACGGTGACTAAGCTGCACATGAAATGCACAATACATCTTCATGATTTCATAAATTTGTGACTATAGTTTCTATTCATATAGTCATCCTGTTAGTATTTACAGTACAGTAGACTACGAGTACATAGAGATGTATACAGTTTTAGCCCTTATTACACTGCAATAGGGGGAAAAAGTGGACGCATCACTTTATAGTACCGTATCATCATTCGTCTTGAAAAGAAAACTAACAATGACGGTATATGTTATACAGATATCCAACAAATGGTCTCCTGACAGTAAAATTTGGTTGCTTCTTAAAGTATTGTGATTCTAGTGAATTAGCGTCTAGATTTCACAAGAGCCTTACAAGACGTTAGGTAAATCAATAAAGTTAAATCTATACCAATGAAAGAAGTTGAAGTGTCTGTCTGTGATTTTTAAATGGATGTTGATCTAAGTAATAAATAATAATGAGTCGGAAAGTTTGTCTTGAATTGGTTCCGAAACGGCTCAACGGATTTCAATGGAGATTTCAGGCATTCACACTGGAGTTTTCGGGTATGTTCCATTTATATATCTTGCAGGGTTTAGAAGATATGAATATTGATATTTGTAAAGCGAAGAGAGGGTCGCTAGTCGCGTTTTGCTGTTGTTACTATCACCTTTAGTTGATATGGGTGGATCAACTTTTCGTTGTTGTTATTCTGTCCCGTAAGCCAGGAGACAACAGTAATAGAGTTCCTTAGAAAAATGGTTATAATATACACCAGTAATACGCTTGGAAGAGAACCCATAAAAGAATGGACTTGTAATTGCCACAAAAGCCGATGTTTGCTGGATTTATATACTTTAAAATCGTGGTTTTAAAGAGTGACCCAGGAGACGTCACCATGGCAACGAGATACAAAGAAAAGTTGATTGACCCATATAATGTTTATAAAGTAATATATTATTTAATTTATGTCAACTAATACAAAAACTCTCTTGGTTCCTCTTTTGAAAGCCATAGATTTGTTCAAAAAGTTTCGCTCTAGGAATGTGGTAAAAATTATGTATCATGTGGCATCCTTGCTCGTCGTCGCCGGCGCATACGGAAACCCTTTCCGGCCCAAGGCCAACAAACCAGTTTGTTAACCGGTATCATCAAACCCGATCGTGGCTCCTGATCTCACCACGGATTATTTCCTCGGCCTTTACCATATTTGCTGCCCAAAGCTGTTAGTTGTATGTGATTTGGACCCAACGGTGTGACATTGGCGTTGATGCCGGTTTGTTTGGTTTTTGCGAGGGAATAATGGTTGGAATGAGCGTCATAAACATGATGGTAGTGGTACAGGGAGGGGTTTCTGTATGTTGTTCTGTTGTTTTTTTATGGAAAAGTTATTGCAATATGTTAAAAATTACGCTTCTTTTCAGCAAGTAGACCTTAAATGTAAAATGCTTTACTATTAAACGAGCAATATTTGTATATGTTTGTAATCAGAATCTTGAAAATGGCTGTAACGATTTTAAGGAAATTGCGGAAAAGGTGTTTGTTGAGTTAAAAAAATCGATCTGTCAAGTCGTCATATTCGGGAAAATTGGGGTTCCGCTGAAAAATTGGGTTCCGAGGTAATTGATTTATATAGACCACACTCTCAAATTGTGATTTAATAGTGTCCTCTACATATGCCCGAGTAGAGCTCGGTCTCCCAGGCACCTAGCACTTAAAGTACATAACAGTAATAATGATATTCTAAGAGCAAACCATACTGTAACTCAGGCGGTTAAGCCTTGTTGTGACCATTTTGGAGATTATTCGTTTCTTGATAAGTACAATGATAAGCTAAACGCTCTTACCATAGACCATCTCGTTTGAAGCGACTTTAATGGAATGCCGCGTTGAATATAAATCCACCTTTATCTGCCACCATTTTGGTAACTTTCCAGCCAAAAACTCCTTTGTGAGTCGGTTTTGTACAGGAATCACGGAGTTGGGCCCCGAATGCGTCAAAGAACTTCCGTTTCTAGGATTTTTACCTTTGCGGCGACTTGATTCGAGGAAGCAGACAAGGTTTAGCGTTATGATTGACAATGTTTTTTGAGTACCTTAGAAGGAAAAAAATCTCAACGATTTTATATTTAATAAGGAATTATTAGACGATTCTTATAAGATGAATTATGATCTACCCATCAAAGAATATTCTGAAGTCGACGTGCTTTAAGGTTTAAGCGTGTTTTAAGCGTGATTAATTTAAATAAAGTCTGAATAATCACGCACTATTTTTTTTTTACTTTAAGATGAACTTTGTTCTGTGATCAATAAAAAATATTTTATTATAATTAACTCGTCCTTCGTTCAAACCTTTCTATTAAAAATTGTCACTATCGAACGACTTAATCGTGATTAGAGTGCGGCCGTAAGTTTAATTTGCGTTCTGCACTCTTTGCCGGTGGTGACCACATATTAAAAATCGGGCATTAAAGTATTGTCAAGCCCCCACGTAAGCCGTGAGAATATGCCGACGGAGTACGTAGCTCGCTTCAGTTTTTACGAAGTCATTAGCGTGGAAACATCTGCTTGGCACATTAAAGTTTTGAGCTAAGAGGGAAGGAATTGAGGAGAGTGGCTTGTTAAATAAGATCTGTAAAGTTCCCGAACACGCATAGTTTATTTATAAAATAAACCTTTCTCAACACTTCTTGGAAATGGGAATATTTTTTGTCTCGTTTGGGGCCAGAAAATATCGCAAAATTTTATGACTGGCCGTTTTCATGCAAAAAAAAATATCTTGGGCCTAACATACATAAAAATACATATTGGTTATACTAATTACGTAAATAATTAGTTGAGAACAACATCATCTCTGCGTTGGCAGAGAGTGCAATTTATTGTCTATTTAGTACATACACTATATAATATAGAGGGCTTCAGAGAACTATCAAGGGGGTAAGTGCATGATTAGTTTATATAAATCTGTATTCATTTTTGTTTGTACACTTATTCCTGTTTGTTTCTCCAATAAAATAAATAAATAAATAAAATGTTTCGGCCAAATATATGAGTCGTCCATAAATCGCGCACTTTCTACCCTCGGCAACAATGTACCAAGGCGAGTGCTTTAGAACGATTAAAAGTACACCGATTAAAAACCTATTATTGAAAATTATTCTAGTTGAAATTATGACAAGTAAATCATAACAAAGTGTAGTGTGGGTAAGGTATTAAGCAAACTAATATTTAACTTGTTTTTTTTTGTAAAATATAAAAGACACCATCTCCGTCGCTTTCCATACCCAGCTGTTTAATGCGTACCTACCTCTATAGTACACAAAAATGAGCGTAGGTATAAGTAACTAGTTTCTAAGTGATTGATTACCAGCTGTTATCATTGTAATATCATCTTTTCTCACCGAGTCGTGTCAATGCACTTTTGACAATACCCGCATTTTTTATTTTATCCAAAAACGTTATGGTGGTTTTGTATTTGCGAATATTTTTTTGCAAGCATGCAATTTCGTAGTAGTGCTACGACGTAGGGGTTACGTAGCTGCATTCGCTACGGTGCATCGATGCACGCGTAGCGCATCTACGTTGTATGCGCTTCGTAGCAGGAATGGCTACGATTGTCCGTTTCTGATTTAGTGAAGATAATTTAATTTATTTAGCATCTAAGATGCTTTTGTAACAAAGTACGCAAGATATTCAATGCAATATAGAATCTCTTGATGTTATGCTATTTTAGTTTGTGGACACAAAAAGCTCATCATTATAAATGAAAACCAAAATAAAAATAAAAAAAAAACTACGGACCGCACTTCTAGCGAAAACTATTTGGAATAGCGTCTAAGATCTTTAATAAAATGCCGAAAACTGTTTAAAAACTACAAAATAATGTTACTATTAAAAATATGTATACGTTGTAGAAAATAACGCTTATTTCATACAAGAATCTTTAGATGATGTAAAAACAAAAACATATGATATATAAACTATTTAGAATGGTAGGAATACGGGTAATAAAATACCCGTAATTCCACCAGGGGGGCATGTTGGTTCCCATCACGTTAAAAAGGGAAAATCAAAACGTCAAAATGTATATTTATTTTGCAAGGATGCATCCCGCAAAACATAGTGATCCTAATTAAGCCGACGTTACATAATGTTTACACCTTTACAAATAAAAAAATATTTCAAAATGTGGCACACAGAATGAACGCAAAGAAAAATAATCGAGGTTATATCAGATTTATTTTCAGTCATATTAGCGTGTTCTACTAAAAACAAACATGCACAAATGATCATTACTAGACCATAACACTGCGTTGCTATACTGACTGCGCGAGCGCCGGCTATCGAACCCGGCGGTTTATTTTGAACCGCGTGTTTTGGCGGCTGCGCCGGCTGGGAATAAGTTCTTGCCTACGCGCAGCATTTTAACGAAGTACCTGTTATGTATCTACTTATGTCACAGTTTTGGTTATGTCTCAATTTTATTATTATTGGTTAGGGTGATAAGATTTATTTATAAATTCAAAATTCAATAGTTTATTATAATATTGTAAAATTAAAAAATAAACTAACATTATTTCAATGTTTTAATTTGAACCACACGCATTTAAACATTTATAAAGACTCCGCTGTCCGTCTGTCTGTCTGACACCAGGCTGAATCTCATGAACCGTGATAGCTTGACAGTTAAAATGTTCACGGGTGATGTATTTTGAACTGAATAAAATTAATATTTAAGTGGGGCTCCTATACAACAAACGTCACTTTTTTTGCTGTTTATTGGTCGATATTAATAACGATATTTAGTTGTATATTCACTTAAAAAATAACTAGTAAAATGAAAATAAAATAAATATTTAAGGGCGCCTCAAATACATAAAACGTGTTTTTTTTGCTGGTTAATAGAGTGTCTAATGTTGTATGGCACGGAACTCTTCGTGCGCGAGGTCGACTCGCACTTGGCCGTTTTTTTTTTAGTTTTCCAGGAAGGGTAGGTAGGTTTAGGTTATTCAATGTTAGTTTTGCAACAGGCTCGAAGAGCCATCGCGCCCAGAAATAGGGGCTGCGCGAGAGCGGTAAAAGCTACTATGTAATAGGGAATGCAAATAACTGGTCAAAAGCGGTTATTAACCGTCTTTTGCATACTAAATTCGGTTACTAACCGGTTATTTGCATTCCCTACTATGTAATACATGCGTGTAGGTAAAATTATGAATGGGGAAAATGCGAATGGTAAATGAATAATTATTAGTGAGATAAAATTCATGAATGAGGAAAAATGACAATGGAAAATGCGCTTCAGGAAATAAATGATTTTGAGGAAATGATGTAACCATACTTCACCGTTTAAGTGAAATTTGGTTCAGATTAAAGCCGCTAATGCACCGCGAGCGGGGGCGGCGCTTTGCGGCGCGTTCCGATACAAAATACGCCCCAGCCTTGCTTTGAGCGCACTCTTTAGTATGGGGACGCGATATATTCGCAAATACAAAACCAGCATAACTTTCTTGCACGAAATAAAAAATGCAGGTATGTATTGTCAAAAGTGAGAAAAGATGATATTATTATTACAATGATAACAGCTGGTAACCAAACGTAGAAACTACGTACTTTTATCTCAATTTACACTCATTTTTGTGTGACTATACTTAATAGCCGTACGTATTTAACAGCCGGGTATGGAACGCAACGAAGATGATGATGATCTCTAGTATATTTTAGAAAACTTTAAATTTATATCAATTTGAAGATACATTATTATTCAATAAAAGAGGCCTTTAAAAGTTCTCATACAAAAAATGCTTCCGCCACGCTTTGGGCACGCTTTTCGGTACGGAAACGCGCCGCACCGCGCCGCCTCCGCTCGCAGTATGTTTACGGCTTCAGTATAAGACCTAGAGACGAATTAAATCACGGATCATATTTAAAAACATCTTCTTTTTTCTTAATTTAGATGGTTTAACTGAAATAGTTTCTTACATACGAGTAAAGTACTTATAAAAAAGTTGGCAGTCCATTCTTTTGAATCACATGACGAACGCCACAGACTACCAACAGCGGTTCATTGAGAGTCTGCACACTCGCGTATTTACTTTGCATGTGGCTCTTCTTTTTTTAAACGATGACGGTCTAACTTTACACACTTGTCTATGATAGTGGACGAAATTGGAACTAACGTGTTTTCATACTACTTTTGTGGACAGTGGCGCCACTACCATTAACTTTGTCGTGTTCTAGCTGAACAAAGAATAGAGCTGCAATTTTGACAGTTGACTGAACTTTGATTCTGAGTAAAATCTGCACGTGTAAGTATTTAGGGTTCCAGGCTTTGTTTTCAAAGAATTTTGTTTCTGAAACTGTCGTATTTCTTTGTTTGCCTGCTATATGTATTGTTTTTGCAATTTTATATTATAAAGTATGTGAATCATTCAATTTTTCAAATCTCGCAGCCGACAAGTCATCGGTTTTTTTTCGAGAAAATTAATAAATTTACAACAATTAATAACATCTGTACGCTACAATTATTTTTTGATCTACTACCTCATTTAAATCTCAATAGTATTTAGTTTTGCAGACTTAGATCTAGTCCAAATTGGTTTAAAAGTTGATTGTATAATTGTTCAGTATATCTTATTGTTAAGATATTTTTTTTTATCATAGAGGAACTTAGCAATATTTATCAGTATAATTAATATGTTAATCTAGGACTGATCCTCTAAACATCAAACATTGCGTTATTCGTAAAGCTTTAAGGTCGTAAGTGGCTAACAAAAATACATTGTTTACTCAACTACCGTTTTGTTTGCACGGGTTTTGAGCTATTATATATAATAAAAAAACACTATGAAAAAATTGTGGGTGAATTCAGCTTTCAGAGCTTTACGTAAACCGATTCCCATCAAATCTTTGGGTTAAAACCACCTCGTCCGAACAAAATTCGGCAGCAAACTAGGGAGAAAACTCATAACCCGTTCGATTTTGATCGGGGATTCCTCATTAACTTATTTATATTCGTAACGATCTTTCGTCTAAACTAAAATGAGGTAACAAAATTACTTTACACAATTGATCCCTACCACAGAACCCAATTTAAAATACTAATCCAGCCTATCTCGACCTTGATACTTTTTGTTCAGCGCATGCAAAAAGCCAGTCCTTGCAAGTCTATGGTTCCATTATCTATGAGTAACGCTGACTAACCAACGGTTGCAAACAACTGCATCGTGACCAGAGGCGCGCAACCTTCGGACCGTATATTTCCGTATTGGTGATTCACTATGCTTTTTTGCTGGTGAATTTTATACGATCGAATGTAGCTTAGTTTGAATTTGGAATGAGAATCTGACCTTCATGTTAGGGCTATGGCTATGTCTTAAACGTCTTTATAACAGCAGAAGGTTTTGTGTGTGACTGTATTCAGGGTTTTTTTAAATATTAAGTGAATGTCTATTGTTGTTACCAAATTGAAGTAAAATGTAAATTGTTTAAATTTTTAGCCTTACACTTAATTCTATTTACAATTCTTCTTTTTGTTAAATGAGTTTTGGACGGTAAAATTTTGCAAAAAATATTAATGCCCATTTTTATGATTAATTGTCTTGTTGCAATATGACGGTATGGTTAAAGTATGTGTTTGTCATTAAGAACATATGTTACTAAATACTTTGTTATAAATAACATTTATACGATCATACATTAACTACATTAATGTGCCTTTAATTATTTCATCCTATCTTATTATCTTTGGCAAAAAAACACCTAAAAATCCGGGCAAGAGCATGTCGGACAATGCTCAGCGTAGGGTTTCGAAGCCGTTAAGTACTACAAACATAAAAATCAACAAGAAATAACTAATTTTCAATTTATAAACAAATATATTTGGTGCTGTCTTAGATGATTTTAGTAGGTATAAACACTTTAATCATCTGTATCTCAAGAACCAATGATGTCTACTTAGTCGTGATAGTTGTCGTTTTAAGTTCGTTGTATGTGTTTTTAATTATTTTTTTATAGAACTTGAGTATTTTAGTTTTGGATGAAGTTGGGGGGTGGGGACAATTTAGGTACTCTTACAAAAATTAGCGCTTTAAAGCTTAATATTTCATAAACGGATCCCGTAATCAATTGTTTTGACAAACCCGTAAATTTTTGAAAGACCTATCCATCGACATTCCACACTATGGGGTAGGGACCTATCCATCGGTATTCCACATTTAGGGGAGGAACACTATTTTTTTTTTTAAGATTTTATTTTACCACTTTGTTGGCGTAATTATATGTATATTCATCCGAAATAACAGCTTTCTAGTAGGTACTAAGAGTTTGAGCTAGGCTGCGGACGGACGGACGGACGGACATGGCGAAACTATAAGGGTTAGTTTGACTAAGGACCCATACAAAGGTAGGTATTTCTGCACCAATTTAGTCATGGTAAAAAGCTAGTTGTGATTATTAAAGTTACCATTTTCTAGTTCCCATACATTGACCTAGTCCCAAACAAAGCCCTAGGCTTGTACTATAAACATGCTTATATAGAAAAATACATACCTAAATGCATAGAAAATATCCAGAATAAGGAAAAAATACACAAGCTTATTACACAAATATTTGCCCTTACCTACCGGGAATTGAAACCGGAAACGCTATCTTCGTAAGCCTCTTTCTTTTCCACTGGGTAAAACCATATTGCCTTAAACATGTGATCGTGTAATCCCCACTCGTTTTCCCCATGGTTAAAAAAAAACACATTTTTTTTACGAATATAATTTTTCATCCGTCCTTTTTTTCAGGGCGGGGATCGTGATGGCAGTTTAAATAATAGGTAAGCGATTTTTTACTGTAAATATATTATAATATCATAGACTGGGATTTGGGTAGTTATACTTTGCCTGAGTAGGTAGTGAACAAAAAGTAAAAACAGAAAACCACGTGACTTACACCAACACACATCAACAATAAAAAACAGAGTATAGATATGTTCCGATCCTAGCAAGGGTGGAATCACATCTACTAGTACCAATTCGCATTTTGTCTATAGAAAATAGCTACTTTGTATGAAGATGCGTACGCATCTATTCTCCTTTCGCATGCGTACGCATCTTCATAAATAACCAGGGACCGTCCCGCTATCCCATTCAAGGGGTTTTGAATGGGTTTTTATTAGGGTTTTACTTAGAAAAGCCATATCGCTTAAAAGCCGTTCGATTTGCTATTAAAACCCGCTATCCTATTCAAGGGGTTTCGAATGGGTTTTATAAGTCTTTTACTTAGAAAAGCCGTTCGATATGCTTTATAAAGCGCTATTTATAAGGGTTATCTGTGCTTTAGCTGTTAAGGTTTCCCTTATAGTGAATGGTTAGTTTAACAAATAACTTAGTCATATATTTCGTTCCAAGAGGTTATTCTTTTAGTGGGGTATTCTATTGAGAGCTTAGTCTTTCAAAGGCTTTTATCGATGAATGGGTGAATGGGTGGGGGTCCCTGTAAATAACAGACATTTTCTATAGACAAAATGCGAATTGGTGCTGACAAAATGAAATTTGATTCCACCCTAAATTGCGTTTGGAAACAGAGAAACTACAATACGTTCAATTGTTTCACTAATGAATGATGGACAGTACCCTTACCATGACTACCATGAGTTGCAATTACCGTACTCGCTAGCGAGTCGAATGCTCTGTCCCTCACAGTATTGTAGTAGATTGAAAGGGACAGAGCATTAGAATCTCTAGCGAGTATCGTACCTGTAACTCATGGCAGATGGGTCCAGATACGGAAAAGAGAGTAAGAGATATATCGTCGATTCATTTGGCGGAAACAGAGCAAGAGTGGTTAATTGGGCCTTTTATGAATCTTCAACTTGGGCGCCGCAGTAACATATTTACTTACTGTTTATTATGTAATATCATTGCTCATTTATCAAAATAAACAACAAATGTTATCTTAGCTTATCTGGTAAAGATACGGGATTATTATTTCCATTGATGGAACTAGATGGACTTTTTTTCCAAGTAGTTAATAATGCAGGGTTTAATTTAATGCAATTAAATGGACTGTTCCTAAGTATAAATCATAAAAATAATATAAAAACGAATTCAATCAATAGAAAAAATTATGTATACTTAGGTACAGTCCATTTATTTGCATTAAATGAAGCCCTGCTTTATTAATGTAACTACTTGGAAAAAAAGTCCATCTAGTTCCACCAATCGAACTAATAATGTAACCAGTCGGAATAGACCGAATCTTTTGTACATCTAATACGAAACGTCGGTTTCTTTTTGAATATTCTAGAGGGCAAAGTCGAAGTAAAAACAGGAAGAGGAAGACCTAGGCTTACTTACTTTAGCCAAATATGACAAGGCTAATGTCGTGTCGTATCAGGTGAAAAACCTAGCATAGAACAGATATAAGTGGCGATTACTCCACCGGTTGCCAACCCCGTGTGGTTGCCGGGTTAGAACAGTGCCACTCCATGTCTTCCCGTGGATGTCGTAAGAGGCGACTAAGGGAATAAGGGCTTGTAGTACTGTTAGGCGATGGGCTTGCAACCTGTCACTAATACACTAGTAAACTTCTTGGCTTGATTATGCAAAATGTGGTTACAGAATTATTAACAAGTCTTTTTACAGTTGTTGGTATATCTGTAGCTCTGCCTACCCCACTCTGGGAATGAAGGCGTGATGTTATGTATGTATGTATGTACTCCAGCGATAAGAGTCTAGCTTTTGAGTTAAATGATGATGATAAGATTATTTTGTGCAAGACCCACCCTCAGCTGTTCGAATGTGCAGGTTTCCTCACGGTGTTTTTCCGTCACCGTAACAGCTTCTATACGGTAAAAACGATATTGCCTTTGACGTGTTTCCGTATAGTCAACGTTTGCCAACTTAATTTATTTACTTGACAGCAATGGCTGCCGAGTTAAAAACAATACTATAATAAGTCAAACGCAATATCGTTTTAAACTAGTAGAATAGAGGAGGAACAGATTACGAAATACCCGAACTCTCATTTAGTAGTATTTGATCCAAAACGTCCGATTCCCAAAATACCTGAACCGAAAACACCTGAAAGGTAAAATGTGTCAGATTTTTTTTTATGTTAAGGAGAAGACACACGAGCACTCAGGCCACCTGAATGGTATGTAGAATCTGAGACCCATAGACATTTTAATTCTCAAGACTATAATCCTAAGACCTAATGCCTCTATGCTTGTAATTTCACCGGTTGATACATGACAATGGTCATGGAAGGTTATTGGTAGTTCAAATTTAAAGTGTTTTGAAATTAGGTAAAATGTGTTTCAGGCGTTTTTGGGATAAAAACAGATTATGATGCATCATGTTGAGATCTAGACGTGTTGGTAACAGGGTATTATGAAATTGAGTCGTGAAACCGACTCGAAAAAGTCATTGGTACCTATCGATCACGAGGCAACACTTTGGAATAACCATGGGGTAGCTTATGCCATTGTTCAAATTCTAAATTCAAATTCAAATTCAAATTCATGGCGTGGTTATGGGTATTACAGTTGTTCTTATAAATAGATTAGAGTTCTCCAAATCCTACCTCATAGAGGCGTACAATATTATAAACTTAGATCTAATTATAGTATTTGTATTAGTTATTTAACAACCAACAAGTAGCTACGAATATATTGATTTTACATAATTCATATTACTTATTGCCTACCATTATTTTATTAAGCACCATTACCATTGTTGGTCCTTATCTGGAATTGTGACATTTGCATCTTACAGAAAGTGACAAAGAATGGCATAAGCTACCCCACGGTTATTCCACGTTTATAATTAAGGGGGTAAGCCACTAGGCGGGTGATTCTTCGGCGTTTTGACCGCCGCGCCGTCATTGTTGTCTTTGCATATTATTTCAGATATAATTAGCACTTCTTTAATTAATTTACAAGAATTATAAACTATCCCTGGTACTGCTTCTAGTTACATCAAAATTTGCTCGAAGTCATCATTATTTTGGTCAATATATTGAAGACAACAATGACGGGCGGTTAAAACGCCAAAAATTTGCCCCGGCCGCTCTTACAAAAGATATTAGGTAGGTATTCATGGTATGATTGTTATGTGTGACGTCAAATTGTAGGCATCCTTAGTTTTTACCCAAATGACGACATACCAGAAAAAAGTGTTAAAAAACATGCATTATTATTCAAGTAATTGTGTAAAATGGTTTTTCCTGTTACGTTCTATTCCTGTGGAAGTTTGGCTGTTACCGAGATATGGGTTTTTTCCCTGAAATATCTCAAAGCTTGTACTTTCCCCCGTCATTTCATAAATTTTAATCATCCGTGTTTAAATTTATTCACGTTAATTACATACAATTTTACATGGATGTGGATTAAAGAAATAATTTGAAAATGATCTATTTTTTTTTGTTTATCCCGTCCAAAGTTCTGTGGTCCTAGTGACATAAGTTACAAATCTTTCGAGGTTTTAGTAAAAAGGGTATAACTCTAGTTCACCTAGTGATCCTTATAATGTAAAGTGGTATGAGAAATAATTTTGAGAAGAGTGATCATTATGATATAAAATGGTATGGGAAACATTTTCGTAGTTCCAATAATCTAATTTGCACTTTTATATGAACTTTGGCGCACCCATTTGTTTGTCGCTGCCGTCATGTAATCGATATCTATTATTTATAAACTTATTATCAAGAATATTAAATCCGTTTGTACTATAGCCACAGAAATGTCGGTCTGTGAGTGTGTGACTTCGTGGGTTATTCAGAAAGGTTCTCAGCTAGATTTGATGGAAATCAGTTAGGCCCTTCTATAGTTAGCAGGGGCGTATTCTCTTAAATAACCCTTATGGTTTCGCCATGTCCGCCTGTTTGTTTGTCCACGTTTATCTCGGAGACTCTTGGTAGGTACTGTAGTACAAAGCTTTAGTTTCAATTACGCCGACAAAGTTGTAAAAAAAATATTGAACAAAAAATATCTTTTTTTTTTAGTCTCATACAAGTAAAGCTGAGGTATTTTTTACATTATGCCATCCAGTGAGGTATCACTGTATAGCACCTAAAAAATAATGTGAACATGTTGCTATAAATTTTTACGTATAGGAAATATTAAACCCATCATTAGAATAAAAAACTTCGATAGTTTTATTTTTTTAACTATGACATTTTAGTGGTGGAAGGACCCTGTGCAGCTTCCGTCCGGATCGCTACCACCATCTTATTCATTAGTCTACCGCCAAGCAGCAATATTCGCATTGTTGTGTTCCGGTGTGGGGATAAGACAACCGGTGAAATTAATAGCATAGAGGCATTCCATCTTAGTCCTCAGAGTTTGTAACGCATTGCGGTCTTAGGATTGCAGTTTTAAGATTATAGCCTTGAGAATTAAAATTTCTATGGGTCACAGATTCTACTTAGTTTTGATTTTTGGTTTAATAATTAAACACCTAAACCATTACTTGAGTAAAAGTTGTGGTTTTATAGTAAACAGCAATTATGGCTATTTGAAGCTGCATTCGTCACCCGCAATCTATATCCATCTCACGTTCTTCGCGCGGAGGCACATAAAGCCATCCCTTGATTCTTGAATGGGTGTGGTAGTATATGAGGCCTTAAGATGACGGTGTCGAGATGAATCATAGATGTCCTTTTCTTTGAGATTTACTCTGATGTATCTTGAGACTTAGCCAAGATCAGCTTATTCATGCGGTCCTAAGTGTAAAGAGTAGCTATAAAATAAAAATCGACGCTGTTATGTTTAAACAGTTGCGTGAGCGCAAATATAATAAATAATGACCTAATCTACTATAATACTTCTATGTTGCATTGAAATGTTTTAGCGACTTGGTAAATGTGAGGTGAAAAAAGTGCTGGTTATGACTATGACTTACGTCATATCTTTGGAAAACAACTTCAACAACCTACACCTAGTTTATTACAGCTAGTTTATACCTAAACACTTAATCATACAAATTACTTTCATGTATTAGCCAGTCGCATAAAAACACCAATTTATTTTACATGTTGTTATTAGCATTTTATGTGTGCGTTGTCCGTTCAGTTTGGCTAGACAAGTTGCATTCGACAGTCGTTAGCGATTATGTTTCGATAGACAAATGTATGGAGTTGACGTAAGCCACCGAGATAGTCACGTGGTACTACAACATTTTTCAATCGAAACGTCATAATCGCTTACGATCGTCGAATGCGACTTGTCTAGCCCCACTGGGGAGTTATCGTAGCATGGCTTTGCAGTTAATTTTATGGCGAGCGTAATGTACCTATACCAGTTATACAGGGCGTCCCACATGGAGGAATTATAGATGGAACATTTTACTGAAAGAAGACATTATTATAATTTAAATAAAAATTTGAACTGCATTCATACATTTTTTAATAATTACATGGTTGAACCGGGAATCGAACCCGCTACACGAGAAAATAAAATACCGTTTAGCTTTATCATACCGATCGAAAGGCTTCATCATAAGGATTATTTTTTGCTGAATAACATAGTGTCAGATATAAAAGGAAGGCCACGAATTTTAACATTTGTTGTGTTATTTTGTTCAGAAAAATGAAAAGCTGACATTGCCGTAAGGCCATTCAACTGACGGTATCATTTTAAAGTGCCTATTACTAATGAATCGGTATCCACTTGAGAAGTCCGCATTATATCCCTATTATAATTTAAATGCATGATAAAATGATAAAGAGATACGTAATTAGTAGGTACCTGGTTGTATGCAACCAATCTAGTTTCTGTCCAATCAAGTTTCTGCCGTATCCTGAATCTGCCGAAAGACGCGTAAATGATTTTGTCTACAAGCAGAACTTAGACGTATTATTCTAAATATCCACAACAAGAGGGTCAAAAAATCGATAGGCAGCGAAATAATTAAAAGAGTGCGACTTTGTATTCAACAGAATGGGACTCATTTTGAGCATTTGCTAAATAAAATTTATAATTCTTGAACTATAAATGTTAAAATTCATGGTCTTCCTTTTATTTGTGACACTATGTTATTAAGCAAAAAATAATCCTTATGATGAAGCCTTTCGATTGGTAAGATATAGCTACAGGGTATTTTTTTCTCGTGTATCGGGTTCGATTTCCGGTTCAACCATGTAATTATTAAAAAATCTATGAATGCAGTTTAAATTGTTTTATAAATTAAAATAATGTCTTCTTTCAGTAAAATGTTCTATCTACAATATTCAAGGTACTTTCCCTCCATGTGACATAGCCGTGGGACGCCCTGTATAGCTCTATCCTTATCTCTCATAGTAAACTGAACTGCATAGCTAAGTATGTCATGACTTATGATAACCCTCCAGTAAAAAAATTGCTATTGAATCACCAACTTCCTGATAAGGTTGAATCTTTAGACATAGCTCAGAATTGGATGACAATGCTTAAATCCTCGGTTGACAAACCCGGAGGTCATTTTAATGCCTATTGCATTCTACTCGGTAAGACCATATTGCTTCTGACATTTTATCGTATTGTTTTAAAGAATGCCGCCATTACTGTCAATTGTAAGAGCTATCATAACGTTGACAATACCATTGCATTTCAAAAGCAATGTGATTTTATCAAGTGGAATAGATCCCTAGTACAGTCAAAAAAACTTATATTATATCTATATACGCC
Organism: Acleris holmiana; assembly: GCA_949316455.1. Classification (NCBI taxonomy): domain Eukaryota; kingdom Metazoa; phylum Arthropoda; class Insecta; order Lepidoptera; family Tortricidae; genus Acleris; species Acleris holmiana. The sequence goes on along the minus strand of OX438763.1, from coordinate 21,253,232 downwards.
CATCCCGTCTAATTTGTGTACATAGACCTTATTTTTAGTGGCATAGCGGCGTGTAGGTATTTTTGACGTATTTGGCATGTATATATACGAGGTGCTGCGGTCCAAAAGTTTCCGGCTTAACAGAGAAAAGAAGTACATATACTTATTTATAAAACCTTTTTTATTATTCGGCAGTCTCCTTCTATTCACTTTCAATGCACTTTTCAGATCTCTTAATAAGCATTTTTACCCCCTTCCCCTTATAAAAATGCTCAGAAGTTTTGTCCTCAAGATGGGCGTAAACCGCACAGGTCACTTCATCTGAAGAAAATCTCTTTCCCCTTAAGTCTGACTTAAGTTTCGAGTGCAAAAAATAGTCACCCAGGGCCAGGTCGGGACTATGAGGTGGGTGGTAAATTTCCTCTAAGCCACATTTTGCAACAGCAGCCTTGGCAATTGAAGCAGTGTGAACGGTTGCATTGACGTGGAGAAATCGAACACCTTTGGCTAAGTTTTCCACGACGCTTCTGCTTGATCGCCTCTCGTAACTGCTTAATAAGGTGGCGTAGTAGCTGCCATTTACCGTGGTATTCCTTTCTTTTATGTTAATCAGTAGTATTCCGTGACAATCCCAGAATACCGTAGCAATAATATTTTTGGTGGATTATGTAACATTGGCTTTCCTAGGCTGCTTTTCACCAGGACAACGCCACTCCATCGATACCCTTTTAGAAAGAGGATCGTCGTACAAAACCATGGTTTCATCCTCCGTAACAATCGACTCCAAAAAATCTTTCCGTGTCCTCTTTACGCGTCTAAAACTTCTTAAAAACACGCTTTTCGCTCACTTCGCTGCGAGCTCGAAAGAAGTTTGGGCACCTACCTTGCACTAACTTTATTCATGTGAAGATGTTCATGAAGAATCCTTAGACTCGTAATTTAAATATATATTACGTTAGTTACAAAAACAATTCCAAGAAAAATTACATCGCTATTATATTAGTAGTGTAATTTACCACCAGTAATTACATGCTATGCGTTAGACACATGTCTTCAAACCAACACATGGTGAGGTCAGTGACTTTCAAAATTTCGATCATGTACTATCACCGATAAGCCGATAGATTAATTGAAAATATAATTGTGAAATAAACTAAGAAATCACTGGCTTTAATTCTTAAGCCGCAATGGAACCCCATAATGACAGCGTCAAGTAGCGAGAAGGACATTAAGGTACACGTTTTTAAATCACTCTATAGCTCTTAGTACAAACAGCAAAATTCTTCACTACATAGTATAAAACAAAGTCGCTTTTTCTGTCCCTATATCCCTATGTATGCTTAAATCTTTAAAACTACGCAATGGATTTTGATGCGGTTTTTTTTAATAGATAGAGTGATTGAAGAGAAAGGTTTATATGTATAATACTTTAATCCGGAGCGAAGCGAGGGCGGGTCGCTAGTTATTTATAAAACTAGCTGGTAATATGGTTTTCAACTACAAATTTATGGAATGTTAAAACATTTTCTTTAATATTTCCAGAGTATTAGTGATTTTTCCAGACCTCTATAGTTTGGGATTTCTATCCCACATAAGGGATATTTGCCTAATCTATATAAATTACGTTTAGAATTGATGCCTCGCCGAGAAACGGGCATCTATCCCGGAAAAACTTTGATCGCATTTTGCCTTACCATGTAATGAGTAATCACACAGAGACATGCGAAAGCGAGTCGGACAACTTAGTGGTAGTTGAAGTCTTTTGATAGATTCATAAAGTACCATGTGATTTATCCGCGAAACTGGAGTAGTTACAATCGGAGCAACTATACCCCTGGCAACTATCCCGGACTTACCCTACATTCTATGTAAGTACTTAATGTTTTATTTAATGCAACAGGGTTCTATAGGTCAACAATTTAGTACCGTACAAAGAAGTTGCAAGTGAATTTGTAACAGCATGTCCATTGTTAATTAATAATTAGCATCTTACCCCTACTCAAAAACGACTGTAAAGCGTTTGATATAGAGCTTAAATTTAGATGATACGCACAGTGAGAACTCGAGGAAGTAAGTCAGCGAAATGAAGTCGGTTGCCATGACAAGCGTTAACAGACCTTCCTCTCCCCGCTGTTTTCTTGATAACTCGCATCCCGCGGGGGTTTTGTTTGTAACTGAAGGGTCAAGTGGCGCTGGTGCGTTTGCGTTACATTTGACGACGCATTTTGTTGTCATGAGGACATTCACGCATAATTGGCCCCCGGCCGGCCGCATGACGTCATGCTTATCGTTATTATGTCGCTATGTGCGTTAGGAATGCGAGTGGCCGAATCGGTATTATAGATAATTTACTGGATATACGCCCTGTGAACTATGTGATTTTGCAATTTAAATAAATCAATTAATTTATTTATTAAAACCATTATTTCCGTGACTTTATATTGCCGATGATAGAAAGTACAAATACACTACGTTTCGTCCGATCCGATTTTTTTAGTAATAATAATAGATAGAGTTGTCTGTTTATTATTGGGAGTAATGACTAGAACAACTAAATTGATTTTATCATTCTCTCATTATTAGCGAGCAACATTAATTTGTTATTATTAATTTATGTAGTAATTTTTTTAAATATATTTTTCATGTTAATATATTTTAATTTTAATTTCTGTTTTCTTTAAACTAGATTATAGTAATTTGTAACTTATATGGGTGGCATGACTGTTAATAAAAGTTGGTTGGTAAATAAATAAATAATTATTGACTTTAGGCTCTATTTGTTTGATAAATGACGACGAGACGACGTAATTATGATGACGTACTGCCTCGTACCTATACATAATAAAAAGTTCGCAAACTTAGACATTTTTTATCTTTCCCGCTGTAGTTTTAAAAATAAATTAATGGAATGTCTTCTTTAGTAAATAGTCTGCATAATTTTTTTATCTTTTTTTATCTTAATATCTTGAATATTTTCATTCTTTGGATTCTAGTATAGTACCTATATTATGTCCACTTTCTCTCATAAGCATGATAGATAGATAAAAACACGCAAACACTAACTCCGACACACATACACACACACACCTTCACACACACAAGCACAACGCAGAACCATGGGAAGTTAGCCACACTCTTGTTTCTATAATGTATGTCCCCCCCTAAATTTCTCCTTGATCAGTTATTATATAAGAAAATCCCGTAATTGGCCTATGTATAAGCTTTCTGTATCATACCTATATTTTATCAATATTGTGCTGTGGGTTTATTGAATAAATAAAATAAAAATAAATAAAGATACGTTTTCGGTAAAAGATATCAAAGTTGTATGAAGCGAAGTGGGGACGGGTCGCTGTGTTAATATACTTAGCAGGTAAATTAGATGAAAATCCATTTTAACTTTTACCTAAATTATGCAAGGTACTTTATAAATTTAATTGAATTTTGTATCAGGGTATAAGATTGCTAATTGGTTATTAATTTTATTATGAAAATTATACCTATGTGAACAGTGAATTAAGTAGGACTTACTGATTATTATTATTATTTATTTATTTATTTATTTTAGGAAGACTTACAGACTAATACAAGAAAGTAAGAAATAATATGACAACTATAAATTGCTGACAACAAGTCTCCATGGTTACAGTATATCAACATGTCTTTTTAGAGTTGTTTGTATTTCTGTAGCTCTGCCTACCCCACTCTGGGAATGAAGGCGTGGTATTAGTAGTAGAAGACATACTGATTTTCACTAGATTGTTACTTTTCTTCGATGAACATGTCGAATCATTTATAGATCCAGCGGAAAATATGAAACTTCGTTTATTTAATGCGGTGGAAAACACGGTAAATTGGACGTAGTTTTGCAAACAGGAACCAACCCACAATCATTTAGCAATAAAATGTCAACCTCAGTACTCAGCATTAAGTTGACATACTATTGTCAAATCATTGTGGGTTGGTTCCTGTTTGCAAAACTACGTCCAATTCAGGTAAAGAGTGTGCCACACTCAGCATAATGTCAGGCAAAATTTGTATAGAAAAAACCACGTCAGGTAAAAAATACTTTTTCTATGGCAAGTAGAATGGCAAACGAGCGCACAGGCCACCTGATGGTAAGTGGCATCTGTGACCCATACACATTTGCATTGTCAAGATTACAATCTTAAAAGGATTGTGAAGCGATGCTTAAATCGCGTAGCTGTCAAAAGTAATCATACAAATTTAGCTCCAAACGATAACGTTTCTCCGATTTCTACGATTTTTGAATATGTTGTAGTTCTTATAAAAAACTAGGTCTATACGTTTCCGTTTTTGTTTTTTAATTCATTTTCTTTCCAATAAAACATTTCTTGGAAAGGAAAACGTAAAGACTTAGTTAAAAAACGAAAAACCGCCTGCGAAAATGAAAAAAATAACTTGATTACAATATTTGAACCCGAAAACCGACTTCAGTTTGACTGACCTATTACCATTTGAAAAAGAACTTTGATCCCTTTATGGCGTTTTTTTTGATTTTTAATATCAATTTTGTTACTACCGTATTTCAAAATTTCGAACACTTCGTAATTGGAAAAATCACGAAGTGTTCGAAATTTTGAAATACGGTAGTCACCATCTTACATTGACCGGATTATAATGAAACCCTGCTGATTTGAGCCCCATTGATGAGCCCGGAGATCAATGGGCGCTTCATCCGCCCCCGTAATAAGCGCCTTAACCAACGCTTATCGTCAATAAGATCATTATTTTGCCCTTAGGGCGATTGGGCTGCCTACTGTAAGAATAAGTTAATGGCTGCTTGAGATTGCAGTTTTCGGTTGAGAAAAACTCTGTCAGCTAGTCTTAAAAGCCGTAATGAATAGAATATCTTGTATAAACGTGAAATAAACCTTTATATTCATACTACCTTCTGCCCGCGACTTTGGCCACGTAGATTTCGATTATCGTTCTCTCGGAAACTTAAAAAAAATCCGGAATAAAAGGTAGCCTATTTGAGTTAATCCAGGTTATAAAGCTATATTCATTCCAAAGGACTGAGGCCACTTTTCCAAAATTGTGCAGCAGTATGAAACCTATGTCATTTGAAAGCTCTTGACGTGTGCTACATTTAATTATATGGCAGCCATGTTCAAATTCAGAGCGAAAATGTCTTTATAGTACGTTAAAAAAGAGGGTGGGTAGATTTTCAAAACTGCACCAAAACACTATTTTCGCGCTGGATTTGACCTTAGCTGCTGTAGAATAAAATAAAGTACACTTCAAGAGCTTTCATATGACGTACTAATTCATCACTGCTGAGCAATGTTGAAAAACGAGGGCCCAAAATGACGCATGCTTCTTTTATCCAAATCCGTCTACCCGTTGCAGCGTCAAAGAGTAACAAATTAACACACACAAAACTTCGCATTTATAATGTTAGTAGGATACGCAGTAAAATATAAACCCGAATTGTTTAAAACTGGTTTCAGCAGCAAAGCCACGCTGTCAGCGTTACCCAATTACCGGTTGATCTATGAATGAGCTACCACGTGTTAAGGCCGGCGCACACGCAGCGAAGCGCTGCGCAGACTTCAACTGCCCAACCATCATCGTCTTTGGACGTGTTAAAATAACATCGAAATTAACTAACACCACAAATCGCATCGATGCCTTCGTAATGTGGTGCTGGAGACTAATGCTTAGAATCCCTAGGGCAGCTAGTTGCACCAATCAGTCTATACAATCCGAACTTCAGGTCAAAATGCGACTATAGTGGTGGCAGGACCTTGTGACAGGTCCATCCGGATTGCTACCACCATCTTATCCATTCACCTATCGCCAAGCACTGTACTGTTCGCATTGTTGTGTTCCGGTGTGGGGATAAGACATCCGGTGAAATTTCAGGCTAAGAGACATACCATCTTAGTCTTCAGGGTTGGCAACACATTTGTGGTCTAAGGATTGCAGTCTTAAGCTTGTAGTCTGGAGAATGCAAATGTCTATGAGTCATTCAATTACCATCAGGTGGCCTGTGTGCTCGTAAAAAAAGATTTATCTGCCAACAGCATATTTTGGAATATTCTGGCCACATAATGAGAAGAGGGAATGAAAGTTTGAAAAAGGCTAGTTGTTGTTGATAATACGGAAGGCAAGCGAGCCCGAAGCCGATCACCAACACAGACTCACCAGATTCGATACTCAACGTCTCAATTTTTTTTACAAAATACTTTCCCTGACGACTATCGCCAACCACGATCATCAGTCATGAAGGAAACGACTAAGGAGGAGGAGGAACACCACAAATAATCCCCCCAAGCGTCCTGAGCAAGCGTGTTAATTAAATTAGTTCTTATTTCAAAACTACCAAAGTCCATGATGCTTTGGCAGTGAAAAAGTCTGCGCTCTGCTTCGCTGTATGCGCCGTCCCTTAGAACCGTATTAGTAAACTACTCTTGAGTGCCCGTCTCACGACATATTAAGTAAAACTGGTATCTTTGACCTGTTTTGAGACGGGCGTCTTGAGTGCAAAATCAGTTGGTTAATACGACCCTTACGCGCACGTGAGAAAAAGACGTAAAAGTTTATATAATATACTGCTTTCTTTCTATCTTGTGCTACGTAATACAGGGTGGGAAAAAAAAATGCCACATGGACGGCACCTAGCTTATTTATTGCAAATGACAAAGGCGACCTACTTTTAGTTTTTGAAAACAATACAAATCGCTATTGAGGATTTTTTTAAAATTCGTTAGCTTTAATCGAACTGGTCGAATATGGTAAAACAATAAATTCGTGTTTTTTACGGTCTTTCTTTAGTTTACGGGTATATCTGTTGTAGATATAAATGATCACTATCAATGACCTTTTCGGTCTATATCACAAAATACCGCTTTATTGTTTTGTGCTATACGAACAACAGTACATGATTTATTGTTTTCAAAAATAGAAGTAAGAAAGTCTCCTTTGCGTAGAAATTGCCATTTTCCATAATTAAGGTAGTTGTCGCCGTCCATGTGGCGTTCCTTTTTTACACCCCTACTCATTACTAAAATCTCTGTACACACAACTCCTCTGGTATTGTAAGTAATGGTAACCTGGGTCTCTATTCTATGCGTTAAAACAATACGCTTTTGACATGCTATCTTTTATTTACTTGACAGTATCAGCGGCCAAGTTAAAATCTATACGATTACATGTTAAAGGCAAAGGTTTCATGAAAAAAAACAGAAGCTAACAGTTCAGCCTTAGCCTGACACCTGAAGGCCTGATCGCCCCCATTAAGCGACATTGCACAAAGCGCCGACTTACTCCAACTTCCCAACTCGCGGTGATTAGCTGAGTTCTGAACTGCCGAGATGTAAAGTGTCGGCGTTTTACTTAATTGACGGCTTCGGATTGTGAGGAAAAAAGTTATTTTCGCTAACTCAGCGCTTTTACGCACAGGGATAAGGGCGGGCGCGTTAGGCGAGGTTAGGTTGAAGGTTATCATGTGTTGGCGTGGATTATACATGTTTCTATCCGTTGTAGGCACATTCAATCTCAGGATAACTCTCGAAATTATCAAGCACCTTTTAATTTGCTTCATAATTGCCATCGTTCAGATAGGCGGATGTTCAAGTGCTTTTAATTACAGCAGAAGTGTTTGGTACTTGTAATATCATGTTGGGAATATCTGTTGAGTCCCGGCGGAGGCGCGCTGGATTAGGCCGCCGGTGGGGTTGCAGGCTCCCGGCTCACCTTGGAGAGTAATTATAATGATCGGCGCCGGAGCCCTAGTCTGGGCTGGGACTCCTTCCTGGAGAGGCGTGCCGGGCGCAAGGGTGGCGCAAGGTACGCCCACGCGCACCTATCTCCCTTCATCCCACAACGACCATAGACGAAAAGCTACCTTCGTCCCGCTCGCACGACCCGTCTCGACCCCCACGCCCCCACCTATAATAACCCAATTTGTAAGAACCCCCCATTTTCAAGGACGGACGTCGGTCTTTATGGCGGCGGCGACGGCGGCGTCGATTCCCCGACCTTGTTTATTTCAGTTTCTTTTTGTTTAGGAACTGGCTTGGCTTATTTTAGTGCGTCTGTACCGGGCCGGGTCTAGGCGACGGCACTGAAGGACCAATGCGCTGCTGCGCATTGCTCACGCCTCCATTAGGAGTATTACGACAGGGCCTTCAGAAATTAGGCTTTATCCGTGAAGAATTTCTTAAGCTTTGAGAGCGTCGCTTAAATAATTTGAAGCACTAGACTGCAAATTAGTTCCTTTATTTATCGACGGAATTCCAAGCGTTCTCCGTATGAATGGTGAGCAGTCTCATGATTTATGGAAAAAGAGATGTCGGAGCGCGCCGCGTATAAGCGGGGGATGCCTCATTTGTTTAAGTCGTTGTAAAGTTCAAGGTCGTCGACAACACCCTTATCAAAACCCGTCCTGTAGGGTCGTCTAGACGGTTCCACACCTCCAACCCTTTGAGGGTCCAGTCCAGTTATGAATCGCGGCAAAATAAAGATGCTTCAAGTGCTGTCATTGAGTAATGTCTTTGCGCCGGGATGGTATTATACCATGCTCTTTGATTGTTTATTGTTTATTGCTCGGTTTTAGCTGTTTCTTAACTAAACTTAGTCGATCCTTATGAATACTTAGTTTCGGAAGTTTATTAGTGTAAACACGATTCACGTTCGCCGTAAATGCCTAAGCCGTGGGAGTGTTTATTAAACCCGAGTTTTGGTAGAGTTTAAATTGATTGAATAAAGTTAATTAGTGGTCTATTGATTGTTCTCGGAAATTCTCGAGTTTCCTGAAATAATCAATGGTTGTTTTGGTGGTTAGGCTTAGTTTTTCAGTGGTTATTATTTTCGCAACGGATGATACAATTTAAATCAATTCAAATAATTTCAATTTATATTCCATATTGCCCGTTAGTTAATAAGGCTACGAAAACAAATACACTGAAAGTGAGAGAATATTAATTAATCACTCAACGTTATTTAAGCAACTCGTACTTTAAATTAATGCTCCTAAAACAGTTCCAGTCAAATAGGCTCCGGAGGCATGACCTATTTACTCAATTCAGAAATTTAACACAAGCCCTTTCAAATTCGCGTGGGTATTACCCATCCGCGTAGAAACATACCGTCTGGTTGCTTTCTCATACTCGTATCTCAATAATACAATAGGTGGAAATTCGAAGCTTAAGCTTATAGCAGTAGACTGTTTTTCCCATTTCTCTTTCGGGTTAGATATTTGTTTGAACGTTTACAGTCGACTGGTAGTCGACACGTGTTGACGTTGAGTCGACACACTTCCCCCTTCCCTCTCCCCGAGGCTTTATATTACCGCCCGCCCGTTTCAAAGTCAGCATTTTAATTTGTGAAGAAAAAGGTGAAAATTTAGCACATTTCGTCTCGATTGTTTCCTTTGATGCCTCAGGGCTTATATAAGGTCCCTGGTATCCGGTTCGCCAACAGATTCACGTCGTAGGCCGCGCCAGGATGCTTAATGCGAAAATTACCAAGTTGGTCTTCTTGTCACGCTAGCGAATCGAACTGAAGCGTTAAACTTTACGCTGCCGTTACGCTGACTTTGGACGCCGCTTATAGCATTTTTCAGTAGACCATGAGTAAGGTCAGCGCTCAACTAACGACGCGTTGCCATCTCAACTGTCAAATGTAGACTTTAAACGCACTGACGCATTAGCGGCGGGTTACGGAGATGGTTTAGAACAATTCATATCGTATTTTTTCGCTTGGTTACAATGCTACCCTTTAAGTTTCTTTAATAAGAAGGTTTTACTTTTGTTGACCTCGATTAAGGAAAATCATTTGACTTATTCATTAATATTAAATAGGTTACATATTTTGATTTCACATTCTTCTCCTGCAGCATTATACCATTTAAACGCCCAATGTTGGGTATATACCTATTCGAGCACATTCCAGTTGAGTTACAAAGTCGCAAATATGATCAAGGTACACATTTGAAGGCTTTAAACCAATTGCTAGGGCAATTGATAGGCGACAACCTTTATTACAATCGCATGGAAATTGCGTGGGCGACTATCGATCGACACGAATATGAACTCTATGCGAACACGACAAGGTTCACATTTATACTTTAAGGCGATCCTCTCGTTGCGCAAATTGGAAAATTAATTTCCCTGGCCTAAATAAATCCAAAATGTATTAAAATAACTAAAAGCCTACTCGTTGAATGATTGATTACTTGTATCCTTAATTCCCTAAGAGAATGCGGATATCTTTTTTTTTATTATCTGTCCAGAGGCACTGTCTAATTTCGTCTAAATTATACTTGTAGCTTCTAAGGTTTCTGGGTATTTTTTGCAGGTTTCTCATAGATTGCCCTATATAAGAAAACATAGCTCCATAAATATTAGAATTAATATATGACCAACAATATGTAAAGGATTTTTTAATAGGAGTAGTCGTCCCAGTTGCTTATATAGTAATAAGTTAGCCAAAAATCAGTCATAAATCTAAAGTACTAGGTACACATAAATACAATGATATGATTAGCACACAAGAAAGGCATAATTGACTGACGAAGCAAATCTGCTGTATCCATCGGAAAGGTCAGTGTCTCCCGTGACTCGACACTTTGTGCGTTTGGCGTTACAGGTGTTATCGCACCATAACAAGATAAACAAGTGAGTAAATAAAGTTACTCCACTTTTATTATATTCGTACTGATTTAATTATTTAGTTTCTTAGCTTTTCACTTTTATCAGTGGGCCTAAATAACGAACGTTACTATTTGCATAAATTAAAAATAGCGTATTGACAACCAGTGAAATTACCAGCGTAGATACGTTCCATCTTATTCCTGAGGGTTGGCAACGCAGTCTTAGGAATGCAGTCGTGAGGTTGTAATCTTGAGAATGCAAACCATCGGGTGACCCCGGCTGACCTCGTTAGCCTCGTTTCCTGGCCATAAAATAACTGTAGTTACTGATGTGCATATTGAGGTTGTTTTGGTTAAATTACATCGATATTTCCAAATAGGTCGAGTACATAAGAAACTCGAGGAAATAATTCTCGTTTTTTGGGACGGTAGGTACCTCAAAAAGCGTACATAAGCGATTCTGGGCTAGCTCCGTATTTAGGACACTGAGTCTAGGGGGTAGGGGGTGGGTGGCGCGGCTGCTCGCTGTCCGGGCGCAGCGCCGATAAACCAGCTCCAGAATATCTTCGATTTTGCTAGGTATTTGGCAAAAGCTAGTCCCGGGCAGGCCTTACAAGGCTGATATTCGGTGCATAAGCGTGTGCTGTATGGTCCGATTGCGAAGTGAAGCGTGGTCAATCCCGGACCGAGCGTGAAACGTCAGTAGCGTAGGTGTGTAAACAATTGCTGGACATAGGTCATCCGCCTTCCCCAGAGATCTCTATCACAATAGTCCCAAAGCTAATGGCATCAATACAAATTTTACGAGATGGCAGCGACGGTCTAAATAATACAAGTAAGTGGATATTTTCTAGATTAAACACCTGTTTCTAGCGAGTCCTCAGAGGCGTCGTAATATTTTATCCTTCTAATAAGCCGAATATTACCATAGACAGGGTTATTTATAGATGTTACTAAATTTCTCTGCGTACATTGTGTGCAGGGTGGAATAACTTATTATAACTGTATAAGCGCTGAAAATCGAGGCCGCCCAGTCTTTTATAGAGGGAAACTGGCTGGAGGCACGCACGGAAACGCACGCAAGTCCAGTTTTCATACTTCACTATGACGCCTTATCGCCCACTTCGAAAGCGATAGCATCGCTGACATCCTTACATATTTTAGGTCCGGCATGCAACGCCTCCCGCCCCGGCCCCAGCCAAACCCGCAATGTATATCACGCGCTCGATCAAATCGCTTTGCTGCATACATCTGCAATAACCTCGCACCCCAGTCACCGATAATACCTTACTATAAAGCAATAGAGAACGAATTCGCGTGAACTTTATTAAGGTTTCAGATAAAGCCCTAGTTATAAGGCTTCTGAGCTATGTAAATTGTTTTCGACGCGCAGAAATTGGTGCTCAGGTTTAGTTTTAACACGCAAACGTATTTTCTCGCTTTGAAATCGGTTCAATATGTTGACCGTATCAAAACTATTTCGCTTATTTCCAACTTTACTTATTAACGTCCTAGAGTTAGTTCACATTGTTTGCCGATCCACGTTTGGTATGCGAATTTGTTTAAATAGGTGTTTGAATTAAAAGGGTAAAATTTGATACGTGCCGATCGTATCGCAGAAACCGATAGCGTCGGGGCGCCTAAAAAATGTCGATGTAGTCACGTAGGTACTCAAACATTTGTTCGCAATGCAAGCAGACTCGTTGACGGCCTTGAGAACTCGGTGTTGGTGCGCGGCAAGCGTTGGCTACGTCGCCAAAGACGTTGGCAAGCGCGAATTGATAGCGGCTTGCAAGTAGACGGGGCTATTGCCCTCCCCATTCCATTGCAAGGCCACCCAGGGCCGAATTCGGCGCGGAGCCTTCGTAGCCATGGCAATGGAGCGGGCGAGCTCGTTGCGATAGTGACGCCGCCCGCTACCCCCCTCCCACCTCTCCGTTTATTTCAAGCTCTTTTCAACTTCCCTCAATATCGCCCGAATCTATACCTGGATGCTCTGTGAAGGCCAAATGAATATGCGAAGGTACTAACGCTTTTGATAACGTTCGCAGTTACCGATTGGCAGGTGGAAATGTAAAGGATTAAAAGTAATTAAATAGGGAAAGGTCTGAACGGGAGCCATGGAAAATGAGTTCTGTAATGAAACGATTTGTTGGTGGTATGTTTCATTATAATTTCATTAGATACCTCATAATTAAATCATTTTTTTATTTGATGTTTCACTTTTTTAACGAAACATTATTTACGGTAGACCATACAATAAAAAATAATTAACAAGCCCAAGTAACCATATTAAGTAATTGAATCGGTAACATTTAAACATCGATCCCATTTTATATGTGATCCCTTATAACCTTTACGTTTTCCTTTGAGCTTTTTTTGCAAAGAAAACTTCCCGCACGTTTTACTTTGTGTTTTGATGAAGCCGTATTATACGAACAGCATGTTTATTTAACGGAAACGTTATTTATATGATTTTGTAAAAAATGAGTAGATGTAAGAAAGGAGGCCACACGAGGCTCGGTTCTTGGAATCGTGTGTTTAATTTCCGAGACTACATAGACTCGTGTCTACAGTGCTCGTCTGCTGGGAACATGTGCCTCCGCGATATATTACTGTGTTTGATCAGGGACACAACTATCATGACCAGCTACATCACTGAACATACAACGATTTTGCTACTAGTTAACACATGGGATATTTTTTTTTTACAATCGAAGTAGTTACTAATTTTTTTCTATAAATATCATTGTCTTGATTGTGCAAAATGTGGTTACAGAATTATTACCAAGTCTTTTAGAGTTGTTGGTATTTCTGTAGCTCTACCTACCCCACTCTGGGAATAAAGGCGTGATGTTATGTATGAGTATGTAAATATCATTATTTACTGAGTTTTTCGACATCGTGCAACTTACGCTTATAATAAAATCCATTATCTCCAGCTTATTAACTGTCATTAATATTACAAATCTTAGTAAATAACAATGTGGCCCGTAAGTTCTTTAATACTTAGATAAATGTTTTAGAATGGATGTATTTAACATCTAGACTATCTGTTTTGTTGTTACAGCTGTGGAAATATTTTCAGAGTATCTAGGTACGTTTACTTAGGACCCGAAAACTTGTAAATAAAGCTTTTATTGAACTAAATTAGGTCAGATTGTTATTATGTAAATAGTTGTGTAACTGTAATATTACTAAACAAGTTGAATTCAAGTATTTAAATGTATACAAATAATGTTTTCATAGAATTGTCAGAAATGTGTATCTATAGTTCACATAAGTTTCATTTTATTAACTTATTTTTAATTCAATTACTCTTTTAATCCTACTATCGGTTTCGTCTGAATATTTCTAAAAGCACGTGACAAATTTATTTAAACACCTTTTTATATTTTGGAATTATGAAATCACCTAGTGTTGATAAACCTTTTGCATAAAAACTCCGTTTCTCCTATTAGTCCGAGTACGGCCCTGCTTTGGGATGTTCGCTGTATGCCAAGTCGCAGTTTGCTATTTTGTGCCGGGCCCCCGAACTTCGCACCGCTCCCCCCCTGCCTCACGGCTTCTCGGTTTCATAGACAATGCTGAGTAGATGGGGCACTGGTGTCTATCATGGGTGAGCGAGCTTTTCGAATGCAGCGTTCCGTTTTTGAATCGTTCTGTTTTGAAAAAGGGACGCATGGTTTTCTCCAATTTAGAATTGGAATAGGTTTTTAGTATGGAGGAGGTTGCGGTGAGTTTGATGTAACTAAACATTGCATTATGGGGGAAAAGTATGAATTAAGAAAATTATTTTCCCGGATTTACTGTAATAATGCCGTCGTGAAAAAAATCTGTTCATACATGAGGCACCTTAAATGTAATACTAACTTAAGATTCTTTCAATACTACGTAACAATGTCCCGCCTCAGTATTGAGACCTACACTAAAGAAAAATCAGTGAATTAGATTATAAAGTAGCGTATCGAGAAAAGAAAGAAGTAACACAAGCTGCATACTTTATAGTACACAATTTACTTATAATCAAGTATAATCTACAGTGTTAAAGTTTGCACTAATGCGCTGAGAGATTCAATTAACCACATAGATAAGTTTACAACAACCACACAGATAAGTTTACAACAAGAGGTATTTGCACACATTGCACATAATACAAATAATCAATCCCCTTATCACTTATCTATTTCCTCACATTATCTCAGATATTATAAACAGTATATTCTGGTGAAGAAGCAACCACCCAAAGTTTCACAAATAATTTATTTCACAAACATATCATTTGACTACACGGGTCGTTTTCAAAAAAATTGTACATAGTTAAGGGCTTAATGAAAACAAAATCACGATCGCGTCCTTTGTATAACGAAAGTTAGTCATACAACCTGTATGGGTAACTTTCGTCACACAAAGGAATCAATTAAGTTTTGTTTTAATTAAAGCCCTTAACTATGTACAATTTTTTTGAAAACGACCCACACGCGTTTTTTTCCGAAACTGTTTATAATTCTAGATTTATTTCAGGACCATCGTGTAGAATTATAAAACTAACCTATAGGTTAGGTTAGGTTAGTTTTATAAAAATCCTGAAATATTTGTAGTTACAAAAAAAAAAAGCGGGTTGGCAAATGATGAACGCAAAATGATGCATTTATCAAAGATTTGTCGGCGAAAAGATAGAGAACCCTGTCAAACACATCGCACTCCGGTGCTGATAGCAAAAGTTTAATGCATTAACCTTTCGTAGTGCACGGACGGGGCCTGAGGGAATAGCGATAAACAACTTCTACACGGACAGAGCCGCGGGAAACAGATAGTAGTTATATAAAATGAGTTGATACTTGTAACTCATGTCCCGCCCAACTCTACAAATGGGCACATCTACCTTAGGAACCTCCGGAACTGCTACGTAAGCGTATTTCACGTCTCCCCTATAATCTTTACTTTAATGTTCAAGATTTCGAATTGCTACGTTGGCAGGTTGTCTGACGAGCAATTCTTGATACTTTGCTTGCCCAAAATAGGGATTATACACAATTTAAACACGGCAAGTGTGTCGGTGGCACTGAAAAAGGAGGTTTCAAAAGAAGTTTTTAACGTTTTTTTGTTTTAACTTAACTATTTCATTTGAACTAAATCGATTTGATTTAAATAAAGATGCCTATTGACCTACAAAAATATAAAGTTATTTTAGGCTTTTTGGCCATATTGAACGAAAAGAACCCGGCCAAGTGCGAGTCGGACTCGCGCACGAAGGGTTCCGTACCACCGAGCAAAACAGGGAATCATCACGTTTGTTGCATGGGACCCCACTTAAATACTTATTATATTCTGTTTTTAGTATTTGTTGTTATGGTGGCAACAGAAATATATCATCCTGTGGAAATTTCAACGGTCTAGCTATCACGGTTCATGAGATACAGTCAGACATACAGACGGACAGTGGAGTCTTAGTAATAGGGTCCCGTTATGGGTACGGAACGCTAAAAACGACGGAAATGCTTACACTAGAAGTTGGCGTCATTTTGCTAAGTATATCCGTGCCACATGTCAATGGTAAGTGTGAGTCAGTCTTGACAAAGATTTGACCAAATGACGTCATTTTTTACAAACTTGAAACCATTGCGTACGTTAAGTAGTACTAGGCTACGATTCTACACGGTACAAACGATATTGCCGTATTGATAACTCTTATGTACTCGACAGTAATGGCGGCCGAGTAAAAATAATACCAAAATACGTCAAAGGAAATATCGTTTTATCTCGGTAGAATAGAGGCCCTAATGCTGTGTTACGAACCGTCAAAATCTGACAAGTTTCACACAGATATATATACGACTTATATACATAGCTCTATCCCTTATACTGACTGCTATATGAATGGTTTCACATGTTTAAAGTTCCTAATACTATCTCTGTATCAACTTACTTAGATAGTTTTATATTCAGTGTCCATTCCGTCAAACCTCCATGGTACTATATTGATCTGTCAGTAAAAAGGGCGCCGTATCTAAATTCTAATCACATTATTCCCATTACAATCAAGATATATCCGTCACGCATCAATACCATAATATGGCAGCCATATGAAGACGCGTCATCTTAGGAACAATCACCGCCCTTTTTATCCGTTGGGCCTCTTAGTTCGATGAATTGTCCAAAGATGGCGTTTGTGTAGGCTGAGGTTTATTTATGCTATTGTTTTGTGACCATTTTGTCTTGCTATTTGGTTTTGGACGAAGTATATACCGTTTTAATAAGCTTTAATGTTATTTCACCTGTCAGTGTTGTTATGTTTGTGGCAACCTTTTCTCGTAATTGTGGATTTATTCGACTAAATTAAAAAAAATGCTGTTGTGTGTGTGTACCTGTCGGCTCTAGTTAAATTCGAGAGTTTTAAAACGTTATTTAAAACCGTTGTTTGATAACAGTGCTAAAGAGGACTTCTGGTTAAAGGTTAAATACTACATTTCACTTAATGATTAATACATACAATAAAAATGTGGTGACAATTTGTGAGCGTGTACATAATATGTAGTTGTAGCAGAAAAATAAATGAAACTTGACAGATGCGCGTGGAGCTTACCCCATGTGCTTCTGTTTAGTTCACTAGGCATGAGTCGGTCAGGAACTAAGAACTTAAACGAGCGAATTCCCGTCACGCACCGAAAGGAACTATAGTTCCTAGTAAACGATCTTAATCGGTCTTCGGTCCTCTAGCTTTCTTGCAATCGGTGTACGTATGAGGGAATAGGAACGAACGAGCGAAGAGCGCACGACACGGCGCTCGATGTGATGAGCATACGTCGTTATCGCGGGTACAAAAACGATTTGACAGTACAGAAAGATTATGAAAAACTAACAATAACAGACGCGAAACTCATTTTGAGGAACATTTATGCCTACTGCTACGAGTTTAAAATGTATCACACATTAGGTATTTCTAATACCCAACCTCCATACTTGACTTGAGTACCAATACAACTTAAATAGATTAACTATGCAGTCGCAATGCAAACTCTAATAATTTTTCCTATTTGACATTGTCATTTGTTAGTAAGTACATTATCAATTATCCGTACTAATAACTGTGTGTAATATATTTATTGCCGAGTGTTTTTAAAGTGCCGCGAAGGAAAAAAACGTGCGAAGAATTTGTGGAGTTGTGGACAAAGGATTATCCTGAATTACAGGCTCGCGATACAAAATTATATTGCACTAAGTGCAATGTTAGTTTCCCCCAGTGCTTCTATGGAACGACATTTCAAATTTGAAAAGCATACATCCGTCAAAAAAGATTTTAGGATGGAATTGACCAAATTTATGGTAAGCTGTAATATACCATGGTCTCAGTTAGAAAATCCCATATTCAAAAATTTTGTCAATATATTGTTAAAATTGTTAAAATAAAGAAGTTAAAATATAATTAAATTTACTTATTTCCTATGTATAAACTTGTTAACTAAACAGATGGAAACATATGGCAACAGTTTAACCCATACCCCTTTGCGGCTGTATTTTTTATTGATCTTTTCTAGAGAAAACCCTCCACGTGTAAAGAGCTTCTTAGATGTTTAGTAGCTGTAGGCAGAATACGTCCGTTTCTACCAAATAGACATTCTGTTTTATTTGCTCTTTATCTGATTGGTAATTGTACCCGCGATAACGACGTATGGTGATGAGACAAATAAATAGTACTGTTCAAAATTTGTTTCGGGGCTAAAGGAACTATAAGACTGAACTAGTTCCTTTGACCGATTGACCTTATTTGGAGCGGTCTCTTTAAAGACCGTGCGGGCGGGACTAGTCCACATGAGAAAATACTCTTTTACTGAACAGTTGTCTTCGCGTGTGATATCCATGGACTTATTTCTTTAATTATTCCATGGGAGCTTTGAGTGAAGCCATTATGTCATTCATGAAAAATTATTATTAGAACAAAGCAATAAGCACAGTCGATAGAAAAGCACGAGTAGAAACTGATTGTGTTCAAATACATTCTACATTATTACACAAACTGACCTATTTTCAACCTAAACTCTAGGCTCGTAACTATATGTAGACAACGATAAGCATACATGTAATATAGATTGAGAGGACTGTGAAGCAAAAAAAAAACATAACTAAATACAAATGCAATGACATGTTTCTCCCCGGTTGTTTTCGTTTTCCTTTCCAAGAACATATTTATTGTGAAGAAAAATGTACAAAAGCGGAAAACGTACAGACCTGGTTTTTCATAATATCTACAACATATTCAAAAATCGTTGAAATCCGATTAGATTTAGGGGGTGAGAAACGTTATCGCCCGGAGCTAAACTTGTATGGATTATTTTGACAGATACACGATTTAAGCATCGTTTCACAATCCTCTTAATCCATGCTTAAAAAGATCCAAGACTCAGAAACAAATACTCGCGCTCATCACACAAATATTTCTCGAAATCGGAAGCGAACCGGGGACCGCTAGCTTAGGGTCACTCCAAACTAGTCTCAACTGCGTGGTCAACCGTTTGACTATAAATTATTAAAAACTTTGAATGACTAAGCTATAACGACCTCTTTTTTGTTGACATAAGAGTATCGATTCATCCATGAATACAGACTATTACAAATTTATAATGTCACTCAACTGGGCCTCTATTCTACTGCGTTATAACGATATCGCGTTTGTCGTGTTTTAGAATCGTTTATGACTCGGCAGCCATTATTGTAAATGACATATTATAACATAGGAGTTATCAGAACGTTGACAATACGGAAACACGTCAAAGACGATATCGTTATTTTTGTGTAGAATCCCAGCCCTGTGGCTACTTCGTTAGTAAATACAAATATCTAAATTTTTAATCTGCCTCACATAGATAATGTAAAGACTAACTTTACATTCTCCATGTGAGGCAGATTAAAACTTTCCAAGTTATAATAACCCTCTAGTTAGTCTGTCAAGGGATGATTGTTTAGCGGTGACGAATAGCTTTCATCGATCACAGGTTTGTCTATGGATTTAGGTGTAGGACTTTATCTAACTAAATCTATTTCGTTTTTGGGAACGTATTAAAAAGATTGAAGTTCTTGTTGCCACCTCGGGCACCTTTAATAATTTAGCATCGAATTTAAGGTTATTTGAGGTATCAACTATTGGCTTATGTGATCCTGGTACCTGTTTTTCACCGTTTTAACTTAACTGTCGCGTGCCAAGGGTTCTATAGGGTTCCGTAGTCAAACTAGGAACCCTTATAGTTTCGCCATGTCCGTCCGTTCGCAGCCTAGCGCAGAGACCCTTAGTACTAGAAAGCTGTAATTTGGCATTTGTATATTCATGCCAAATTACAGCTTTCTAGTACTAGTCACGTCAAAAAAGTGTTACAAAAAAGTGTTACGTATTAGTCACGTCAAAAAAGTGTTACAATAGAAAGGAAAAAAAAAATTTTTTCGGGTCTACCTCCCCTACACGTAACGTGGGGATGTATTTTTTTTCTCGTCTACCCCATAATGTAGGGTGTCGTTGGATAGGTTTTTTAGAAATATAGTGGGTTTGTGAAGTAAATTTTTCGATCAAGAGATCCGTTTATGAAATATTAAGCTTTAAAGCGCTAATTTTTGTTAGAGTCAAGTGTCCCCCCACCTACAGCCAAAACTACAAATACTAAAAACCTGAAAAAAATCTTAAATGAAAGCACATATAACGAATTTAAAAGGAAAACTATCACGACTAAGTAGACATCATTGGTTCTTGAGATACAGGCGATTAAAGTGTTTATACCTACAAAAATCATCTAAGACGGCGCCAAATTACTTTAAATAGAAACTTAGTTATTACTTGTATTTTTATGTTTGTAGTAAGTACTTAATGGCTTCGGAACCCTACACTGAGCATGGTCCGACGGGGTGATAAACATCAAAATTACTTAACGTACGAAAGGAGTAGGTAAGAAACATTACAGGTTGGTAATATTGGTTAAATTTCCATCAAAATTAACGACGACAGTAGTTACAAAATTTATAGTATTTTAATATACCTGTAACATATTTTTTAGGAGCAGTAGGCCTTTTTTTTTAGTTAGTGTTAATCATTAAATTAACGAGGAACGTTAAAAAGACTCAAATCTGTGGAGATGACACTCTGAAACCGTTATCAGTTTAGATTAGTGTTCTTTTACAAAATTAGGGTTTCTCTTCAATTCCCGAAACGCGGTTATTCCGGTCGCTTTCGTTTTGCTTATTGTATTTTCAGTTTCCTTATAGTGTTTTGTTATGCCTGATGTGATTTAAAGTAAAAAAATTGAACAAGTTTTGATTCTATATAAAACTCCTTCTATTCTTTTTTTTTAATAAACGGGTCAAAACTTAGTGTATTTGTTTTTTATGTTTTTTTTTATTTTCTCCGAAATCGTATCAATGAAACTCAATTCTGTTTTCATGCATGTTTCCTATTGCCGCCGTCACCTTTTAATCATTGATAAGACTGCGAATTAGAAGCGGGACAGTGGCCGAAATTTATTCAGTTCGAGGAGCATGGGCAAGTATAGCTAAGGCACTTAGGGCGCTTTCGTAAACATGCACAAATAGACAACAATCACAACCGACATTCAACCTTATCGTGGCACTTTACTTGGCGTTGCGTATTTGTGTAAGTCTACCGGCATCAGTTTGACAAATGTTTAACGTTGGTGTAAATAACCAACAACATACCATAGAACCTAATAGCAAATGGTAAAAAAGTTAGTTATTCAGAATGAATATGAATATGGCTCTTTTGATGAGGCTCATAAAACGGACGTAGACACGGTAACGCGTATTTGTGTTTTGGACAAATAATGCCAATGTTTTGACAACTATGCCATGTACACGTTGCGATTACTTGTCAAATGGTCTAAATACGCAACGTCAGTGAAATGCCACCATTACATAAGTCCTGTGACGTGTGTGCGTCAATTTAGTCCTGAATCATTATTGGCTTTACCATTACACACATAAACCGCATGCGTCAAGTGATTTACCTATATGATTCTGAATTCAAACATGTTCAGAGCCGATGACTCGATAACGCGCCCGCTTTATATCACGATCAGGCAACTCAGTACTGAATGTGTTAAAATTAGTGAGCGAACTAGAGCGGCCCTGGGAAATCCGGTAAAGGGTTCGTTGCTATGGAGACGCCGAAGTCTTGATACTCGCCGGTCCCGATTTTAAGCCGCTCCCTGATTATAAAGATCAAAATGCTCCAACTCAAAGCGATAAATAATTAATTTCGGTATTGGTAGAAACTCTGCACACACGGAAAACTTCCATTTTGTTTACACAGCGACAAATGAAGACTTGAATTTCTGTTTCGACAAAGAAATGAGCGGCGTGCTCAATAATGGGGTATAACGCGGTATTTCTCTGAATAACATTAAGTAAGAGTTCGCAAATGTTTGATATTACCAAAAGCTCGCTATCGAGATTGTATTGTATGGTTTTAGAGTAGTTGGGCACTTAAAATGTTAAAAGTCACTTTTACTAGCGCAATTTTGTTACTTCTCCCGCGACCTTGGCGTAATTGTTTTTCGTTCGTATATGGATTTAGATGTCTTTGTTCATTCATAACTACGCTGGGATTTATAAACTGTTTTTTTGTCGGCCTCGGGTTTAACGACCCGGGAATAATGGCATAGTTTAGTCTTTTCTCGGCGCTGCGTCCAAATGTGTACGTGAGAATAGCTAATAGTGTACGCGTAGTGACTTTGTGTAACTATTGAGAAGAATTTAGCAGTAAAAATTATATCGA
Source organism: Acleris holmiana (assembly GCA_949316455.1). Lineage (NCBI taxonomy): Eukaryota > Metazoa > Arthropoda > Insecta > Lepidoptera > Tortricidae > Acleris > Acleris holmiana. The sequence goes on along the minus strand of OX438763.1, from coordinate 21,230,859 downwards.
CGGACAGGATATGTAACAAAAAACTATATTATTATATTCAAAATATTGTATTAAGTTTAACTTGCACTAATTAAAACTATCGTACAATAACTGGTATTTTAATTTTGCCACGCTGTTGTCGTGTGCAATACGCTTATGACAAGGTGTGTAAAAATCCGTGCAAATGTCGAATATAAGGGCTTTGATAGGACACGTGATCATTCGCTTCCACCTCAGATACAATCTCTAGGACTTGACCTTTTAAGTAAACCATGACCGTGAACATCGATTCAAGTTCGTTACGTAATACCACTATGCGTTCACTTCTCATTACACAACTCTGACTTTTATAACTTGCTCGTTTAGATGTCATAATTGCTTGAAACGCACACGAAATCTTGATACTTACAATAGTTCTCAGCGTCTTAATATGGTTAATACAAGTTTTTTCCTCGTGTTTTTCTACAACTTTGTTTCTGTTTTGTTTTTCAATATTGTGAAAGATAATGTTGGGTTTCTTGTGTTGGCGCGATAGTAAGTTATTCAATTCATGCAAGGTCATTGTTTCCAGTTATCAGGTATTCTACGCTAGAATAGTGATTGGAGGCCTGCTTTGGGCTGCCGGCTTTGCATTATGCAATATGGTTTTCTTATTTTTACTTGATAGAGATAGGTATATGAACAAGTATATGCTGTGAAGAACTCCTAGCCAGATTACGAGAAAGTCTTCAGGTGGGAAGGAAGGAACAGGATGCGTAAAACTGCGTGAGCTTCCACAGCAGCCGCAGCCCACAGCGATACTATTTATGTTGATGATTGCTGTCTTAGGATTCACATAAGTGCTACAAGCATACATTTTTTTTTCTTTTTTTATTAGTGGCGGTTCACCGCGATATTCCGCAGTGATTTCGACAATGTCAAGTGAGTAAAGTAACAGTTAACAGAATTAATCAAAAGCAAAAGCCGGACATTTTTCAATCGGCCATCTTCCCTGCCAAAGGTTACCGGAATCACTTTTTACACATATTTCTTTTATATAGGACTGTGATACGACGTTGTCAAACATTTTTTAGGAGTTTTAGAATTGTGGTAATCACTACCCGCCAAAGGAAGATAATCCAAAACGAAGTCCATTGTGTAGGCAAAGGTACTTATATAAAGTTAAAGAAATTAAAGGAGGCGAAATCTTAAAACGTTCAGGGTCCTTGTGAAATTACGTTTTTTGTCGAGGAAACTTTTATTGTTTACGGACTCACTTACCTTATTGGTTGTGAGTAAATTTTGGTTTCGACTTTTTTTTAGATTAATGTTTTTGACCTGTTTGTACACATGGTGGACGCGATTGTCACTGGGTACTTAAATTAAAAGAAAAAACACAAACACACACAAAATAACATCACGCCTTCACTCCCAGACTGGGGTAGGCAGAGCTACAGAAATACATATAAAAAGTCTTCTTGATAGTTCTGTAACCAAATTTTGCACAATCAGGCCAAGATGTTTAGCAGTGTATTAGTGACAGGTTTCATGCCCATCGCCTAACAGTACTACAAGCCCTCATTCCTCTAGTCGCCTCTTACGACATCCACGGGAAGACATGGAGTGGCACTATTCTAACCCGGCAACCGTTAGTTAGTGTTAGTAAACTAATTAAACGACATAATTATAGTAACCTCTCGGCCTAACTGCGTCTGCTCTTTCCTTCTCTCCTTGTCTTCATAAAACTAAATAAGGACAAAAAATATGGAATATTCTCATCCTACTTTTATTACAAATGTAATAGGTATGTTCCGCCATCAGAGTCCAACGCCTCAACCGATTAACGTCAAAATTGAGTGCAGAGAGAGTTAATAGCTCGAAGACAGACTTATACAATCGTTTCCTCGGAAAAATTGACAGTTCCTGAGGGAACAGCGGGTAAAAGCAAGAAGTAATTATGCAATGATGTACATAGACTTGTTTCTATTTCATTAACTAGGAAAAAATAATGTTTAGTGTATACAAAAGGCCAAATGTAATGTAGTCTTAAATATTACTAGGAAGTGTTGTTAATGTTATGCAAGTGGTCGCTCCGGTGACGTAAGCGCAGCGAGCGGGGTTCATGGCCGCGTACAAGTTCATGTAATACTTGAGAGACAATGAACATACACTGTGTTCTATTGTGAGTTGATATCGATGCTAGTGCGATTCGAGAAACGTGAGCAATTCGATTAGGATGATATTTGTAGTTTTTTTTACAAATGTATTAATTCTATCAATTTTTTTATTGTTGATGCGAGGTTTTTCTGTGGCTTGTTTCTTTTTATTGCCTAGTCATGTTATCGGGATCAATCTAATGAACGAAGATCCTGTTGCCATCTTGGCACACCACCGAGGACCAGGAAGAGAGCTGAACCGTTGAAAGTAGTTCCAATTTGTATTGCAAAATTTAAACTAAGGTTACTTACTCAAAACTTGTAAAGATATTGTATTTGACCACTATCTTGATAAAAATAAATAATCACGGGACAATAGTGGATGGGAATTAATAGTGATGTTAAAGATGAAGCATGTTTATGCAATCTAGCCTGTATATGTTTAAACATAAGGATCCTTTTATTGACAATTTCAAAAACAAATCTATACGTAAAGACAAAGGGCTTCGCGCTAGTTAATGGAAGGTCAGCTTCATAAGGAATAAGGAGTAGTATGGAATTGTCCTTAAATTATAGTTAAACCAGCCCCCTATTTCACTATCGTGACAATGACACGTGACAGGTGACAATTCGGTATACATTGCAAAGTTAATACGCTGATACATCACTGGGTTTCATATAAACTGTGCCATGTACAGTACATGTTTAGAGTTCCGTCTTGGTTACGGTAACACGTCTGAATTACAACTATTAAATACACTCAAGGCCATTGAAAACAGGTAAATTTCTATGGAAATTCTGTACTGTGACCCGCTTTCAATGTTCTTGACTGTAGATAAAGAACCCCACCACCACTACTTTAAAAGCTACTTTTAAAAGCTGATATCTTTCAAACGGCTTAACCGATTTTTATAAAGCCTAGCTAAGAACCATCCTGAATAAACTAACTTTATTTTTATAATAACCACGTCTGAGTTACTTCTGTTTGGGAGGTACGATGCCACACACAGATACACAACAACATACATACAAATGTTAAACTATTTTGTGGTGAGAGGGCCTTTCTGATTGCTACCCACCATTTTCATCCTCCTACTGCAAAGCAGCAGTGTTCGTGTTGTTGTGTTCCGGTGTGGGGATAAGACAACAACCGGGGCCATTACTAGCGTAGAGGCATTCCATCTTAGCCCACAGGGTTGGCAACACATTTGCAGCCTAAGTATTGCAGTCTTGAGATTGTTGTCTTGAGAATGCAAATGTGTATGGGTCACAGATCCCATTTACCATCAGGTGGCTTGTGTGCTCATTCGCCCTCTATAATCCATATTAAAACTTAAAACGCCTTTCTTTTTGCGTCGAAAGTTAAAAATGATTAGCTGGTAGCTTAGTATTATTTCGATGTAGTCACCGTCATAAATAAGTGATGATTTCTTCGCTTTTAATCAATTGACAATTTCGTATGACATTTCAAATACTACGTAAAGGTAAAAGGATTATAAATGATAACTTATTTATGCCGGTGACTGTACCTGTACTTCGATGTGATGATCTATCTAAGTTTATTATAGTGTGTTGCTAATAATGACTGTTGCTGGCCTGAAGGCGAGTATGATGCCACGCCTTAGTCGGCGATGCTGTAGGTATGCAAAACCAGTCCATGTTAGGCCTGTTTCTACGAATTTTAATTAGAAATAGAGTCTTCTGGAATTTTAGCAACTGCCTACATGATTTCCGCCTTTATAGATATAAATCTTTAGAACTTTTATTTAGATACTAGTTTCCGCCCGCGACTTCGTACGCGTATAAATGAGTTCCCGAGGGAATAGCGATATGAAAGGTACCCTATGTGTTAATCCAAGGTATAAGTTGTTTGCATTCCAAATTTCACCAAAACCCGTCCAGTAGTTTTTGCGTGAAAAAGTAACAAGCATCCATACTTACAAACTTTCGCGTTTATAATATTAGTAGGATACGAACAGATAAATTATCCATTCGATTTAGATGACGCTGTTAGATCTATTAAGAGTAGATATCATGACTTCATAATGACGTCACAATAAGTTTTTAGACTGTGATTTTTAGCAATTGATAGGAAAATGTATTTTGTAAAGTTACTATTTGACGACGCGAGTGTCCATATTTAGCCTGTTATCAATGAAATATATCACTGTAAGGAAAAGCAAAAAGTAGGGTTTTCTTACATTTGTTCCGTTTAGAAAGTTAATTTATAGACACAGTTTCACGGGGTTTGATTTGATACGTTAAAGGTTTTTAGTATAAGGTATTCAATATATTTATGAGAGATCATTAGCCATAGGAAACATGCATTTTTTTTCTTAGGCTCTCTGGAAAGTGCTATGAAAGAGAAGGATAACTGCATACGCGAAACTATTGTCGTGTTATTTTTTCATAAGATATGAAGCTCTAAAAAGTCATAGTACAGGGCCTCTATTCAGGTGCGTTAAAACGATATCGTGTTTGACACGTTTAAGAATCGTTTATGTCGCAGTCGCCATTATTGTAAATGACATAAGAGTTATCAAAACGTTGACAATACGGAAACAGGTCAAAAACGATATCGTTATTACCTTGTAGAATTCCAGCCCTCACCCCCTGCAAAAACACTATACAAAATCAACGACAGGAATGACGTCGCAGCTGTTGTTCCATGTTAAGAAATTTGCATTTATTTCAGAATTTACTATGTTTAAGGTTATCATTGAATTAAAATATTATGTGAATATAATGAGGATGCCGAACAAAATAATCTAAACCTAGTAAGAGGTTTTTAAATTTTACCAAGTCAAAATCTAAATAAACGGGTCAAAACTTAGTTTATTGTTTTATATGTATTTTTTTACATTTTCTCTTGAGATTAATTGTCTCTTCCATGAATGTTTCCTATTGTATATGTTTTATGCCGAAGCCTATTTCTAATATCACGGGTATTGTAAAAATGATTAGGTAAAAGTTAATTATTGTGTTACCAACTAGATAGTCACGTTAACTCTGTCGTCAACATACATAATTAAAATTCATAGATAAAGCATAATAATAAGATAAAGCATTGACACACAATGTCAGCAACAAGCTTCGTCGAGAGGTTTTACATAGGAATGATCATCGGCAACACGCTTCGTCAGAATCTCTTAACATTAACAAATCAGATATTTGTGTGATGAGAGCGAGTATTTGTACCTGAGTCTTGGATGTTTTCTATGTATTTAAGTATTTATTTCTCTATCTAAGTACGCTTATCGTTGTCTAGTACCCATAGTACAAGCCTAGAGCTTAGTTTGGGACTAGGTCTATTTGTGTAAGATTGTCCCTTCCTTCTTTCCTTCCTTCTTTAATGTATGTCCCTTCTATGTTGCATCTGTTGCATCTGACAAAACAAATTTTAACAAGACTTCCAACCAGAATCCCAACCCTGCGTATCTGGTTCAAATGTTCCCATTACACCGGCTACATTGCCGCACTGGATTGCAATGGAAACCTGGTGAACCAACCACGACCCAGCACGCGGTTCCTCCCTTCTCCCTCCGCCCCGCAGACGATGGCCTAACCTCCTAAAAAGCTCCTTGGCTTCTGAACCCCAAGGTCCTGATGTCTCCACCGTGACTACGACAAAATCTTACTCGTACGTCGGTTCCAAGGCAGAGTTTTTTGAGTAACTAATTATATAATTGGTGTAACGTTTAAGCAAAAAGAAATCACGTTATTTTTCAACTTCTTATTTACGGCTTCTGGCTCCGGTAACGGTTACTTGTATCGTTTTTATTTCCGAGAACATTTTGTGTACTTTAAAATTCCTTACGTTGATGAATTGTATGTTATTGTTTGTATACTGCATCTAGGGTTTCATATTGTTCGAATGTTGGCCCGGTGTCATTGACATTTCATTCATTTATAACTTTGTTGTAATCTATAGCTACTTTGTTTGTTTATATGTGGAGGGTAATCTCCGAAACCACTGCACTTAGTTGATTCATTATTTTACCATTTGGAATGCATATTATTCCAGATTGGGACGGGCTGCTAGTATGTTATATTAACACGGGATCTATATATTTTGTTCGACAAACTAGTGGAGAGAGAGATCTCGCTGGCAGTTTGTACAATCAGCGATCAACTATTGATAAATTTGTCTTTTTTATTGGCACGGGATCTATATATTTTATCTGACAAACTAGAGGAGAGCGAGTTCTGGCTGGCAGTTTATAACCAACGATTAACAATTTAAAGTCTGTTTTATTGACATGGCATATATATATACACTAGCGACCCGCCAGCGGCTTCGCCCGCTTCTATTTTTTTTTCATATCACTTAGGGGTATGAAGAATAGATGTTGGCCGATTCTCAGACCTACCCGATATACACACACAATTATAATATACCTACGGTGCAACACTGTCACTTATGCAAAAAAGCATTTTTCCAGGAGAAGCATTTAAAGATTTAGTGTGGTATAAAATTATTATACTTTCTGATCTAGAAAAGGCGATTTTTTGATATGATTACCTACTGCTACTTTTAGCTTACTATGTTGCTTCAAGGACAGGGTACTTAAAGCGACGTTATGGCATACTTAACTCAATTTTCAAAATTTTGTAAAAGTGACAGTGTCGCTCCGTAGGTGCGATTAAAATCGGTCCAGCCGTTTCAGAGGAGTTCAATAACGTACACCGCGACACGAGAATTTTATATATTACATTTTATTCATTTCTTGAGTGAGAACATTGTTGACACCTAAATAATCGCTTCCTCGCAGGCGGTGGAACAAGTACCTAAACATAGCCGGTATTTTGTTATATCAGTTATCGCATTTGCTGCTAAACGCCATTTTTCTGAAAGTCTTTTAAATATTTTGCTTGCTTTTTACAATTTTTTTGCTGCCGTTTCACCAGAGCCCTTTTGACGGCATTTTGATTATTATGGTAGATTATAATATATTAGCACTATGCTTATCCTTACTTAATATTATAAGTGTGAAAGCGTGGATGTTTATTACGCTTTCACGCAAAAACTACTTGACGAATTATCATGAAACTTTGTACACATATTCTGGGAGGTACTAGAAGTAACATAGGATACTTTATATATATAAAAAAAAAAGTCAAGATAAAAAAATTGCAGCGGGCGAAGCCGCGGGCGGGTCGCTAGTTGATTATAAAGGTTTCTGTGGCACCTGTAGAGAAAATGGCAGCAACAACATTCCCAATTTAAAAATTTAGAAAGTTGCCAGATTTCATCGTGTACAGTCTTTATGCAACTTCGACCAGTAATCTAATATGTCAGCCTTTAATTTTATTATCCCGTTGCATATTATAAAGAGCCTTAGCTAACCTATACCTTAACAGAAACTGCGCAAAGCTTCTGTTGAATACCAATTTGTGGCAGACATTTATTGTATTAGCAATGCGTACGGCTTAAACAGCATATATTTCATGTAACTTTTTGGTCATGCTTTAATAACATGTCGGATTTTATTACGCAGTGGTAGAAAACAAATATTTTGCAATTATTCCTGTTATTATATATCAAGGGAAAATATCATTGTGTTATTGAGAAACATGAGCATAATTCTTACTAAAGTCTAGGGTCTACGCCGGCTACGGCGTAGCACTTAATATAAACACTAAATAATACGAGTATAAGTGTTCAGCTCAAGTCCTGATTGAAATGGACGATTTGTTTATTTATTTATTTAAAAAACAATTTAGGTGGTAGGTAAACAAAAAAAAACGCGTTAGTTAGCGAATAGTGCGCTAATGAGTTAAACTATTTTAATGTTATATCTAGTTATACAAACTAATTAAGCACTTAGTTAAGTTACTAATCAACTTGGATCCAATTTGGTTACATTTGCGAAAATCCCATCTAACAAAAGTTATATAGTGGCATCGTTGCATTTTTTCGGTTTCAGGGTTCCGTTCCAAGTGAGTAACGAATGGGACCCTATTACACAACCAACAGCCGTTTGGTTTTTCATGTGTAACATCTGTCAAACGCAAACTCAAACTCACATCGTTTATGTGACAAAAACACACTGAAACACGACAAACATACTTAATTTAAAAATATGACCCTTTAGAATATTTTGTGCAATTGCCCTTTTACACACTCAGCTGTTCGAATGTGCAGGTTTCGTCACGATGATTTTGCTTCACCGTACGAAAGATCATCGGGTAGTGTAGTTGAGTTAGAAAAACTCATTGGTACATGGTGACCGCGGGAGCTCGAACTCGATACCTTACGATCACGTGTCGACCCCTTAAGCCACTAGGCCACCGGCGCTTTTTGCGACTACTGTGAGGATCGTTTTTTCAGACTCCGGCACATGGAAGTAGTGTTTTTTTACTACATAAACGACCAAGATGTGGCCGACTGATGGTACTCGTAGGCCTCTGGCCAAAATTAACGTAGGCTTGAATCAGACAAAAGTATTACTAGTACTTTAATTCTACAGTAATAAATTAAGACTTGATAATGTAGTCGTATCTATTTTCTAACTTTCGCCTTTTTAGCAAAGCGAGAGGAGGATAAACGATATAGAAAATGATTGTTTATGCTATTTTTGTGACGATGTCAAACTTTGTTATCAGAATATGGGTAAGGACCAAAAAGTTGGCCACACTAACTCACTGAATTAAATTTTCTATTAAACTTTTCCGTTATGACACGAAAATTAGCATATACCTACATTTGTAGGGATAATTTTCGTGTCACAACGGGACTTTTTTCAGTTTTGTTTTTTGTATGGTTAACTACGCTTAACTATGGTCCAACTGTTTGGTCCTTACCCATATGAGCTAATAAAAGTTAGAAAAACCAACCGTACGAGCATCAAAGTGTTTCAAGAAATAACCATTTTAGAAGCACGCGGTAGGCACCTTTGCATTGGATTAATATTCACAACGTTAATTTCGCTTACGTATTTGAAGGTCTTCTTTGGCTATTCAAGGTTCTGTACTCAATATAGGAAACAGTTTAGTTCTATCTCCACGTGTCTAAAATGTATAGACGTCACGTCAATGCCAAACCAAAGGGGTGAAATAATGCGGTAATACGCAAAATAAATACCCCCTTACTTATGAACGTTAAATAAGCTTGGAATAGTTTATGCCATGTTTTGTCACTTTCTGTCAGATGCAAATGTCACAATTACAGATAAGGACAAAGCATGGCATAAACTATTCCAAGCTTATTCCACGTTCATAAGTAAGGGGGTTAGGTGACAGACCCTGCATAAACGAAATATGACACACCGGGCAAACTATCTAATATAATACGATGCAGTCAAAAACACGGTGACGGCATATTAGTATCACAATCGATTACGGATAATAATTGCTGTTGCCCGAACCAATAAGTAATAAGGAAGCTCGCGTAACAATCGGATTTAAATTCGGCGCATGAATCGATACAGGTTGCATATACATGCATATACGAGTGTGGCTCAGGTAGGCTCTAATGCGGAACTCGAGAATTTTCCCCGATACGTATGTGTGCAGCGTGACGGCAGTGTGTGTGCGGGCGTGCAACTAGCCCGAACCGAGGTCGCCCACATCTGATCTGTGCAAATTTCGTTCGGTCGGGTCGCTGCCCGCGCCCAGGGCCACACGGTCGTATCTCTCAATTTTTGCTTGTTAATTATAAAAATAATGCGTTATATAACGCTACACCCGTCCCGCTCGCGCGCCCAACTACTCGCGTATCTCCGTCGCGCCGCCACCGGCGTTGCGACGCACACATACACGGCGACTAGAAAAATACATCCACGAATTTCGGCTATACGCTCATGTGTGTGGGTGAATGACGTTATCGCACAATGCGATTACAGGGCCGCATTGGGGACGGATTCGCTCGGTGGAATAAATAACTCGCGCGTGTGATAAACACAATGATAAACCTATGAAATTCCCAATAGGAACATGTAGTAAAATCTTTTGTTACGCCTACGTCATTAAAATGTCTAGATTTAGCGTTTTTAGTACGGTTTTGTAGCAGTTTTGTTCGTCAAAGTGCATTATAATTGTGAGTGTCAAATCCCTCCCCGGCGTTACACGTGCCGCGTTTTGTCGCTGGCATGTGGATGCGATCTTTGGCAGTCATTGTATGCATCATGTTTGCGCTCCGCCCCCGCCCCCGCTCCCGCGCCCGCCCCCGCTCCCGCCGCGAATACGATTTGAATGTGAACACATGCACGCACCGGCGTTTATGCAAAGGTTGGGTACGAATTGATGGATTAGAATAATGTATAATTGGTATACCTTGTAATTTACAGCATTGTCATTATTATGATGAATACAAGAAGTCTTTGTTTTTTTATTCCTTAACGAATCTGTAATATTAATACTTCCACACCAAAATTATAAGTCCGAAAGTATATCTATTTGTTTGTTATGTTTTGCACAGCTAAACTGCGGAAACAATTTGATTAAAATTTGGCATTTAGATAACTTGAACCCCGGGAACGGACGTAAGGTACTTTTTATCCCGGAGTATTTGAGAGTTTTCATTCGAGAGAAGGCGCGGGAAAAAACTGGGCTGGGATTCTGAAGAGTTATCAAAACGTTGACAATACGGAAACAGGTCAAAAACGATATGGTTATAACGCAGTTGAATAGAGGCCCTGGTATCGTGTAAAATATATGTAAAACATAAAATAAACTAAGTTGCTTGTAATTTTTATAGCTTCACTGTTAGATATGTTATTTATTTTATTTTAAATAATATTATTATCATCAATAAAATACCTTCGCGACGTCGCCTGCGTAGACGTAGTTTCGATATCATTTTATCTCTCCATCTCATCGTCCGAGGGATACATTTTATAAAAATCCTGAAAAATATAGTTTTGATAGAAAGCTCCTTGATACTAAAGCAGCTTTCATGTTTATTTCATTAAAAATGCTGAACACTCGTACAAACTACACTTAGGAAATTATTTTCTTAAAAAACGAAAACGTTTCATTCTTAGCTTGTAGTACTTACCTACTTACCTGTATTTACCTGTATACATACAATGAGGAACCTTTTTGCAAAATGTTATGCATTACCCACTGGTTTACTCTGAACGATGACCGTGCAGTGTTCTCACTATAGAATTTAATTATAATAGATATCGTTGGTGAAACTGCAATACCGCGTAAGTAACAAATTGAATAAGTTGCAAAATATTCCATAACAAGTTAGAGCCAGTAAGATAAATTTTGCAACTTATTAAATTTGTTAGTTATGCGATATTGAACACTAATTGACGATATATCATTAGGTCTTTATACTAAGAGTTGTTAGTATTTCTGTTGCTCTGCTTACCCCACTCTGGGAATGAAGGCGTGATGTTACGTATGTACGTATATACTAAGAAAAGATAAGCTTAAAAATGGGTCAATAGATTGTGGACATTTCCCAGTTTATTTCTAGTAAGATTATAAATATCAAATATGGATTTACTTGTACTTAAACTTCGACGACACGATGCCATTCCAATAATCGATTGCATAATAAGAATTTAATAAAACCATTTTGTTGTGATTGATAAAGTGTGGTATTAAACATACCATGCTACGTAGTAGTGCTACGGCGTAGCACTAATGTACAATACCTAGGTCTTGAATGTTAGTAAATATGTTTACGTATCTTTATCACTGTGTTATCTTGCGCGGGCGCATACCGTTTTTCAGAATGTATTTGATAACAATACATTGTAATTATTGCGTTATTAATATCACTAATTACGCAGCATGTTCGAAGTTAAATAAAATCACGGTTTTATGACAACGTTAACTTACAGATAATACTTTTTTGGTAATCTTCTCTTAGTTCATCATTTTTTTTATCCTACAAGTACTATCAAAGTAGAGTATCAGAGTAGAGTATCAACTTATTTAGTCGAACTAGTTTGAAATATAGTGTTGAGATATACTATATAAGAAATAGTGATGAGGAAATTTAGATTTTTAAGTATAGTCTCTACATACATGCTCTCTCAAGTCTAATTTATACTGCCCGAAACTATGTATATGGGTCATACACAGATTTAGGTTAAGACACATCGAACGTTAACGTTTTTAAGGTCAAATTTTCTGGCTAAGCCCATTCCTTTAAAAAAACGCGATCAGGATTGCTTTAGACCTATCTTTTAACTATTGAGCACAGGAGCAACTTTTGAACTTTTGTTTTTAAGAGTGTGTATGACCCTTATGACCATAGGAAATGTATAAATATTAAAATATCGTTACTAATGTTAAAGATGTAAGTCCAGTCTCTCTGTCTGTCTGTCTGTCTGTTTGTGACGCTTTCACAGCTAAACCGCTGAACCAATTCCAAATAAATTTGGTATGAGCCCCAAAAAACGACGTAGGGTACTTTTTAAGTTTTTCTGATGGTTCACCTAATAAATAAATCTACTTTAGCCATTATTCAATTAAGTCCTAATCACCAAAACGTAAACAAAATATCTCATATTCTTAACGTCGTTTTAACTTATTATTAAAAAATGTGCGTTAGCTGATACTTATTCATTTTAATCCCAACCTTTACTCGTGTTTAGGCTATTGAATATACATTGGATGCAAAAAATTACTGAATTACGTACAGGGTCTCTATTCTACTGCGTTATAACGATATCGCGATTGACGTGTTTTAGAATCGTTTATGTTACAGTCGCCATTACTGTAAATGACATAAGAGTTATTAAAACGTTGACAATACGGAAACAGCTCAAAGACGATATCGTTATTACCGTGTAGAATCCCAGCCATGAATACGCGCTCACCACATAATAAAGCGATAATTGAGTGGTTTGTAAAGAAGTCATTTAATCTCTATAAACCGTAAGTTATAATGGAAAATTAAATAATTATCACTTGTGCTTGTGCTATAGTTACAACACAACGATAAACTTATATAGAGAAAATAAATACTTAATTACATAGAAATCCAAGACACAGAAACAAAAGCTGGTGTTCATCATACAAATTTCTGCCCTTACCTGGGTTCGAACCCAGGACCGCTAGCTAGAGGCAGGGTCACTCCCAACTAGGCTAACCTGTATGCATACTATATTATTAATACATTTATTTGTATACATATAAAGTGAAAGAGCATTTCTCCTTTCAAATCTGTGCGTTTTTCTATTGATAAGGTCTATTTTCGATACCCGAGGCCCTACCCGATGCGAAGGCTCCTAACGTTTTTCTTTTCTAACGCACGTGGTAGAGAATGTCATCTGATACATTTTGAACAATAGAAAAGAAAAACGTTATTAGCGTTTGCATCTTGGCTATGACCTCTGCTCTCAATAACTACGAGTATTTTATTTTAGTAAATATTTTGATTAATTTAGCGACCCTAAGGGCATGTGTTTGTCCGATGTACGGCTGACAATGGTGATGATAAGTCAAAGATATTTCTTACTAGCAACTGACTATTTTCCGTTAAGTTACCTTTGTCACTCTCCTGTCTATCGCCTTTGTTTTAAAGGTCGATATACGATCAATCGAGGGGATAACGCGACAAATTTTTGCATTTACAAACTAAAGAAAAGACCCTTTTAGAATCTCGCGGGAATTGGGAATGGACCACAAGATATCTTAAAATCAAAGGTATGAGTAAATACGAATTGATAAGAGCGTCGGGTGGCCTGGTCACTTAGGGGGTCGAAGCGTGATCGTAAGGTGCTGAGTTCGATCCCCCGCGGTCACCATGTACCAGTGAGTTTTTGTAAGTTACATAATAATATGCAATGTTATTGTTATTATAATAAACCATTTCACTGCAGCAAATTCACTACCCATAAGTGGAAACTGTTTTGGCTAGTATGTTAAGTTATATTGTCTGTTCTATTTGTTAAATTACTGCTGTTGGTTTTCCTTAATATAAATAAATAACCTTATAGAAGCGTCCCTACTAAGATCATTCGCGTGTGATATTCGAGTTGTGTGGACGTTGAGTCGAGTGTTACTGTGGTCCAGACGACTCGAATATTCGACGCCGAATGCTCATACGCGCAAAATATGATCTCAGTGGGAACGCTCCTTAAGGTGAAGGAATAACATCGTAAGGAAACCTGCACATTCGAACAGCTGGGTTTGTAAGAAAGAGAGAGAGACAAGAGGGTAATTGCGTAAGACAAGATAAGATACGAGTTGTGTTAAATTATAAAATGTTAGGTGTTAAATTGTATTGTTGGAGATCTTTACTTCGTGAACCGTTTCCGGACTTTTTTGTTTTAATTCTATATTGCATAATTACTTTTACTTAATTGTTTATAGGCATAAACGGTTATGGCAAAGTCTAGTGTCGCATAAAATAACTTGTCAGAAAGACCGTAGGTCGAATAGGCTCTATGCACAACATTGTTGAGCCGAATCGATAACCAATAATTGCCAATTGTACCAAATACACTTTCTGCAATGTTAACATCCGTCGAAAAACAATTTTGCCAATTGTATTATGCCAAAAACGTTTCGGCCAATCGATACTATTCCAGATATACGGCACCCATTTGTCACACTTATTATTTATTACTAAACCCACCTATTAACAGTAGTCCTGCGCTAGGCTTTACTTTTGCGTAGGATTATAATCATATCATGTCTTTTAGCTGGTTGCATAAAATACCCAATTATAACACTCACCTCTTTCTTATTTGCTAAGGTACGAAGCGACACCACGCGACTTGTGCAAATGTGCATTTATGCCTTAAGGTACGACATAATTTGAAACATTAATCAGTGGGACATTTCTTCATCCATTCGAAACTTCTTTAAAAACTGAAAACGACCGTGTTAGTGACTATTTTAATTTAAAAATAAAAAGGAACGAACTGATTAGCAAAGTCGCGGTGGCGTTTATCGGGGTTTTTATTTATTTAATAGTTTATGAATTCTGTGGAAGAAATACACATTAGATAAATTAAGATCAAGGAAGAGAAGAAGAAGGGATTCATTAGGTCTAACGAATTTTGCGTACTACAAAACAGGCATACCATTGACGTAATACAAGTAAGCAAGAATGTGTGCGTTGCAGCAGAGCAAGAGGGAAATGACTTGGCATATAGCTTTGCTCATCATAAGGTCGCATTGGCAATAACATTTTTTTCTTTCATAAAGTTATAAAGACAGTTTTCGGACTATATTTATTTGTAATGATTTCTATTTTCAAACAGATATTTAAAACCAATCGATTCTAATAAAAGTGATCGCCCCGTGAGCGTGTGTTTGCCTTCGGGTCGGGTCACACTTGTGCTCCCATTCACGCTCCAACATGCCTTTAGTCTATATGTAGAGCAGTGACATACTAAGCTGAGGGCTTCAATTCACAATGTTTTAAAAAATGTAACCCATTGCTTTTTAGGTTTTCGTACCAAAAGGGTGCCAACGGAATGCATTAGCCTCCGCTTTCCGTGCGTCCTGTCTGTCTTTTAGCAGACTGTATAAAAAAAGGGCTCCTGTACAGGAACAGTATGGAACCCTTCTTGTGCGAGTCCTACACGCACTTGGCCGGATTTTCCATTAAGTGTCTCTAGACAGGCTGCGGTCTATCTATCTGCACACATTATAAATTAAAAATATGGAAACACACACTTACATTTTTATTAAATGCAAGACAACTCTCGACAATATTTTTATTTATTTCTGCAATAAGTAGGTCGCAATCATTGACACAATTTAAACTTGGTTGACAAGTTTAAATTGTGACAGCTTAGTTGCGCTATCATCAACAGTGCCATGGATGTAGTACAATTTTCTGCAGATATACTTCTATAATTTTCTCCCTTGTAATCTGTTTCCTGGACGTGTGAAGCCAGCTTGTGGGCCATTTGGAAAAATCGCGATTGACCCACTTTCTACCGGCAGCGCTATTTCGGACACGGATGTTTCGCTGATGCATTCTTTGTTGAGGATTTCACTCTGATTTATCCGACTAGTATGAATTTAAATGGGAGATTATTATTGAATGAAAAATTACAACAACGTCAACAGAGTTGTAGTTGTGACTCGATAGAGACAACACGCACAAATGCATTACAGCTGAAAAATAGTTTATAACGTAAGTTACGTTTAAGATAGTGAGTTATTGTTATTGCTTGAAATAACTAGGTCAATTGACATACTCTTATACATTTTGACCTTAGCGATTAATTAATGATGTTTGATGCGAATGCAACGCGGTTGAGGTCGACTTTGGCTTTAACATTCGCAAGCTAGGATTTGCGTAATAGTGGCACTTGTAAGATTTTTATTGCACGTTATTTTAGGCAGTTTTTATATTTTATGTTTGCCTTGAGCAACGTGTGTTTTGACCTCTGTAAAATGATTCTTGCATCCTAATTTTCGCTTGAAAGTCTATGAATGTTTGTGGTGCATGAAATAGTGACGATGTAGCCATAAATATTAGTGTGTGGGATTTAAAAAAGTAGGGATTAGAACTGTCCCATCTTTTAAAATGAGTAACTGGGTGAGCTATTTTGGAAAATGGTAAAGTAATTAAATAAAATGTGTATTGGTTGGTATGCACATAATAGCAATTTCTTAAAATATAAACCGATAAAAAAAAGTTTGTGTTGATAGAAATTGTGATTATATATTTTAAAACAGGTAAAATCACCGCGTCTCCATTTGAATCCAGTAAATCCAAATATGTTACTCTAAATAATAACAATTACTATTTATATCTCACTACCTACTTAATTCACACATTTCTAAACTAGCGAAATTAACCATCGCATCTTTTGACCCAGTTATCGGTCTATTTCGGAAAACAGAGCAGCAGCTGCATTATTTTTTGGGTAGCCGCTATGACCTGGTTAACAGCGCGCGTCACTTAACTGCGCCCAGTCCTTTGTCTAGTTATATATCCATGGCAATGTACACTTGGGGGCAAATAAATCGAGCCACTTAGTACTGAACCTCCATAGAAATTGGCTCGATTTCTTTGCTTCCAAGTATATGATAGTCACACGATGCGATACGAGATTTAGATCTAATTCCTCTTTCTGCAGTTAATAATTAGATTTGAATTAAAATCAAACAAATAGGTATATAATCTAGGACTTTACATACATGTGATGCATCATACAATGGAAAAATAGTCGCGAAATGATAACATGATAAGGTTTTTTATGTCAAATGAATTGAATTATACATATCTAGTTTACAGTTGAGTCATAAATCCGTTATCGTAATTATAAACGAAATTCTGTCGTAGAAACGGCTGTTGAAATATAAAAGTGTCCACTTA
Organism: Acleris holmiana; assembly: GCA_949316455.1. Lineage (NCBI taxonomy): Eukaryota > Metazoa > Arthropoda > Insecta > Lepidoptera > Tortricidae > Acleris > Acleris holmiana. The sequence goes on along the minus strand of OX438763.1, from coordinate 21,213,492 downwards.
ATAATATTATTTGGCGGAAATTTGAATTCGTTCAAAAAAACTGGCTATAGTTTTTTAGAGCTCTTGCCGGATTATTAAAAGTCTAATAAAACGCCTAGACGCCTTTTGAAAAAAGTCGTCAATTGAAATTATTCGGCGAACTGGCTCGCGACAAGTCTACAAATTTAATTTGTTACGTCGAGCCTGAGGTTTAAAGCACTCTGCTTTCATACAGTTTCGCCTAAACGTCAGGGCCAATGTTTCGCTAAATGAAGGATTTTCGAATGTCACAACTTGTTTAACGCGGTGCCTGCCCGCTTGTGAACCTAATTGATAACAATCTGGATTTCACAATTACTTACCTAATCTGTTTAGTACAATTTATTATACAATACTTGAGGTAGCAGTTTACAGACTTCAGAGATATTTTAAGGTCGCTACGTTTATGCCAAGCGTATAAAGTACACAAAACGTTGTTTACCAATTAGGACTTCCAATGACAGTGCGTACCCATGTCTGCTATCATCATTTACAATATTTGCCCAAATTAAATATGATCACGCGTAGGCCGAATTATCTAGGACGAATTTTGCACGCGAAGAGGACTTATTTTGTCAAGTCGCCAGAAAACGGCATCAAATTCATTAGTTTAGGTTCTGAAGTAAGCTTTTCTCCCTCTGCTGTAGGTGATAGCTCTTTATGTTATGAATTCGAAACAGATTGCGGTCCTCTTTTTATTCTATATTTAAATACTTCGCGGAAGACGGCGGTACGGGACATCCCCAGGAAATTGCGAACGTCGTCGATTCTGCCTCAAATTTACAGAACTCAATAAAGAAAAATTTGGGGAATATTTATGTCGCTTCAACCCCTGCATATTTCAATTTGCCGCCTTTACATCTGCAGGGTAGTCAGGAAGTGATAAAACCAGATATATTAAAAGACAATATTCCGATTTGTCACCGTCACACCTCAATAAAAAGCAAGTAAAACTTTAAGTAACTCCTGGAAACGGCCTATAAAAACTCCCAAAGGCTACAATTATGTTGACTGATTACTCGGTATTGTCCCCGCTCCACCGGACACATGCGCAGGTGGATAATTGATTGGGCAAACAAAGACTTTGGGAAATTTATAAAACCGTTACGCAATGCATTTTTTAGGGTCGAGGGGGGCAGTCAGCGCTTTTCAGAAATTACGGCGGGCGGAGGTGGCGGGATATGACGTTCGATTTAAAGGGTAGGTGCGTGCGGGCCTGGGCGGGTGCGGGGTGGCGGCTGCAGGGCGGCTGTTGACGGGTGCCGCGCGCGTGCGCGGTGCGGACGCCGCCCGATTTCCGTACGAGCGTTGACAGTTTGCCCGGACTTACTTCCTCGATACCGCGCGTCCGCGGCGCAGCATCAGGCTCCCCTGACCCTGCTCGCGTCCCGGCTGCCGACCCTACTGCCGCTCGCCGATGGCGGAGTGACCACTCAACGTGAGTACCGTGCATTTTTTCTGTGTTACGGATTGCGGGTTCCTGATGTGCGGATGACACGAAATTGTTTGGCAATTATACCAGTTTTACAGCGTTTGCAGCGGATACGTGCATTTCCTTTGTCCTATTGTATTCGTGGTCGTTTGTGAGGTTTGGGTTTTTCTCGATTTTGTATAGATTTTTATGCATGGTTTGGGAAACATCGGTTTGAAATATATCATTTTGGGGAACATGTCTGTAAGAACGGTTTCTGTGAGGGATGTCGTGATTTTTGAAGAGAACTACCTGTTGAAAATAAATAACAGTTTGATTTAAGATATTTTTTCCTAACTGAAATAGATTTATATTTATTCACAAACCCGGTGCTTAAGGGTTTCAAAATGGTTTCTTAATATTTGATTCAGTACTTCAATTACTGGCCAATTTATTTATTCGTGCTTTAATTTTATAATTCGCAAAAAATAAATATTGTTAAGTAACTACGTTTTCTTTATCGGTTATTAAATTAAGAATTATTATAACTTTGGAAATAGTTCGAATTTCAGCTTACTTATAATCGATCTATTTTCAACGATGGTTATTCGTCCAGATGTATCCAATATTTTATAAAACTTTTAAAGTAATCAAAATACATATTAATGTAATAAAGCCAGGTGGCATTCGAATACCTATTTATCAAGTCAGATGCAAAAGTTTGACATTGAACGGTTTGGACTTACGCATGCGCTGATATTTGCCCAGATGTATATGTAGCGTCTGAAAAACCGCCGTGAAAATTTTACATCATACTAGAGCGGTTTGAAAATCGAATGCCGTTTTGTTTTTGTTATTACGATCAGCTTTCTCGAACATGGAATGCTTGTTTTGTTAATTGCCAGTTCTTACCAATTTTACAAACCATGTTATTATGGATCTAATTCGATTTATTTTGCCTATAGGTCTTCGTATACTGACGCGCCGGTACAAAAAGGCGATGTTATTATTAGGGATTTCATTGAATCTTGTCAGTCGTTGTTTTTATTTGTACGCAATATTTCTATAAATTAAAATCAAAAGTAGGTATCAAATGAGATATGGTTACCAGTAAGTTATGATAGCGTTTTCATTTTTTAAGTACCATTTTTTTCAACGACTGACAATTACATAATTAAGAATGCGCCGTGGGGTTTGACAGTCCCACTATTAAATTATTAGGCTGTTGGAGTAGTTTAATTTATCACCCATAAAAAGGTAATCTAATAATGAGACTTGGGTGTTGGTCTATCTGTATGTCACTGCCGTTATAGCAACTACAGTTTTTTTTAAATGGGTCTAAAATGAGCCAGTAAAATGAAAGTCAAGATTATGATATGAAAGAGCTCAAACTGCTCATTTCAAAACAATCTTTACAATTTTTCGCAATGATGTTTACGATTTACAGCCAAAAAAAAACAAAAAACATGTCTTCTTCTTTTCTAAACTGCGAATTATATGCGGGTATTTTTCGCCAATAAAATAAAGTTTTCTATTTACAGTTTTAGAGACATGGGACATTTTTCTTTTTTTACAAAACTTAGCAATTCCTCAAACCTGATTCTAGTTTTCTTTCTTATTATCTAGACCCTTGGTGCGCAAGCCCTACTCTCACTCGACCATTTTCCTTTTCGATCATTCTCAACATGTTTGAGTTTGAAAAATTCATTGATTATTTCCGTAGTTTTCTAATGACAAAGAGTTGTCATTAGATAACTATGAACATAATTTGGTTATTGGATAGTTTGGTTACCGTAGATCATTATATACCTACATATTTTTTAAGGTCTTTTTGACAATACCTATTGTTGTGCTAAATTCCTTTGAGTAAGTTCAAATAATAGGTACCTGTACAAACAAATTAACAATGTGTTACGTCGGAAACTGTTTCTTATCTTATTTTTTGCCACATCCGATTGCTTTTGGAAATTGTCGATAGCTGAAACTCAACGTAAAGGCTCAAAATATTTATCAGATAATCGCATGCACTTTGATAGCAATATCGAAACATTACATTTTCTCGAAAGTATTTGTACCTAGTTCGAGAATTTCTTTAGTGTACCAATATTTTGTTACACCTTTATAGATAGACTACCCCTCATTGTTTAATTGGAACGGTCAGAAAAAGACAGGTAGTCTATCTCGCGGGCGACATAACTCGCGCGCTGTCATGCGCTAGCCGTGCTGGTGCCTTGTAGATCTTAGCTTTCCATTAGCTGACTTTGGCCTTTGACATTGTCATTGTTCATTGAATCTTAGGCATTTCGTCGTCATCTAGGCTTGTTACGCCTTTAATTATGACACGCACGACACTTTACGTCGCATATTCTTAGGACGACGTGTTTTCAATATCACACTACAGCGCAACGTTTCTAAATTGACTCTATTCTTGCTTTGTTGCAGTGTGAATCTGATGTGTGTGTATGTGTGTATTTGTCAAATAAATATTGTGTCTATGACTACGAGTATTATTTATATTTCGCCACTTAGTGGTGGTCGGACCCTGTGCGGGGTCCGTCCGGATCGCTACCACCATCCTATCCATTAACCAACCGCCAAGAAACAACGTTCGCATTATTGTGTTCTGGTGTGGGGATAAGACAACTGGTGAAATTACTAGCATAGATGCATTCCATCTTAGTCTTCAGGGTCATTTTGCAAACGCATTTGAGGTCTTAAGATTATAGTCTTGTGAATTCAACGGTCTCAGATTCCACTTGATATCAGGTGGCATGAGTGCTCATTATCCTACACTTTATCATAAAACAAACAGTTTCGGCATATTTGCCGTATTATTGTAGAAAGTTATATTAAAAAATGGTTTCTGCAGTGATTTATGTCTCATTCTATTTTTTTCTTAATTCTAAGATCATCATACTTTGCAGTCATGCGTTACCATCCGATTAAATAACTGCAAGGATTGTATAAGTCCTTTGTTTTCACGAGGGGATAATTGGAAATCATCGTAATCATTTCTTAATCAAATGAAGTGAATACTTTCATTACTACCTAAAGAACTGATCCTAAAGAAATTTGTAAACTTGCCTACTCGATGCACAACCTTTCACTTTTCTCAATCCCTCAAGGGTTAGCTGGAAGAGATCCCTTAAAGGGATAAGTTCCCCTTTGTACATTACTTTCTGGTATCTTCATTGTATTTTTTTTTCTGTTTTATTTTGTACAATAAAGTGTTTACATACATACATACATACATACATACTACCCCATTAGTTTTGACTTAATTGCTGAATAAATCCCGGCAAGAGCATGTCGGACTCAGTGTAGGGTTCCGAAGCCGTTAAGTACTACAAACATAAAAATCACCAAGTAATCACTTTTATCGCCTGTGTCTCAAGAACCAATGATGTCTCCTTAGTTGAGATAGTTTTCCTTTTAAATTCGTTATATGCGCTTTCATTTGAGTTATTTTCAGGTATTTAGTATTTGTAGTTTTGGCTGTAGGGGGGGGGGACTCACACTTAAGTCTAACAAAAATTATCGCTTTAAAGCTTAATATTTCATAAACGGGGACGAAAAAAAAATACATTACGTTACGTGTCGGGTAGGTACTAGGTAACCTAAAAAAAACGTTTTATTACATTTTATTGTACCACTTTATTGGCGTGACTAATATGCATATTCATGCCAAATTACAGCTTTCTAGTACTAAGAGTCTCGGCGCTAGGCTGCGGACGGACGGAAGGACATGGCGAAACTATAAGGGTTCCTAGTTTGACTAAGGAACCCTAAAAACGGGACTCTATTACTAAGACTCCGCTGTCTGTCTGGGTGTATCCGTAACCGAGATACCTCACGTGGTAGAGCGGCAGACTTCCTAAAAAAATAAAATAAAACAAAAAGTAAAATAATTCAAGGTGTGGGTACACAAGCAAGTTTTTTTTCGAGTCCGTCCCGTTGTACCAAAAAGGATTCATTTGATTTCTGCTTTAACTATAAAAAAAAGTATAATTAAAAGTTGGTGACAATTCAACACGGCGCTCAGCCGGCTCTTAGATGCTCAATTGGAATGAAACAGCCCGTATTCTAATTCGGATGTTATCATAATTCAAGTGGCCTTGCTGTTATTGATAAGGAAACAGAGTCACTATTGAAATTTATTCTTTATACGCTGCATTTTATAATTATGCCACTATGTACGCGGAACTGTGGGAGGCCACTGAAATTTAGTGGGGCTAAATTGTGAGCTATATTGATGCTTATCAATCGACAGTTGATATTGGTATTGCAATCATGCTTATTTTAAAACTATAGTAAAGTAACCAGTGATGAAAGCAAACTCAATGAATGAGCTATCATCATCATCACAAGCTGACGTTAACAATTCGATAACAATATAGTTTAAAAGATATGAGAAGGATCTAGCCTTTTTAGTTTTCAGTTGTTCATGTAAAATTGTATTTTAGTAAAAATACAGGTTTTTAAACCAAAAATTACTTAAAATTATTTTACTTGCAAAAAATTATGACGTTTGATTTGTTGTTTATTTATTATAAGAATTAATATAAAAAAGTGTCCACGGAAGACCAGTGTATATAATAAACAACTCGCGAGTGTGAATACGAAACTCGTTTATAGTTTAGTCAAACTTATGAGTAGCATTAAATGTTCGTGCCTTGTCGCAATAACGTACAGTCAACAGCAAAAGTAGATGATCATTTTAGTACTTTATCGCACTAACGTAACAATACTGGCGACAATTGGGATACGGCAATGTAGTGACAAGGTAATAAAATGTTCAGCTCCTTATCAGTTTGACTGTACTTACCTACGTACTAAAAATCTTCTGTAGCCGTGGAAATAAATCGATGCAATAGTAACATTCACGTCGGAAATGAGTCCCTAAAGAAAGATCAGAATTTGATTTGGGACAATGCTTTATCATCAGTTCTCCGTATCCATGGGAGCTGGCTCTGTCTGCCTTTTGGCGCGGGATCTCATTCAATCTCGGGAAATGGGTTGCCGCATAGATTGCTTTTGGGTGCTGACTTGCTAACAGCAAGAAATAATTTAAAAAACGTAGCTGTAAAATTAAGATTATTTACTCCGTCCGCATAGAAGTCGTTTGTCGCTATTCCTTCAGGAACCATACAATTTTCAGATAAAAACTACCCTATGTCTTTCCCCTAGACTCAAACTGTCACCATACCAAATGTCATCTAAATCGGTTCAGCGGTGGATCCGTGAAAGCGTAACAAACAAACAGAGTTACTTTCACGTTTATAATATTAGTGTAGATGATTTTACCCCCCACGCAAACAAAGGGGTGTTGTAAGTTTAACATACCTATAATATGCGTATGTGGCATGTGGACGGAATCGGACGAGGTGTTTTTTAATATAAAGCTACTCGTAGGTAAAAGGGTTCTAGTTAGGTTTCTTGAAAGTTTTCAGCTTCGGTTTTTATGTATTTAATAGTAATTTATTCGGAATCCTATCATTTAATAACCAACGTTTTACCAATTATTAATTTAACAACCCGCGTTATTTTCTGAAATTTTAAATAATTCTGGATTTATTTGTGGACCATCGTGTAGAACCCTATAGGTTAGGTTCGGTTAGGTTAGTTGTATAAAAATTCTACATTATTCGTAGTTACAGAAAAAAAGCGGGTTCGCAAATGAATAGGTTGCATTTGTCGAAGATTTTTCGGCGAAAATTGCAGAGAACCGATTCATTCGTTTCATGTGCCGATCGGGTAGTGTATTGGTGATTATTTTGGTACATTACAATACCGGCGCAGACGCGTGTTGCGCCTGCACCGGAGGCGCCTCTCTAGCCATCACTTTTTCATTTTGCGTGCGTCTTTTTTTGGCAGCGTGAGTTAACCTTGGACTTTTTCATAGCGAAGCGTTGCACGTACGCGCAAGTTCGGAATAGTCGTAGAGCGCCCCCCACTCGACGCGTCCGAATTTTCTGCATTCGGACGGCGCGAAGAGTTTTCGGCGGTCGCGTGGCATTCGCGAGCTCGGCTCTCAGCTGCTACGACGAGCACTGACGGCGCGGCATGCGCGCGCGCAGCATGCGGAAGTGAACACGCACGGTGCCAAACTCAAACTAGTGTCTGCAGTGATACCTCAACGTAACGGCAGTGAACGAAACACTCAGTGATACGAACTATGATATTTGTGCGCGGTTAAAGTTCTAATGCTTTTCTATTAACGATTCAAGGACTCAGGAATTTCTAACATGGATACAAGGAAAGTATTATCCTTTGCGTATTGTAAGAATTTTGAAAATGTGCGCACGATGTTTGTATATATTGTAGTTTTTAGGTGTTTCTTAGATTAGAAAAGTTTTTTTGAACCGGGAAGTTGTGCTGCAAATGTGAGGCCTCCCGACAAGGAGTCAATTTAGGCAAACAGATTTAATGAGCGCCTACTCAGATATGTCATTGACAAATTTGTGTTGATACTCCGGAGCATATGATAAATGTTAAGCGCGCGGAGCTCTGTGGTAGAGTGCACCTTAACATGTTTCAGAGAGAGGACATTTTTGCACAAAGCTGCGCAGTTTTCTTGGTTTTGCATACACGTGCTCTCGCTTTGGGGCTATTGAACTTGATAAAAAGACCGTATATGTATTTTTGTAAAACTCTATTGCATAATTTTTTTTTTTCAAGATCTCCGTTTTTCTATTAGGAAAACATAGCCACATCACAAATAACCTACCGCGACGGTTTACTATGATTTCTAATGACATCCACAAATTTCAACGGCTATTCATCTTGTCCAATCAAAGAGTTATAACGAGTTAGTTTTTAATGGATTCATGTTAAAATCCAGTTTAGCAACGTACGCTTAAGACTACGGATGGGCGTGAATAGATCGTGCGCAAGAGTAGGCCCGGAACCGTTCGGTGAGGCAAAACTGGTCTCGCAACGCATTAGCATTTGCATAGAAACTGTCGTTGTGGCCCCGCGCGGGCCGTGGCGGCCGATTAGCACCTACCGCCGCGCCGCGCCGGCGCAGCACCGCCGCCGCGCCTGCAACCCGGCCGCCGCACGCGCACCTCCATCCTTCACAACTCTCGACCCCATGAGCTTACGAATGTTTTATTTATAATATTATTTGTTACCACATGGTTAACACTCATGTGCGCATAATTGCCTTGCACTTTGAATTTGTGACTCATTTGTTTTCAATTAAGTTTACCTTGAATTTCAACATTTGCACTTGAACATTTTACGTTATTGCATTGTAATGCATAACATTTAAAAAGCCATAACTCCAACGTTAAGTTTATTTTTATTGGATTGCCGCGTTGTAATATCACGGCGATCATTGTGTGGCTCCGGCGTAGGAATGAAGGTCGACTGTACAATTTATAGTACAATCTTTCTGTTATACTCGCCTGCGTTTCCGTACGCGTGACTGCCGAACCCGCCGACCAATGGGGGCCGAGCGGCGCGAGCGCGACCATGCTGCCGAACGTACTTTGAAAATTCGAACTCAATTGTGATCATAGATCGGATGACGCGCAGATGTGAGGATAGGTTAACTGCGGTGCACGGTCTACTTGCTTTTAAATTATTTGTGTACAGGTTTTTCAAGTTTGATATTAGTTTTTCATAGAAATAGCATGATTAAACTAACTTCACGAAGTAAAACATTTTCATGCAATATTTTTATATACTTATGAGTATTTTGCTAAGACAATGGTTTCTAAGAATCGGTTAGAAACAAAATTCGGGTAAGGCACGGCACGTGTTTATCTTTCAGCGTGATAACCTTACATTTCGTAGGCCTACCGCACTCGTCATCTCATTGATAAGAGCTTGATTAGGAGGAACGTTAAACAAACTTCATGCGATGCAAGCAAAACGTAATGTTTTAGAACGGCTGATAACAACTGAATCTTAGAAAAAAAACTTAACGATGTAGTGTAATTACAACCATGCAGTAAGTAGTTAAATAGGTACCTATATTTTTATGACTAAATCAATACCTGACAGTTCCCAAATAAGTGTAAACTAGCATTAAACAACTGCTTTGATATGCGTACTGTAATTAAACCGTAAAAAAAGTCAAATAAATCCTCTAGTACAAATATTTTCGGTATTCAATAATAATGTACATTCTGCATAATTCCTGATCTGTGCTTATTTTATCAACATCCCACGGTACGATCGAACGTAGGCGAACTTTGTCATCGGCTAACTGATTTTGTAATAATGAGCCCTCATTTCCGAATGGCCCTCCCGAAGGTCCCGGAGGGTTGGGAGGGGAGGCCAAGGACATTCTCGGAGGACCTTCGAGGCGCGTCGCTTACGCAACCGCGGCCGTGACTACGACCTGCGTCTGTGTGCAGGCCGAGAGCATGTGTGCGGCAAATGTTTGGGCCAATGCTGGACGTGGTTGGTTATATATTCAGCATGTGGGTTTCTAATAGATTTTTGTTGGATTTTTTTAATATCGACATAGAAATGTAGGGTACAAGAAAACTTACCTTCGCGGCATTTGATGATTTTGGCGGATGCGTAAGGACTTATTTATCTTAATTTGATGTATCAGGACAGAGGGCTGAACTTACCATTCAAAATGAAGAAATCTTGGAGAACAGCCGCCATGAAAAGTCGCGTGCAAAAAGCTAGAATAGTTTATAAACTGACCTCTTTCGGCTTAACAATAAACATTATTCATTATTTTAAAAAAGTTGGTTCTTAACTGAAGAGTTGTTTACAATATTGTGAACCATAATCCCGGCATCGGTCTATTTATGCTTTATTTTCTCTCAACCATCGAGGTTTACCCAAATAATTTGACTGACTCAGGAGGATCGGATAGATTTGTCAATACCTTGCGGTTGATTCAACAAAACCACGGTTTTTTAATATACACTGGTAGTTCGTCTCAAACAAAGACAACGTGACCCCCCCCCCCCATAATTCGTTCTCTCAACTACTCTTCTTCCGAATTCCATAATAGCCTAAGATCCGAGTACACAACGACCTTCACCGAACTGGTTAATGAATGAAAAGTATTTTGTATTAAATTAAATACTTATGTCAAAAAAAAATATTGCGAGTGGGTTGAGTATGAAATTTCAGTCCAGTATTTATTTCTATACATCTTCTATAAAACGTGTTACAAAATAATCCGTAAAAAAGAAATTACGAAAGTAGTGTCAACCCTATACTGTATACCTAAGATACTGAACTGACGTTATTTAATAAGGGTTGACACTACTTTTGTAATTTCTTTTTTACGGATTATTTTGTAACACGTTGTATAATAAAAATGAATCGCTAAGGGCAAATCTCGAGAGCAGCTGAACCGATTTCGCTAATTCTTTTTTGTTGTGTTCTTTATCGTCAGGAGAAGGTTCTTATAAGAAAACCCACCGGGGAAGTCAAAAATTTGCAGCGGGGTGAAGCGGCTGATGGGTAGCTAGTAGTTTATATCGTATTAAAGTATATACATATTTTGTATTTTGACATTAACTTTATTCTTTAACCAGACCAGGGCCTCTATTCAGGTGCGTTAAAAGATATCGTGTTTGACACGTTTAAGAATCGTTTATGTGACAGTCGCCATTATTGTAAATGACATAAGAGTTATCAAAACGTTGACAATACGGAAACAGGTCAAAAACGATATCGTTATTACCTTGTAGAATCCCAGCCCTGAACAAATTACTAATATCGATTTACCTTATGACGGGAAAAAATAGTCAACGTTTGCACATTCCGTAGGCTTCATATTTTTGATTGGTATATCATTTGTCTGTTAACCGAAACGGTAATGTTAACAAAAATAATAATTCAAGACTGAGATTATTAGTCAACCTACTTGCAACATATTTTTTAACATGTTTACATACATACATACATAACATCACGCCTTCATTCCCAGAGTGGGGTAGGCAGAGCTACAGAAATACCAACAACTCTCAAAAGACTTGTTGATAATTCTGTAACCACATTTTGCACAATCAGGCCAAGAAGTTTACTAGTGTATTAGTGACAGGTTGCAAGCCCATCGCCTAACAATACTACAAGCCCTTAATCCCTGAGTCGCCTTTTACGACATCCACGGGAAGACATGGAGTGGCACTATTCTAACCCGGCAACCACACGGGCACGGGGTTTAACATATTTAATTTAATATAAAATACTTTTCATCCATTAACCAGTTCGGTGAAGGTCTTTGTATACTCGGATCTATACTATAAGGTTCGGATAAACAATGCGTAAGTTATTGTCGAACAAACACACTCGTTTCGCTCAGCCGGATAAATTGGGTTTCGACAAAGTTGCATTATTGTCATGCGCACGATTCAGTCCAATCATAATAGTGAATTATGTTTTCATGAGTCATGGAGTGTTTTAATGCAATCAAGTGTAATAAAAACAGCACAACAAATACTTTTTAGTTTAAACATTTTTTTCTTATCGAATATCTTGCCTTAGATTTCATTTCCTATAATATTACAAATACCGGAATTTCGGAGAGTCTAATTTAATTATACTTAATTTTTTGCTAAGATATAGTACTAAATACTAATATCCAAAGCTTCTTAAGTAAATAATTCATGAATTTGTAAATGTTGGAGACCCCTTCATGGCCGCAAAACAATTGATATTTCTTTAATTGTTCAGGAAATCAAATTGGGCGTTGCGTGTACGCAGCCACGTTAAACATGTAAATCATTGAGTCATATGTCAAGGAAAATCGATTATTTAACTGCGTTCTATTTCGTTGTTGTATAAGTCATTTCTAAAACATGTTAGAAAACCGCAAAGTACGTATAAGCGCACGCAGATACTTTTAATTGGACTTTAAAAAGTTAAGTGGGAAAAACCTATTTATTTTTGTACATCATGGGTTTCTCTGGCTATACTTAAAGTTGTATGTATTATCGACGTATATTTTATATTAAATATACCTAATTGCAGCATAAATCACTATTAGTTTAAATATTAAAGTGACCAGAATAAATTAAGGACATTCCCGATTTATGTTACACGTTTTGCTCGGAGCTTTAGCTGAGCTAATGATAAAGAGTAATTATAGCGATAATGACGATTCATCTGAGTTTGCAACTTTGTGTTCCAGAATGGAAGTGATAGAGAGATATGATAAAAGCATTCCACCTCAAGGTTGGCAAAGCATTATACTTGCAATTATTGCCAATGTTGATGGGTTTACAGACTTTTTACCGAAAGCGGTCTAAGTGTTCGTATGTTTTGTCTTTTTCGTATAAAAGCAAAAAAGTAGGCATTTCAACGTTGTTTAAACTGCAACACCACTGCTGTGTCAGTAGCATCACAGTTGCATTGCGTGTCTCTGTTTGTGTTGCAACGTACTACTGTTTATAATAAAATTTAGGACTTCCGTCCACAACTTCTTGTAAGTATGACAACTTTCGTCGTTAAGTTACTATTTTACGCTATAACCGGTTTGAATATAAATGAAATGCTATATTTCTACTAAACGTTAGCATTATAAAAGTAAACCAAAAAATACTTATTATTTAACATTTCTAAGTTATCACAAATGGTTTGCAAACGATGAGTAATCTGACCTGTGTGGGACTCTCATTCGGGTTCTAAAACCTGTATTTGCATTTTGGGTCTGAAATTGGGTCAAGGATTATTCCTTTCAAAACGCACCCGGTTCTTGGTCACCCTACCCGGAAATTTAAGGGACCGAAGAATGTCCATTGTCATCTAATTTATGGAGGGAGCAAAGAGTTAGAGACATGTTCTGTATCAAGCTTTCTGATTTCCATACAAATTTGAGCTTAGAAAGTGTATTATCTCAAATTAATTCACCAGCGTTTTCGCTCCTTGTGTTATCCAAATCCGAGGAATTAGGATCTCCAGGTAGGTCATAAATACAACGTGTTACAAAATAATCCGTAAAAAAGAAATTACAAAAGTAGTGTCAACCCTTATTAAATAACGTGAGTCCAGTATCTTAGGTATACAGTATACTAGGGTTACTAGGGTATACTTTCGTAATTTCTTTTTTACGGATTATTTTGTAACACGTATAAGCCACGGATCTTAGGTTCAAAATCGCTAATCCATCTTATACTCGTATAATATAAAAGAAGAAACCGAAAGGCTGAGTAATCGATCAACGCACAGCTGATACTGCTGAACCTAAGTACTTAAAATTTGGAGGGAATATTCCTTGGATATCCTAGGTCACTAAGAAAAGATTTTTGGAAATTTATCCCCTAAGGTGTTACGACCGTAGCGAAAATTTAATTATACGTGTAGAAAGTCACGTGCGTCCTCTAGTTGTATGATATGAATAGTAAAAAATATTTTCAAAGTTATCATAGAAATTTACTATAAATGTAACCTTTTTTTATTGCAAATTTGATTATCAATCTGTACACACATAGTATTGTGGACATGAGTATAGAATATAGTAAATACAAAAATATGCGACTTAATTTAAGAGTTTAATGAACATAGATAGAGCAGTTCTAAGTAAAGTATGTGGAAATTAGTAAGTATTATGTAATGCTAATCGAAACGAAAGTTGTCATCTTTAAATTGCAGACATTGCGTAGAACTTGTTTTTAATGTGCACGTTTTATGTTTTTTACTTATTTATTGCTCTGTATATTCCATTACCTATGCTCAATTATAATGATTTCGTAACCTTTGATTATACATTTTATGCGGTTCCGTGCATTGAAAAAGTTAAATAACTTGGGAGTTTTCAGCAATTCTCAACCTATTTCCTATTTAAAATACGTTCGTCAGACATTGTTTTGCTTGATGAAAAATCGTCTATTTCTAAATGTTTATTTAACTGACCGCTAATATTTATTTTGTTACTGAAATTTGAAAGTAAACGATAAATTATGCTGAAATGCTGTAGCACTAATGCTCTCGCTTCCGATGTTAGACAATATGACTTACGTATTACAAAGGGCCTTACACACACAGCGGCACCGGCATCTATGAACATCTAATACAATACGCACACTCGCGCGTAAACGCAGTGGTGCGCGTGCTCTTGCAGCGTGCGTATTGCAACTTTCTATTTGGCAGCGTTTTGTAGGCTGCACGGCTTTGTGCAGGAAAAGCCGTAGAAAGTTTTGTTTGCTATAGTTACATATGCATACCTTTAACTGCATGTAAATATGGCTCGAGATAAGGTATTGTGGATGAAGTTTTCATTTCTGCTATGTGTCTTTCCCATTAATATGGTTTGAAACGTTTCAAAATAGGCTTTATTAGGATGGCGAAGTTCTTGGTCAACTGTGTCGCTTTACAATATGAGATTATATTATTATATCCAGAAATATACTGTTATACTGGTGCCAGCCAACCTTCGCTTTAGAAGAAGGATAATTTCATGAGATTATGTGCTATCGCTATCAAAGCTTATACAAAATCGTGCCTAGAGTGATTGATTAAAGACTTGTAGAAGAAATACCACTAAAAATATTTGTACAATCTACGTAAATAATAAACTAACAGGTAAACAGAAAAGCAACAAAAATAAAGATTTATATAAATTATAAATTAAGTTACCACATTTCCGTAACGCGTAAAAATACTATATCATTGTCATTGTTATGATTTCTCCGTACTACATACGATTACGAGATGATAAAACACCTAATTAACCTTACACGGAAAACACAAGTATTAAAAAATGGTCAGAATATGCGGATGCAAGCTCAATTTTACATTAATAATTAGAAAACCCGTTTGTACGAACGCCTATGTCGAAACCCACTAGTTTACTTACATAATCTCCGGAGCAAACGGCACCAAACCAAAGTACTGATGCGACCAGAAAAAGGAAAACTCTCACACGTATAACGTCCAAGAGCATAGGGTCCAAGTTATGAAAGGCGCAGCGAGCATCAACTAACCGAGTAGGTTAACCAGCCAAAACTTGTAGCCCTTTTCGAAGTACAGTCTTCTTATACTCTAGAGGTACAGATAGATTGGTCGTGTTGTACGCATCGCCGGTCATCCGGAGTGCCGCACCTTTCTTTCACAACCGCAGAATGCATTTCTCTAGTGGTTTGGGAGCTCATTGCAGAAAGATGTTATAATTTTTTCGTACGGTACGGTTGGCCTTGTAAGTTGCACACTTTACTGCTTTGTCACTTTAACGTCATGTTTGCAGTGCTGCAATAATCTGTCTAAGGCATTAAAGCGCCGAGGTAAAACAAGTGTAAAGCTACTTATAAGGCCCACTGTAAGTAAGTACATGTATGTTAGAACAATGTGACCAGCGGATAAAACTGTTAAATAAATTTAAAACAATTTAGGTTTCAGATCCAGTGAAATGTATATCCTTATTATAAAAAATGGAATAAATGTATAATCAAATTTGTTAAAGATACAATTCAACACTTTTGCTGGTAATATTCTATTTTAGGCTGTCCGTATTATTAAAATACGTTTAATAAAGTTTATTTAAATGAAATATTCTAGAATCAGGTCTTGTAAAAGTGCCTATAAATTTAGACAGTTCGTTGTTACTGTCACCTGCAAACAATAAACTAAAATCGCCACCGGCTCCTGTGCCATAGCGTAATGTTTGGAAGTGACGTCGCTCCACTCGACTCACGCGCTGACCTAGTATGACGGCGGTTAGGGTGGACGCATGCGCTTTCTTCTGTTTTAAAGTACTATTGATGTTGTTGATATTTTTGTGTCCAATAAACTTGCAATAAAGGACCATGCGTTATTTTGAGACCACTTTTTTCAACATTGTTCAACAGTGATGATTTGTGTGTCATATGAAAGCTCTTGAAGTGTAGGTACTTTTTTATTCTATGGCAGCTAAGGTCAAATCCAGTCCGAAAATAGTGTTTTAGTGCGTTTTTGAAAATCCGTCGGTCACTAGCTACCCATAATTTTTCTTAAACGTACCAAAAAGCCATTTTGAGCTGGATTTAAACATGGCTGCCATAGAATGAAATAAAGTACACGCCAAGAGCTTTCATATGACATACGTTTCATCCACTATTGCACAATTTTGGAAAAGTGGGCCCAGTGTTCATACAAAAGTGCCTACGGCGGCTGTATAAAAAAATAACAGTTTTATTATTACTATTTAAGGATGGTGTCTAAGAGCTGATCTGATAAATGATATAGTCTAACATGGCACCTGGATCCTTGATAAGCAGAAGACGACTGCAAAATAGCTGTTGGCAGCAAAAACTTGCCCTAGAAATACACGGACGAGTACATAAACGATAAAATTCAGTACTTGGATATAATTAAGCTAACAAAATAACTGCTTGCGAAATTAAAGTAATGTAATCACCTTGCTCTCACGCGTAAACTGCCGTTTAAGTAGTAATTTTACAAATGCGAACAAAGCATTGCTTTAACTACGATAAGAACAATGAAATCCCTTCTTAGAGCATCGTTAAATTCGACTACGAACTCTGCTCGATGTCTCTAGTTACAAAGATCTATTACTGCCATAATAAAAGATGACAGGGACACGCACACAAACCTGAACCTTACTTCATAAGCGTAAAATACAATTTGGAATCACGAACAATCAAGTCATAAGATACGCGGGGGAACAAGGGGATCGGTGAATGCAGTACGAAGATTCCGTTTAATAAACTTTAATAAAACTCACGCAGAATCACGCTCTCGTATCTTTTAGTAGACGCTTTATTGCAGTGTTATGGTTATAGTGCGTAATTCTATCAGAATATGGCTTCAGTAGTAAAGGTATTGCAGGCCTTTGTTTAGAATCCGTTAGATGTATGTACCTGGTTATTATAGATAGATAGAAAATTATAGGCAAAGTTTTACAAGTATATGAAAGGGATTGGAGTTCATTGCTGCTTTTATGTATGTTTAGTTTTGTGATGACGCTTATGTATTTCATAGCGGATACGCGTAGTGTATACCTAAATGTGGTTAGTTTATCTAAAGGGTCAAGCGTGGAATGATAACGGGTTGCCAGCGAGTATGCATTGACTAAGCCTCGGAATTACCGTTTCGTGATAAATGAGGATGACTAGGTTTCAGAGTACACTTAATAATTTTTGATGACATCGACGTAGTTTTTAGTTAGTTTTGTTGTCGGAAGCTGTAATCATGTAACTTCTACTGTCCACTGGGCGAATTACAATGAATGTTGCCAGTTATTCAAAACCTTTTTCTCCCTAAAGGTATAATAGAGGTACAAAGGGGGTGACATGGTAAAATATTGTAAAAGCAAGAATTATTAAATAGTGGAAATCAGGGTACCAATTTTACCTTTCAACAGTCGATATAAATGTAAGACAGTTCTTAAACTAACGTCGCAGATAGGTCGTGAAAGTGGCGATTGGACTAGATTAGAAAAAGTTTAATAGAATAAGTACTAGGCCTTTATTGTAAGTTGCTAATGCAAAAAACGTCTCAAAAGCGTTTGCATTTCTCGTATAAATAACATGGAAGTAAATGCGTTCGAGGTTTGCCGCGGGAACGGCAACTCGCAAGCATGGCTCAGCGGCTCTACTTTGAAATCTGTAATTCGAACTTCGGATTGTCCCGTCGCTTTTTGAAAATTAGTTACTCATTGAGAGCAAAAGTGATAGCAATTGACGAAGTTCGAATTACGGATTTCAAAGTAGAGCCCCTGTGCGTTGGTAGCGACAAATAAACCGCACTAGGTTTTCGTTCGCTGTTTTAAACAAATTTCCTTGTAAAAATATTTTTGAGCAATAGAAATGTTACTACTTAATTAGTGCTACAAATTCATTTCATTGCTCTTTGTTAGCCTGGTCAGTCTGACATTATGACAGTTACAAGTCATAATATCAAAGCAAGTCTGTAGAAACGTTCCAGGGTCGAAAACGCCCAGAAGCGGCACGTGTAACTTAGATATTTAGTCTACACGAGCATACTTCTTCACCTAATTAACGGGAATTGTAGGGATTTTGTCTAATTATTGCCTTACTGGACTTTTACTATTATCCTTGAGTTACCCTTGTAATTAGTAGGTAGTCTGTTCACGTAGCACTTCAAAGGCACGTTTTTATTTTAATTGTACACTCGGGTCCTTCTACCTGCACATAAACATAAGAAAGTCTATCCACGTTATTCCACCGCGATTATATTTAAATGAGATAGATTTTCCCACAAATTTGTGAGTAGGTCATCTAGCTGGCAACACCGGGCTGTTGCAGCCGCGGTACTTTGCGCAACTCGGTGCATTCCCCCCCCCGCGCCCCGCCTGGTACGCGTGCGCGTGTGCTGCATACCGGAATCGGGTCGCAGCCGAAATACCGAACCGGCCGACGTAACTAGATCCCCCCCTCTCGAACTAATCAGCGCGCTACGACCCAAGAATTTCGGCCATCACAGCTCAATTTATACTAGCCCGTATACGTGCACGCATGCAAATGTACAGTTAGGATGGGAATCGAATCGATACCGTATCGACTTGCACCGCCTAGTTAAAGCCCCTGAATTATTAAGAGCCTAGTGTCTCTGGTAACAGGTGGGGGATATTAAACTGTTGTTTCAAGCTTTCTCGATATGAAATACGGCGGCGTGAGGCAACGTGGAAAGTGAGTAGTGCTTTATTTAACTTTTATTGATAATTATTGGGCTTTTCTCCGCCTATGTTCGATGGCACATCGCTATAGGTGAAAAAGTTAAGTAAATGACCTGGGCCTCTATTCTACTGCGTTGTAATGATATCGCGTTTGACGTGTTTTAGAATCGTTTAAGGAAACGACATCGTTATTTTATTACCGTGTAGAATCCCAGCCCTGTTATACGTACGCTTTAGTTTGATGGACGAATGTGGTCTAAGGAATTTATTTTTATGAACTGTGGCTATATTTCATAGTTACGTGTGTTAATGTGTTTTACTACAAGTAATATTTTTCGCCTAATTTTTCTAAAACTCGTTATTTAACTATTCTTAATTAAATGTACGGATGATAATGTTGTGTATTGTCTTGGGCCTCTATTCTTACGGTTAAAACCATATTGCTTATGACATGTTATGATATTGTTTACAACTCCAAATTTAAAAGGTGGGATCAGGTCAACATGGGATATGTTCGCCTGTGTACAGTCGAAGTCATAAATATGTTTACACTTTAGTGCCTTGTCACTTTCATTCACTGAGACAATTTCATATATTATGTAAAGTGTAAAAATATTTATAACTTCGACAGTAAATTATCTATATTGATGCAAACATGTATTGTAATTTGTTTATGTGCAATAATGAGTTTACATACATACATAATAAGAGCTATCGAAACGTTTACAATTCGATAACAATGTCAAAAGCAATATTGTTTTACCTCAGCCTTACAATAGAGGCCCAGGGCTGGAATTCTACAAGGTAATAACGATATCGTTTTTGACCTGTTTCCGTATTTTCAACGTTTTCTAACAATGTCAAAAGCAATATTGTTTTACCTCAGCCTTACAATAGAGGCCCAGGGTTGGAATTCTACAAGGTAATAACGATATCGTTTTTGACCTGTTTCCGTATTTTCAACGTTTTCAACGTCATGTACAATAATGGCGATTGTGACATAAACGATTCATAAACGTATCAAATACGATATCGTTTTAACGCACCTGAATAGAGGCCGATAAAGTGGCATTCATTAATAACCTTATTGCTACTGAATATTAACTGTTTGATTTCTAAAACGCACCAAATCATTTCACATTATCTACCTGCATTTTTAATAAATACATCAACACTCGGCTTCTCCCGAACATAGACCTTTATAAAATCTCGAGTAAACTGAAATTCACGAAATGAGGTCGGACATTTCAAACGTTAATAGCCATAGGGAGAGATAAGGAAAATCCGCTCGAAACGATGTGGGGGCGACTGGTATTGAAAAACCTGCTAAGTGAGACAGACCCCGAGTTATTAGGTACTGCTTCAACTTCGTTGCCAACGCCGGAGTTTTCTTGACCAGGGATGATATTCGGTTTTCAATTTCGATGTTACTATTAACCGGTAAACTAAATTTGTCCCGCTTGTATCGTAATTACTTAAGGAAAAGTTAGGTTCCTATTCGTAAAGTCACGGCAGAAGTAGCTATGCAACCGAAGAGCTCACTGCACTCGACTCTATTGCCAAGCGAATACGTCGTGTCTAGATAATTTTGCGCATTTTATTCTGCTTAGCTACTTTTGATGCTAACTACCGTACCGCTTTGGCCGAGCTGCTTCGTCAAAGAAATCCGCGACTTAATTAAAAATACACGCATTAGCATGTTAATAATGTTCTAACGGGGCAACATAGGCTCGCCGGTTATAATAAAATTCAAATTTGAATTCTTTAACTTTATTTCGGACTGTCCAATTTATAGTGCTAGTTACAAGGCCTAATTCTAGCAGGTTACAAAGTAAAAAATATAAATTTAAAAGTGGCGCGTGACAATGTTGCGCACACATGTTTAGGATGCTGTTGGAGCTGCAGAGAACTATCGAGAAGCGAGCCCCGTCTCTTTCACATTATCGAACCGAAAAAGCAGACTATATGTGCTTCTGCTAACATCGTTGATGCACTACAATGTCGTGGCTGCCCAAACATCACCCTAATTAAAAAGCTACTTGTTTAACGGCTGCACTCAGATTCACAGAATTAAATTTAATGCTTGTTAACATGACGTGTTGTCTTATTCCCTCGTATATGGCAAAGAAAGTGACAGCAGCAACTTTAATCACACTTTAAAATTGATTGACGTCGCTGAGTACGGCAGTTAGAGAATCAAGAGACACCGACTGCGGCTTTTCTGCCTATTACATATGTTTTCCACGGAGGGTGACTAAATTTAGTGTTCTTATTAGTTTTGTGGCATTATTCTCAATAAATATATTGTGATATTTCAACCCTCCCGTTCACAAAGCACACCTTCTCCGTCGTGACACTCAAGATTGACAATCTACTCAAGTGATTACGTTTTAAAATAACGAAGAGGGTTAAAATTTAATATCATGAATACCTGCCCTCGGATTTGAAACTTGAACTGTTCGCAAGGCTCCCTATAAATTGGGATAGTGGGGAGGGAAACTTTGATGCGGTGGGGCGTAATAAGTACTAATGATCGCTTTGGTACTCGGGCAGGGGGAACTACACGTACCCCCGAGGTAACAAACTCAGGAAGATTGATCGGTGTTGAATAACTAGTGGTGGTTCGACGCATGATAAATAATCAGGAAACATTGTACCAGTATGTTTTTTAACGAAATAAAATGTGGTAAAGAGTTGCGTCTTGTTATTTTATCCATCAATTTCCACCCAACATACGAAGTTGACACGAAAACATTATGTACAAGGACTGTAATTTGGTTATGTCACCTGTGAATATCATAATAAATGACGAGAAATACGATATCTTAAGATACAACATGTTTATTGTTAGAACGAGGTGGGCTTCGTGCCTAAGTTATTATAACATAAAAGGTATCTGAAGGGAGGGTGACCTCTGGGATCCCTCGAACTGTTTGTTTCGTGACAGATTAGGGCGAGGGCCGTCCTCGTTACCAACTTGTTCAATATTCACAATTCCATTATTTATTAATAACTAGCTTTTACCCGCGACTCTGTCCGTGTGAAGTCGTTTTCCTCGGGAACTGTCCATATTTCCGGGAAAAAAGTACGCTTTCTCCGAGCTGTTAATCATCTATGTAGGTACTAAAATATCTTGAATACCAGCTCGGTGGAATTACCACTATAGAGGCATTCCAGCGTATTCCTCAGGGTTGGCAACACGTTTGAGTCTTTCAAATTTGAATTTAAATTCAAATAATTTTATTTTTAAATATAGGTGTAAACATAGATGTAACCGCTTAATTAGGATCACTATGCTTTGCCGTTAGGCACAAACATAAATAGCTACAATTAGCATGCAGCATGCAGCCTCACAAACTAAATATACTTTATACGTTCTGATTTAATACCATATTTGCATGCATGCATGGAATAAAAATCTTGTAGTTTTCAAACAGTGTTCCGTAATTTATTAAAGATCTTAAACGCTATTCTAAGTATAGTTTTCGCTAGAAGTGCGGTTTTGTATGGTGCATGGTTTATTTCGATTATCATAATCCGTCTTAGGATTGCAGTCTTGTGATTGTACTCTTGAGAATGCAAATATCTATGGGACTTTAATCAGGTGCTATAAAAAAAATATCGGTTGAGGTATGAAACCCTGAAAACGAAACAAACAATCAAACACGTTTTCGCATTTTAAATATGACACCGTTGTTTCATTGATTAAAATAGTTGTACTTTCATTTAAAAAAAACTGTGCCGGTAATGAGTTTACACAGAATTTAATAAGGAACAAGTACGTATTATCTTGCATTGCTCGGGCTTCTTGGCATTTTCGCGCAAAGCTTAAAACAGTTTGTTCTTCAAATTGAAGCGATAGCATTTTTTTTTCCATTACCTTTTCAAGGAATACAGGCACTCAACATTATTACGAGTAGTATAAATATTTTATTTTTCTATGTAAATAATTATTTTTTCGTCTTGTTACACACAATCTTCTTTGCATACAGTATATTTAAACTGCTTGAAAACAAGTGCTCGTTTTCTTTTCAATGGGGGGTGTAAAGCCCCTCTAAGCAGTATCACAAACTCCAATTTTATCTTCTTTAGTAATAAGGTTGATATTGCTACAGGAGTTGAGATACTGCCTATTGGGGGCGCAGTGTACTCGTAATAACGTAGCTATTAGTGGCTAACTTACGTTCTTCGCAACACGCTAGACAAAACGCTTGTTAGAAATATATGTGTCCTGCACGGTTCCCCCGGTTGTACCGTGGGAACCAGCGGTCACCGCCATTACATATTCATGGTGCCAGGCCCGGTATCGATCATGCAGCGGTTGTTGCCCCGACCTTGGGCGAGCCACCTTCCGCCCTGCCTGCGAACCTTCCTACCTGATACTTTGATTTTATTTTTAAGGGTTTTCGTATGTTAAGTCGGAATATTGGCTTTCTGATGAATTTACGAGCTGTTAGGTTGTGGATTTGATAAAATTTTGAGAGCCTTTTCAACTTCTAAAACCTTTAAAAGCCGTGAAATAAGAGAGGTGGAACAAAATATTGTGTTACAGGTTTTACAGACGTAATTGGTAGCCTTAATAGCGAAGTGCTTATTTCCTTTTAGTTTATTATACAACCCTATTAGACACTGCGTTAATGCAGCAGTTCTAAAGGGTCGGGGGTCGTCATATATGGATTTGAGTATCGGCCAACCAAGGAGAAGGCTGAAAGGAAATAGATTGACTGACTATTGTCTACATTGCATAATTTTTAGATGTAGGTTATTCTTATCTGTTGTTTTATGCTGTTGGAATAAAGCATCTTTGTATTGTATATGTTGGCGTAAATTTATTCAAATAGATAGGTCGATTTACGTTATTAGTTTTTTAGCGGGCCGAAGGGTCAACACACCCATGAAATAAGAGATCCGGGAAAACGGAGGTTTCACGGCCCTGTCAAATTAGATTTTGCAATGAACAAAATGCGACAGGAAAGGAAATCTGCTACTAAAAAATCAGGATTTCAGAAAATTTATCTGTCAATACACCTCATAGCTCACTTTCATTGCCAGCAACCAGCTAGGCGAGTCCATTTTGTATGGAAATCAGAGCGCTTGGTACTGAAATTGATAAATTAGGCGGTTTTATGTGGACACACTGGGAACATATTATTTCTTTTGCAGGGAAGGTAACCGAGGAGGCCCGGGCATGGACTCTCAGCAGCAGCAGTACTGCCTCAAATGGAACAGCTTCGGTTCAAACTTGGCCACGTCGTTCGCGAACCTCTGGAATTCGGAGAGTCTCGCCGACGTCACATTGTATTGCGAAGGTGAGTTGTATATCCGTCACATGTAACTATAGTTGGGTCTATCTAGGCTGACCCGTGTGACAGCTCATTTAAACGGGTACCTATAATAGGTAAAATAGTAATACTATAATGTATCACTATCATTATGCAGATTTCTGCAATTTTCAAAAAGTTGTTGATCTGTTATCGAAAACGTGATTACAAATATTGCTCGTTTTTAATAAAGGATAGGATATTGTCTTTAAAAAGTTTTAAATTCGCAAGAAAAACCAATAAATATTGCTATATTATGAATGTCAAATTAATATATGACAAACTTGATATGAATAAAAATGCACTATCGCAAATAAGTTGAGCCAACTCAGCCACAGCCAGTTGGTAAAATATTTTGGTATTCCAAGAGGTTCCTTAATATAAGTACTTTAAATTATGAGTTTGTTCGGGACTTCGTGCATTGAATACTCTATATAGCCTATATGCTAGTAATTTCACCGGCTATTTTCCTTAAAGTTAGGATCATAGTTGCTTGTTGATTTATGTTAAAGGAAGAGTACTAAAGTTGGACCGAATCACACAGCAACAACGCGTTAACGTCACGTAAATACAAGACTAGCACATAAATAAGCTTTATCTTATCCTGATTTAGCTATGTAACGAGCCAAACTTATTGTTCAAGGAAAAAGGTTTTATGTACCTGAAACCTTCCTCAATTTTTGTTGGAAAACTCCTACGCAGAGCTTTTGGGTTGGGACGTCTAGGTAACATTAAAATTTTCCTTATGTAGGTACTTGCTTGTTGATAGAGTCGTTATCTCTGTCAGACGTTAGGAAAACACTTCAATAAGACAAGGATGAACATAAGCCACGGCGACTGTTAAGGAGCTTGCTAAAAATGCGTGGGCATGATCTTCAGAGACTCGAGAAATACAGATTGCGAGAGTGCTTAATGCAAATAAAGGGACGGCTTAAGTATTTTTTGTTCTTATATTAAAAATTGCTTTTGCCCGCCGACTTTGTCCGCAAATTACAGTGGTCACCTGCGGGACAATTTTTGAGAAGTGAGCGCTCGAAAGTAGAAATTTAATCACATGCGAAGGAACGTTTACTACTAAACCCCGAGTTTTAAAATGTACGTTTTAATTTGTTTATTCCATTTTCAAAAAATTATTTTGTAGTGTTCGATTCTTAAAATTTGGCTGACCCGCGATCACGTATTTAAATAATGTATATTTCGTAAATGTGGTTGTAGAATTATAAACAAGTCTTTATAGATTTGTTAGTATTTCTATAGCTCTGCCTACCCCACTCTGGGAATGAAGGCGTGATGTTATGTATGTATGTATGTATATTTCGTAAAAAAGAACGCATTACACATCTTCAATGTTCACGGCCGACGGTCATTTTGTTGTTGAAGGTTAGGTTACCGCTAACAACTCGTATAGGTTCTAAATTATAAGTAACGCGATAATTGTGATTCTAACGCGTGTTAAAGTGTATATTTTCAATGTTTTCAATAATCTCAAGACTGAAACACTAACCTATGCCCGCGATTTCGGCCGTGTGGAACCTAGTTATCGCCATTTTCAGCATCAACTCACAATCCCGGAAAAAAAGTTTTTCTATCGTATGATTGGTAGGGATGACAGACAATAAAGGTTTAATAACGCGGGCTTTCTTTCTAACAAATATTTCCGTTTTATTGATAAGTTGGTTATTTATTTCAGTTCAACTACAAGGTTTTCCTTGAAACCGACGTCATCCGTAGTTAAATTAATAATTTCGGAGCGTTTCTATCGATCTGACTCCAATGTCGTATTGTTTGTGAAACGTAATTGTATGCCTCGTTCTATGCCATATGTTACACATGGATGCCTACAAGTATATATAGATAAAGATATAACAGAAAAACCGCTACTCCCTCTATATGTGTATGTAGACGATACTATTAAATTACAATTTGCTTATGCCACAT
Source organism: Acleris holmiana (assembly GCA_949316455.1). Classification (NCBI taxonomy): domain Eukaryota; kingdom Metazoa; phylum Arthropoda; class Insecta; order Lepidoptera; family Tortricidae; genus Acleris; species Acleris holmiana. The sequence goes on along the minus strand of OX438763.1, from coordinate 21,187,250 downwards.
AAAACGTATATTTCGACACTCTCAAGGGAATCAAAATTTATAGGGTACTTCCCATAGACCTAGAATTCGGAAATTTGGCAAGAAGGCAGGTCTTACAGAACAAGTAAAGCAACAAATCCGGAAATCGTCCATTTGTTGCTCCATCACAAAATTTTTTTTTTTGTGCGATTGCTAACTTATTTGCAGTTGGTAACCTAATCGTGACTTATGTCGATGTATGTAAACAACAAGTTTTTCAACGGCAAAGTCAAGTTTGTCCCTCAATACAATTTTACATTCTTATAAGTTACGTATACGGAACCCTCGGTGCGCGAATCCGACTCACACTTTACAGGCTTTTTTAATACTGGTTAATATTCAGAAATTCAAGGTCATGGAATGTGTCAGGATTCCCTTATTATCTATCTAGTACAGTAGGTATTATGAATTATAAATAGACATCGTCGATGAAAACCGTGATACCGCGTAACTAACGAATTCAATGAGTTGCAAAATGTGCCCTACTGAATTAGTGATTAAGGAGTAGGTATTTTGCAAAATATTCAATTTGTTAGTTACGCGCAGTTTCACCGACGATATTGTTTTTTGCTTGAAATTTCAATTACCATTCCTTCAATGAAACAATTATTTGAATAATTCAACGAACTTGAAATTTTACTTTGAAATAGTATTTTTGCCGCGAGCTATCATCCGAGAAGCAAAAGGTTCTTCCGTGGCCTTTGTCGACTGTTTGCCTGTTAAATGACTATCTCTTTAGAATTTAAAGAGCGAATTGTAAGACTTTGACAACCGTCTTTAATAAATGAAAAACCGGGCAAGAGCATGTCAGACCATGCTCAGTATAGGGTTCCGAAGCCGTTAAGTACTACAAACATAAAAATCAACAAGTAATAACAAATTTTCTATTTAAAGTCAATTAGTGCCAAAAGATGATCTTAGTAAGTATAAACACTTTATTCGCCTGTATCTCAAGAACCAATGATGTCAACTTAGTCATGATAGTTTTCCTTTAAAATTCGTTATATGTCCTTTCATTTAAGTTTTTTTTTCAGGTTTTTAGCATTTGTAGTTTTGGCTGTAGGGGGGACACTTGAGTCTTACAAAAATTAGCGCTTTAAAGCTTAATATTTTATAAACGGTTTGCTTAATACAACCCCGTAATATTTTTAAAAGACCTATATCCAACAATATCCTTCACGATGGGGATGGACGCCAAAAAAAATACATCCCCATATTACGTGTAGGGGAGGTACCCTAAAAATATATGTTTTTTTATTATTTATTGTACCATTTTGTTAGCGTGTCTATCATGCATATTCATGCCAAATTACAGCTTTCTTGTACTAAGAGTATCTGCGCTAGGCTGCGGACGGACGGACGGACATGGCGAAACTGTAAGGGTTCCTAGTTTGACTACGGAACCCTAAAAACTATAGGTACATCGTCTGCGTAGAAATCAATTCCCTTCGGAACTGATCAATTTTCCAGGATACAAAGTAACCTATTGTTTTGTTGATCGATGACTGGAAAAATATTTGGTCGAATGCCAGCTCAATAAAAATTACGCTAAAATAAATGTTCTACTGAACCCGTTGGCATTAATGATTGTGTATAAAGTTTATTATAGGTACAATAGGTTATTCGCGACTGTAATCGTTAAATCTAGACGTGACAAGAAGTCACTTTTTTCCATTTAGAGACGTCAAACTCTATTCTTGTTAGACAAGAATCAAAGTTACTTTCTAAATGTATTTTTTTCGTAAGTATGTAAAATCTTTACACAGTATAAAACAGTCCCTTTCTGCGTCTGTTAACTCCTTTTTATTTATTTTTTATTTTAAAGATGTTTTTAAAGTATCATAAATTAAGGTTTATGTGTACGGGTTATTTCGTGCAACGTTTTAAGTATCTAGAGAACCGTCAAAATGCAATACCATTTCCCATCATCCTCGAGATATTATGAAGTAGTTTTTTTCTATTTGTAAGAACGGCTTTGGTTTATTATTTACATAATTCACAACGGTACCGAAATACCCATTTAAACATACATTCGTTCATTAGCGGCATGAGCTGCAAATTATATTAACTTGAAATTATCACTAAGTGTCAATACCGGTGTTATAGCATGCATGTCCGCGAATCTTGTTAAGTGATAAAGAGGTCGTTGACACGATCGCGATAAATTTGCCATTTTTCCCCACTGGCCTTGAAGCTTGCATTTAACGTGGCGTATATCAAAGTGATAAGAATATTGCAGATATTAACATTTTTGGGTCTGTCGATAGCGGAAAATTCTGAACGATTGTAAAATGTCGACATTCGGTTGAAATTATAGTAGTCTGAATGATTGTTTTGGTTATCTCTGATAGATAGACCCAATATCAATATATCTAAATAAATAATGATAAATGTAACGGGAAACTGTCACACAAATTGACCTGCCCCAAACTAAGCTCTAGGCTTGTACTACGGATACTAGACAACGTGTCAACAATAAACTTATTTATAAATAGAAAACATCCAAGACTCACGAACAAATAATCGTGCTCATCACACAAATATCTGCCCTTACCGGGATTTAAAACCGAATTCGAAGGCAGGGCCACTACCAACTAGACCAACAGAAATCATGTTGTGTCGTCAAAAATGATGATTAATTGTTATACTTTGAAATCCTACATTGGAGTTTACTCCCACGGATTGCGCCATACTTTGTAATAAACCAACGAAGTAAACAGAGAGGTGTAATAAGTTGAGTGTGTGTTTGTGTGTCTGGATGTGGCGTTGTAACTATGGAAACACGATTTTTTTAAAAAGAACGCTAGGTTAATTGGAGTTGATCTTAATTAGAGGCATTATATATAATTTATAGTTATTATGATACTATTTTAGAGCCTTTGCTTTATGACATTGCTTGCCAAATAAACTAAAGTTATTATTTCCACCCGATGAAAGAGTTAGCTGGATTGAAAAAAAGACGAATGAGGCAGTACTTAGGTATAGTGAGGGAAAAGAGAAGTCTATTGCAGACATTGAAAATAGAGTCGGGAAGATTTTAGGTCCCCTTTTACGGCATGACCAGTACATAAAGATGATAGTTGAAGGAAATATAGAAAGAAAAAGGAAAAGCGGAGACCAAGAAGAACTTACCTAAACCAGTGCGTTAAAGAGAAGGCTCGGAATAGGGATGAATGGAAATTACTCCACCGACAAGAGCACAGCGATTAAGTAAAGTAATAGTAGTTTATGCAACAGTTGTATAAGAGGGGTCAAAAAAGACGAGTGGTGTGGTAACGATGTGAATGTGACCCGCAGGCGAACATCGTAAAGCAAGACGCCACGAGTATTTTTTGACTTAGTTATACACCGTTGCATACAATACTTTTTCTACGACTAAATTTCAAATAAAATGCAAAATTAAATTAACAAAATTTTATTAACATAGGTTAGAATACGAACGAACGAAGCACAGAACAACAAACGACCGGGAAACAATCGAAAACGACAAAATATGTGTCTATGGTTAACTTTGTTTTTAAATTGATGTATATTTAAAAAAATAGTTGCACAATCGATTTAACTTGTGAAATAGGTACTAAAAAACACCGAATGATTTGAGAAATGAGTTCTTTTACCTGATTGGTCGATTTTAATATAGCTGCATTCTGATTGGTTGATACCATGTTTTTAAAGAGTTAAATTAGTAAAAGAGTTTACATACCAAAAAGAACCTAACGTTCCGATTGACAGTCAATGTGTATTGCGATTGGTGGATTAATTTGGTGAAGTATTTTGATCGGTCAAATTAACCTAGGTGTAAGCTTTGGCAGCTAGGCATGTCGTTTTGGCTCAAAAAAGCACAAGTGCTGTTAAGAGGAATAGACTAGATGAGTTTTCTACGGAATGTTCTGCGGACATATTATCTATATTCTTATATTAGTGTTCGTGACTATATAAATGACAGATAAAAGTACAGGAGTAGGAAAAGTAAGTTATTCATAAGTAGGTAGGTATATTCCGACTATGTTCTACCGACCAGTGTCCGTGACCTAATAAACTTCGTAATTCGTATTCTTAATTTTCAAATGGGATTATATTTAATTCAGTAGTGTCCAGTAAATGAATTATAGCAAGTTAGTTTTCCTTATACACTGAGTACACTCTCGAAAATGCAAAAATACTTAGCATAGGTATATCGTAAAATAAGGCTTATCTCACAAAAACATAGCACAGAACAACAGGCTGACGAATGCAGCTGTTATCTCTATTACGTTTTCCTTCATGAAACACGTGTAACTAAAACTTGTTTACGCCAATCGCAAATTATAAAAAGAACGCATTTCCTAGTTGATTTTTGCTGCGCAAAAACCCGGTAGCAATATCTCATCGAGCCCGGAGGCTGTTAAACGTTCCGATATTAAATTTCACCTGGGGTTTATTAATGCTGTAAACTTACACTGTTAAGCTTTGTGCATATAATATGCGGGCACGCATTTCTATTCAAATTTGGGTGTTAATTAAAACACGTCACGTCCCGTGAATGCGCCAAGAAATAGCTGAGCTGAATAGTTGTCAAATCTCCCCCTCGCACCGACAATTCCATAGCTTAAATACCCCTTGATAACGCAAGATGAACTTGATAATTAAACTGACATAGTTTCAAAGCCTTGAAAGCGTTTAAGTTCAATATTACGCTACAGATTTATTTTTATAATGAAAAGAAATCGCCACAATGCCGCATTGTTGGAACGGAGTTTGTGAAGTTCAGAGTTTTCGGTTTGACCCGACTTGACAATGAGGTCTTAATTGCAGTTAATTTGCAGGGCCGCTTCAATGGATTTTATAGGAGTTTTTTCCTGTAAGGTTTCCAGTCGTAACTTTCGAGGTCGCTCCAAACAAGTGTGCTAGACAAGGGTGGAGGGTGGCAGGCGGTGGGGGGAGTGGAGTGCGTCACCCGCCGCCGGGGACCGGGCTGTAGAAATGTTTGCAGTTAGTAGAGATGGCTTTTTGGGAATCGAAATTTGCTTTAAAATTGACAAATTGCTTATTAGTAGATTAGTTTTAGGTTGTTTTTTTGGCTACGTAGAGACTTGGACTTTGCTTAGCATGTTACGTGCTTCACCGAGCAGTATGACTACATGGTTTTCTTCTGCAGCTGTGGCAAGTTTGAAACATATAACTTGAAGAGTAGGTATAATTATCATTAATTTCATACTTCGTTTGATCTTATGTTGTTTTTTGTTCATTCAAATTTAAATCAGCTTTAGTTAGTTACTTTAACGTAACATAAAATGTTCTAAATAGATCACTAAACAGTTATTGTTTTCTTTCTGATATTTGATAGGTGTCTGTTTATCTAAATATTACCGATTTTAGATATACCAGTAGCATCAAACGCACGTCGGATATTCGCTGGATCTCTTCTGCCACTTACCTCTGAGGCTGGGGTGAATCTCGTTATTCTGCATGGCCGCTTCGAATTCTCGTTATAATGCTCCTTTGCTAAGATATAGGCTGTCGCTCTTTGCTACTCGCACGCATCTATTGACTTGCTACTCGTGTCGAAATTGTTTACGCGTCGTAATCTCGTCATGCTCGTTACACTTCCAAACATTACTTTGCTTACTCCCTTTCCATCACCCCTTTCATGTTGAATTAATTGTTTACGTTCTTGTGACTACCTAACTTACTTCTACATAGAAAATCTAAATAGTAACTTGCGTAGAGAAATTACACTTTCGATTTCTAAGTGCCGCATTATATGCGTTTCGACAGCGAACGCATCGGCGCGGCCCGCTTCCCTTATCGACCGAGCCGCTATATGTGTCGCGAGGCAACCGACCCTCCCGGCCTACCCAAAAACCTCCCAAACGCCCCCACTCTCGACTTGGCTGTTTTCCAGCCGCCGACACGGACTGCACGGAGTCACATAACGCTTAACACCGCCTAATGCGCCCCTCGAAAATTTCGCTCCACCGAATTGATTACAAACACTGTGTCAGAACAACGGGCAGTTGGAAAGATCGCCCGTTCTGCATCATTTTTATGGTTTCACTTTCTGTTAGAATTCGGTGCGTGCATTTATTCAAATATGGGGCGGGCGGAGGTTTACGACGCAAATATTGGATTGTTTACTCTCGGCAACTATGTGCGACACGGCCGATATATCGAGTCAATACATGGGATGGGAATAGACTGTGTGCCACCGTGTTGCGTTGTTACAATATTTGAAGTGTGCTTCGAGCACCTAACAACAGTCGGCGCAGTAACAACGCTATACATTTTATCAATGGACTAATTTTTTTCTTTGCATTCTGTTTCCTGTTACAGTACTTTATCATTGAAACAAAACGATTCGAATCAACAAACTGCACAATCGATCATAGATAAATTCATCGTTATCATAGTCAAAGCGATAAATGGAATCCCCGATAAAACTTTAATAGATTAACCGCCGCCAAGGGCTTGAGGGCTTAAAGATTCAAAGGAATCGACAATAGTTCGTCGCCAAATATTGAATACTTGATGAGGAGAGGCGATTTCAGTTTTACGCTCAATAAAAGGGGCTTTACGTCCCATTTATACCTCTATTTCGGTGTTTAGACCAATGATGTGTTTTGAATCGTATGGATTCGATTAAATAATGATTTTTGATCATTGCTGTAACGTTTTTTGTTTGATACGTTAATATTTAAGAGTACCTAAATTGATCTTCAGTAGATAGGGCGTAAAACCATCACCGTAAATGTGACACTAATGCGATTTTGAAGCCAAGCTTATTTTTTCACCGGCAATGAAGGCTCTTGTCAAACAGGCTCGAAGACATTTCTTTATACTCCGTCGAACATTAAAGTGGCATTTATCACATGGTTGGTTTTAGGTTAACGTCAAAAATCAAGGTGTCGGTGCGGTTGGCCTACCGATGGGAAAAAGGGGGAGGGAGGGGTTGATACCGCAACTGCCTCCCTCGAGCTATACTTAAGTGCATTATACGTAGAACAAAAGCCCATGGGGTGGGTCCCGGGAGTAATGTGCGTTGCATGGTGACTGGAGGCACAAATTTTTAACCCTTTAGGGGGTAGCAGGGCCGTGTCAGTTAATTGCATCGCTCGAGGGATGTGTGTAGGGTAGAACCTTTACAGTTCGCGTGATGGGCGAGGGGAGTGAGTGAGAGTCACTAGACTCATTAGTTATTGAAATTTTACAGGATCAAATTAGTTCGATAATTGGAAAGCTTAATAAGAGTAATAAGTATTATTGATTTCTTTTGCACATTCCCAATGACCAAAATTGTATAAAATACACCAAAGACACTAGAATTGAAATAAGTAGAAATAATGAACAATGCCTAATTTGATATGTTAAGTTTTTGGAGTCCAGTAAATTAATCTGGTATTTATATCATTTGTTTTGTTCTATTTGAAATGAGTAAGAACTTTCCCTGGGAGTTCCGTTATGGCCGTACTTATGGGGAGTTATGTTTACGCACTTTTTATACGCTGACATAAACGTAAAAACGTCTATTGTCCCGACCTACTTGTTGAATGATGACAGTATTTTTCTGCTGAAAAACTAAATAAATTAAGTTAGAAACTTTCAGAAATAACTAACTTTCAAGTGGAATTAATATCCTTTATGGGTTTCGTGCTCGCGGTTTATTAATGTCGTTTTTATTGAAATTAGACACTTGACGGAAGCTTACAAAGTACACTTTATTAAAAGAAACATGAAACTTCAATTAGAAATAATAATGCCGTTAAATGATTTCGTTTGGTCTAGGTCCAGTCGACAGCCTAAATTCATCACGGATTACTTACTTACGCATCGTCGAATTTGAAAGCGGTTCTAATTTTCTAACGTAAGTGGATTCGTGACTAAAATTTCAAGTTGAAAAGGTTTAGGCTGGTCCTTAGTGTTGCTATGCTATGACTATTATGTCTTTAGGACTTTCATGTAATCCGCACATGACTGGTGTGTTAACGGCCTTACAATTCGCAAATGTAATCGTGGTTAGAATTTTTAGATCAATAAATCTAGTCTTGTCCTGCCGACGAATACTTAAATAGGTACCGTTATACAATGGTTTTTTTTCATCTTCAATATAGCGGCCCGTCTGCCTGTGATTGCAATTTTCGCAAACGCCAGACGCACGACGGATCGCCAACCAAGGCACGTAGCCCGGATCGAGCGTCCGAAACGGTTCACCTAGTTTTTCAGTACCCCCACTTTCCCCCTCCGTGCAAGATTGATTTTCTCTCGCACATTTCACTTGCACTTTCGGTGGGGGTGTGTATCTCTCCCTCTCTAGCGTGGCCCGGTCGACCTTGAAACAGGGCGAGCGCACACAGACGTCTGGCAAGGGATGCGTTGTCATCTATACATTGTTTGGTCGTGTGGGTGAGCTAAAAACGGGGTTAGTCGTTCCCCACCCCACTTGTGATGTCGTTTTCACTTGCATCCGGGCTCGGGCTATATCTACGAGTCTGTATGTATGTATACAACCCGATTTTCGATCTGATTATGGCGCCGGCAACGAATTTTCCCTTTCATTTTAGAGAAGCGGGAAGCTATGCTTTGCGTGCAATACAGTTTTGTTGGCAATTGTGCCTAAAGGTTTCAGTTATTGGTTTGATTTTATTTTGCAGTTGTTTTTTTGTCAGTGCGTATTCTTATGACCTAAGCAAGATATTGCAATGCATATTTGAATATTTATTTTAATTTTGCAACGACACAAAGCGTCCTCGATTGGTACGCAAGCAAGCGATAGCTGGCAGATGCTTAATATTTAAATATTGTATTTGTCCTTATTCTTTGTTATGTAAATTCCATTTTTGTGACGTGTTTACATGCACATGGATTTCCTCAGATATTACATATTCCTATTGTTTTATTATCAACATAAATCACTTAATTAACGTTTGAACAAGTGTGTCTCAAGTGTGGAAAACTACTAATACTTACTCCCCAGATAGAGAAGCTTGACTAGTGGCAGTATAAAGTAACCGGCGTAGAATGTTGCGGTTGCGTTATTTGCATTTCACTGACCAGTGCATTGTTACGGAGAATTGAGAACCGATTTATGCGTGAAGGACCCAAGCATTCGTCACCCCTTTACAGTCCCGCTAACGTTTCAATTATCAGATAAAAAAATCAGTCACTAAACTTTTGTCTTTATGAATCAAGGGTAAAGTATCTACCCAATTCTCATTTATTGTGTTCGCGGTATACGTTTTAGTAACTGAACCAAACGCTCAATTTACCTATCAATCTGTTATAGGCAGAGATAGAAGTTTTTGTGGCAAAAACTTCTATGTCTGGTTATAAATCACCTTAAAGTAATATGAGTACTTCGCGCTTCCTAAAAACATTATTACATAATGTACTTGTAATAATCACTTGTGTACATTGTCGGGACCAACGGTTCGCTTACTCTGATTACAAACGTACCCTAGTAATTCACGAATCTAGCCCCGTCTTGGACATTTAGTATTACTTCATTTACCCGCCCACGGTTACATTTCAGCAATAATTTAGCATTATCCTATTAGTTAACTTACTAAAGAACAGTTGTCTCTTGCATCCTTTGTCATGTTGACCTATTTGACGTGACCCATTTTAGTAATGCAAGTTTAGAGTAGGGGCCCGGGATTTCAATAGTGGATATTACCATCATTATCTAAGCTTCAGCTGTCTTTTTTCCCTCTGTTTTATCTTCTTTGTTGGCATCCGGGCGATTTTGGAGCATTATGGCTGCACGACTTATAAAAGCGTCTTTGGACTCGTCTTTTGTTTTTGGTTGCTCGAGCGTGTCAATAGGACAGCATCTCAAGTGATTACCGTCCATAGACAGTTGTTCTCAGTCAAATACTGTTCGCTAGGATATAGTTTAGGTATTACAGCTTTGTAAATATACTAACTAAACTGACAATTAGGAGGGTTATGCTGAATCACCAAGTTAAATATTTCTTACTAATTATATTTGACCATATCAAGAGCATAGTAGATTACTCGTAACGTAGCGTCGATATTTTTAACTCAAATAAAACCCGAGAGCGTTTACAACTTCTGTTTTCTTGATTGTCTTTTAACCTTAATGGTTAGTGAAATTAATGAAATTATCGAGCGACAACCAAGTCGACGCAAATTGTGTTGGCCTCCCAGATCGCCAGACTTGTGTCATTTCGCTTGCAAGTCGTGTTGTTGTTTTAGTTATTGATGATGCGTGACCAACAGGATAATATGAATTCTTATTCGTCTATTTTAACCATCATGTGTGAAACATTAAAAACCTAACCACCGGCGCATTTAATGAAATTAAAACACTGAATTCAAAAAGGCGTACAGCGCATCGTAGTGACGCAGATAAGAGTTAGTAGGTCCCGGAATGAGGCCAATGTCAGTGTTGCAAGCGCGTGCGCACCGATGTCGTATTTCCTCGTTATAGCTGTGCTGTTGCAATGATGCGTTTTCTGTTGGTGCGTAGGTATATAAGTTCTTGTTGAAAGTTTTTGATGAATTTGTTCGGAATATATTAAAATACTAATACGAAAAAAATATTCCGTAGAAGTGTCGTAGGTACTTGAATAGGTTGCAAGTTTGATATTCGAAACAAAACCAATACTTACACTACTTGCTTGCGAGAGATTGGGGCGCTCATTACGTCTTTTTCTAACAAACAACGAAAGACACTAGAAAGGAGAAAAGCATATACCTATAGTATTGGACGTGTCAAATTGAAATAAGGGTTGTGATTGAATTTAATTCTGCTTATCTATGAATATTTCCTTCTTCCTTTGCCGCAGCCAGAGTAGGACAAAAGATAATAATAAAGTTATCGATCGATATAACGCACTGCTATTCTGTGTTATGCACATGAAATAGACAAAATACTGTTTGTCATTTTGTTCAAGGACCAAATTAGTTTGTATTCTACATGTTTGGTAGCTATTCTTATGCATACAATTATGCAGGTTTCCTTGTCATGGTCACACGTCACACAAAGTGCTTGATTTACATAAATCAAACGGTTTTAAAATGGCATTGTTATTTTTTTTAATTTATTGCGTAATTCCATGCTAGAATTCAAATCAGCGACAAAAAAGTCGTTGAATCCACGTGCAAGGCTCTATTGTAATTCGCTACGTATATAAAACGTTTGTGCTTTGCATTTGCATATTTGTGTGAACATGTAAAAATGTATGATAACCATAACTTATTTTCGACAGTTTCTGCGTGTGCGGCGATTTAGTTCCAAAACAGTTTTGTGAATTGCCTGTATTGTTATAAATATGGCCTGAATATATCCTCAAGCAATTGCTAACTTTAACTTTTTGTAAATCGTCTTAACTTTTTATCAATTTATCGTTATTTAATTGGGACTGGGACTTCGTTGTATTTTAATAACAATTTGGGAGGTATTTTAAGTCGATATTTGGATACCATCGTAATTGTTTTTAGTGTTATCAGAAGGTTTTGTTTTACCAAAATACCTCGGTCAATTAGATTATTTTGAACTAAAAAAACTATTTTATCAATATCAAGTTACAATACGATACCGCTATCTGAATGCACGAAGGGCTTGAAGGTGAGCCGACTGATAGTCGAGATTATAGCATAGATCGAGGACACCGATTCTGGCAGTATGTCAAACATTAATATGGGATGTCATTTAGATGTAGTCAATGCGTGATTATAAATAGCTTTAGGACGAGGTAGAGTGGTTTAGAGATGGCATAGTAACGTTTTTTATACTTTTATAACAAAACACAGGAAATACGATATTTTTTAACACATGACGTAAAGTGAAAGGTGCATATAAGTTTGTCGTGTGTATCTATAATAGTGGCATCGTAGCTCCCATACTTGTGTACCAATTTGGATGCGGTTTTTTAAACAAAGCTAGCTTAATTGGGATGGTGTGTAGCTAGTTTTCATGATAATCGATCGGGCCGATTTAGAGATATCAGCTCTGAAAAAAGAGGACGCCATTATGTTGGGGTTTTATATCTAATAGTTCTTACCCAATGACCGAAGAAGCAGTAAAATGTTCTAGACGTTTATTTGTACGGTAAAACACCTAATTTTTAGCCTACTAATAACAAGTGATTGTACAATTATCGCCTTTATTACCGAAATAAAGTTCATGACAACAATAAGACAGTTTCGCATACCTATGTGTTTGTAGGTAAGTTTCCATGCATGTTTATTTATATGACCTCCCAGCCTCCGGCGGGGCAACGTTGCAATGTCTTATTTATTTCGTGGTGTTTGTTTCGCTAAATTAGGAGGCGCTGCTTGATGGTTTACTATACAAAAATACATACGGTCAAATGTCAAAAATTAAGATCCGAATAAAAACAATTAAATTAAACGTAGTAAGCCTATTCCTCTGAATGAGTTTTAGGGCCATATACATTGCTACAGTGTGCGTATCCCAATTGTTGCATCTGAATTATACGTACACATAATCGAATGAAACACAAGGTAACGATTGTTTATTTAGTATACAATTGCGTTCAATTTATTGCTCAAAAATGAACAACCTATAACGGACTTTGTCACCTCGAAATAAAAGTGTAAATAAACCGAGTGTTGTATAAACAAATGCTACGTTATATCTTCTCTTCAAATTTGGGCCTTAAGTTTAGTAGGTTTGAGTTTACATTAAATGGATTACTGAATGACAAGTCAGGTGCAGAAAGAAGCAACGATCACGAACGAGGAAGTGTTTGCGACCAATCCGTAGGCGGAGCAGCGAGGTACGTGCAGCGGAGCAAGTTAGGCTGGCTGCACACTAGCGATTATTTCAAAAAAAGACTGTTTGCAACAACTTAAATTGAAAGCGAAAGTGAACTTGTTTGTCTTTTTGTGCCGACTTTACTGTTCAGTGCTACTACCAACCGAGTTAAAACTTGGAGCAGAGGTGGATCGTAAGATTGTTACTCTAAGATTGTTACCCTTTTTTGTCTCGGAAAATCAAAAAGTTCCCGGGGGAATAACTATTAACTTTTGCGCGAACGGTTGCCTTAGAAATAACCTTACCTAATTGAGTTACGTAAGGGTTACTTCAGAATAAGTAGATTTATTTAGAATTAATTTCAATTAAAAACGATCCATTCGCACTGTGCGAATATTTTTGTTACAATAAGCGTATTTAAACCTACGTAGGTATTTTTAGAGTTGTTGGTATTCCTGTAGCTCCGATGTAAACGTATTTTATTCAAGTTTCATTTTTTCTTTTTATCAGGCCTATCTTCCTTACCTCTTAAATTATTAACCTTTTTTAAGATTCTTTCATGTCCCAGTCGCAACAGGTAAACAAGCCTGCGCGGGCGCATAACGCGTCAAGGCCAGTTGTATTTTGCTCCGCGAGGCGTGACGTACCATCGCAGATGTACTGCGGCTTATCTGCAGTAGGAAAACTACAATAGATCAAGAGAGTAACCAAAAATTTAAAAACCCGACCGATTGTTTTTAATATTTACGTTAACGATTAGCCTAGTTAGTAGTGATCGTGCCTACAAAGCTAGCGGTAAGGGCAGATATTTGTGTGAGTAGCGGTAAGATTTGTTTTCAGTGTAGTTAAGTATGCATTTCTCTATATAAGTAAGTTTATCGTTGTCTAGTACCCTTAGTACAAGGCTAGAGCTTAGTTTGCGACTAGGTTTTTTATAGACGTTATGAGTTTGAGTTTGAATAGCAAAAATATATCCTGTGACATTCCTAGTACAAAGATTCATCCAACTTCCTACACTTTAAATTCTGCTAACTCTTTTAGCCAACAGATCACAAAAATAGGCATAGGTGCTTACATAAATAAATAAATAATAAATATCACGTAACGATGTCACACAAACTGACCTAGTCCCAAACGAAGCTAAATAGAGCTTGTACTATGGGTACTAGACAACGATAAACTTACTTAGATAGGGAAATGAACACTAGAAAACATCCAAGACTCAGGAATAAATACTCGTGCTCATCACAGAAATATCAGCCCTTTCTTATTTGAATCCGGGACCGCTAGCTTCGGAGGCAGGGTCACTCCCAACTAGGCCAACGTGTCGTCAAATTCAACGTCAAATATAAATACTACATTTAATAAAACATTACCTTCAGTTAGGCAGTCAGGTAAAAAACAACTCATGACTTGACATGACTCAAGGATTAATTGGTTAATATAATAAACAATACCCAGACATTGTCATAGGCTATTATAAAAACTGTATTGTGTTTGTAAAAACTGATGAGGACGCAACGTTTTGACAGCTAAAAGAGTTTATTTGAATACCGCCGCCTAACTCAAAAGGATTGACTGACAGATGTAACGCCGTATACTTCCATTTCTATAGTCGTTGCCTGATTTCTTAATCATTTAACAAGCGGTATGGCCTGTTCCTAAACCGCTATATAACTAAATCCGCAGCACAAGTTGATAGCAAGCCACAAGATAACAGAGCGCGTGGATCCCGTGTCATATAACTCGTTTAAGAGGCTATTAGGTGACATCAAGCTCTATTGATACGGTTCTGGGAACCTGGGGGACCACCGGCGGTCAAGTTAAGTACCTAGTATGTAATATTTTTACTGTATAGCTTGACAAACACGAGGAAACCTTTGTGACAAGTATAGCTAGAGCGTTTTTATTTGGAAAAAACGCATATCAAGCAACAGTTTAAAAATATGTTCTCAATTTCACGCGCAGCCCTCATTTGTAGAATTCCGTACCCAAGGGGTTCCAATGGGACCCTATTACTAAGCCTTCACTGTCTGTCCGTGAGTCTGTCAGCAGGCTGTACGTCATGAACCGCAATAGGTAAACAGTTGACATTTTTAGAGTGTATGTACTACGATCGCTATTACTAAAAAATAATAAAATAAATTAAATATTAAATTTGCCTCCCATACAAGGGACGTGTCAAAAAAAAATCTAAATAAATGGATGCTTTTATTATTAATACGTAATGCACGCAGTTATATGGTCGGTCATTAAATGCAAAAAAGAAGAATAAAAATAATTGTAATGTCTCAAGCGTTTAAGCGTTGTCTAAGTGTTTTCAGACCAGTTGCTTTACCAAAGGATGCTGAAAACTGTACATTAAAATAAAATGATACTTGTAATAGAGCATCTATGCTATTCAGTCATTATGGAGATTGTTCAAATATGAATATTAATCGATTCGGAAGCGTTTCGGATTAATGACTTTATTCGGCTCACTGGATAATGATGAACTTGGGCGCGATTTAAATAATTTATGTATGAATATTTTGGTGATGAAACTCACTGTGGGTGCCAAAAATAATTATATTGTTGTCTTATCTCAATTTCAGCCTTAAAAAACGTTATTTTACCAAAAAATATATTAAATTTAGTTTAGTTCACAACGGCCCTTTTTAGTTTACCTTCAATAATTATGTTACTTTACTTAACAAAGTTTTCCTTATTCCAGGTCGCCAGTTCAAAGCTCACAAGGTTATCCTAGCCGCGTGCAGCAAGCATTTCCAAGAGTTATTCGACACTGCACCCCCCAGCCATGCAGGCGCCTGCTACGTCATCCTCGAAGCCACCACGGCGGACAACATGCAGGCCCTCCTGGAGTTCATGTACAAGGGGGAGGTGCACGTCAGCCAGGATGCGCTCTCAAGCTTTCTTAAGAGCGGGGAAAATTTACAGGTTAGTTGTCTTAGAGAAGGTTTTAGCCAAGCTCCTAAGCCATGACGTGAAGCATCTGTTATTATGATTGAATTCGATACCAGAACTCAAGGGACATTTTTGCAATGGTTTATATTATTTTTTAGTTTAGCAGAGCTAAATGAGCATTGTATATGGCATTATATACGATCAGAAATCAATTAAATCGAGTTTTATTGCGCACAGACGACTTACAGATGTAGGGATGCTTTACGACTGTTATCACTTCAGTTTTATGACCTATTTCGTGTTGCGGTGTTGCAGGTCAAAGGTCTGTCAATGGAGATGTCTCAAGATGCTTGGGTGAAGCAGCAGACGCAGCAATCTTCGGAGCGTCATGCGGCTCGCATAAAGACGAGCCCTGTGGGGTCTGGTAGTTGCGAGGGCCAAGAGCCGGCTCAGTCACACACGTCGTTCGCGCCCATTATGCCGCAGTATGGACTGCCGATGCATGGCGCTGGGGGTGCCATGGGCCGATACGCGCCGCCTGCGCACGTGCCAATGCACCCGACGCCGCACCGCCGGCCCGCACCGCCCAAACCTTCGCCCTCACCAAGCCCGCACACTAGGAATTACAGGTAATCAGAATTTCAAATTAAATCCAAGAATATCCATGTTACTGTTGGGTTCACTTTAGTATTAAGATGGAATTATAATGATAAAAATTAAACTCGGTATAATCTAAAATGTATATATTTTACTATTCTGCGGAGTTCCTAAAAATGCGGTTATATGACGGTCACTGTTATAGTTATCCAACCCATCTGGAAAAGATTGGATGTACAAGTTTGGAAACCGTTCATTGTTTACAACTGACAAATTCGGTATGACCCTTTATAAAAAAAAACCTCAGCTTAAAAAAAACCTTTACGACATAAGATCTCTTTTGAATAATGAAATAGTCTTAAACCGAATCTTGTTTTTTTTTTCAGGCAATCGTCGTCATCGTCGCACTGCGGCAGCGTGGCGGACGAGCCAGACACGCGCTCGTCGCCCGGCGCCGGCCAGCGCTACGATGAAAACCCTCCCGACTGCGCGCAACTTGCCATCAAGAACAATGGATACGAACGGACCCCGGGTAATGACGACATGATGGAGCGCCTCAACACTGAACAGGGGGCTGAAGGTAACCACCACCTCAGCACGCATTCACACTTTCGCTAGAGCCATCTTTAAAACACGTTCTTACAAACATCGCGCTTCTGAGGTTTGTTACCTGCGTGAATTTGTACTTAACTGGCAACGTATAAGAAATCAATTGTATCTGAATCTTAACGGTTACCTTCATCTCTAGCCATCTTCATCTTTAACCAGCTTAATAAGGATTTGGGGAGTAATTTAACTAAGCTTGATGGTCGCACGTGTCTGAAAGTGCTTTCGGGCTTTTAGTTTAACATAAAAAATACTTTTACCAAACATTGTATATTTGGCAATCAGCGTTTTTCTTTTCTATTACTCAAAATTTACGGGATAACTTTCTCGTGCGTTACGATAAACCACGTGGTCAACTGTCATTCCATACATTTTGAGCGATAGAAAAGAAAAACGTTAGGAACGTTTGCATCTTTGCTAGGGCCTCTGGCTAGATACCCATTATGCACCTCGCCTAACCGGTTGCGTTCATTCAGCCCCTATTTTGGTCGCTCTCATTTGAATAAAATACTTACGACACGCACCATCTTTAAACAAACACTTCTAAAACATCTAACACTAAACATTGTCGGCTTGAAGTCGAACTAGAATTGAGCCCCGCTCTCCCTCAGACTTGCGAGTGAAGAACGAAAACGACTACCACGCCGGCGGCTACAACAACACGTCGCCGCCCGCCGCCACGATGCCGCCCACCTACCACGACAAACCCATGGCCACGTCACCTGTTCCGAAACCCACTCCTGATATCTGGCCGGCGAAGCTCATCACTAGCAAGTCTGGTGGGATCGCTACTGCTGACGGTGAGTGGCGTTCTATGTTCACGACTGTCACAGTTGTTGACTGGTTTTTTAATAACTCTGTCACCATAGGATAGTCAAGTCGGTTAATAATCCTGGTGAGATCACAGCTGTTGATAGTGATGTTCCTTCCACGTTTCAGCCCGTTTGCGACTTTCTTAACTCTAAAACTCGTCTGATTCTGATTCATTTATTCGACCAGCCTCTTATCAAAGCTTGATAATTTAGTTGGATGGAAAAGATTTGTTTATAATATCATCCATTGTCGCCGCTTTCAAGAGGGCTTATTTCTCCTGTTTTTGTTATTATTCCGTGCAATGCCTTCCTCGCCTGCACCAAAGGACCAAATCTAGAAACGAACTGCTGTAATACCAAAGAAGGCGGCTATCTGCAATGAAGTCAGTTAGCTGCCTTCTTTGGTATTACACGGAATAATAACAAAAACAGTAGAAATAAGCCCTCTTGAAAGCGGCGAGACTGATCGAATAAATCCATCAAAAACACGAATTTTTGAAAGTTGTACAGTCGAAAAAGTATTCTGTACTCTATTGGTAACCATAAAAAAATGACAATGCTTATTTTCTAGTACGAAAGCGAATTAATGCCCACTATGCCCGATGTAGTATGTATGTATGTAAACACTTTATTGTACAAAAGAAAAACCAAAACAATACAATGAATAATAATAAAAAAATACAAATACAAAGGTGAACTTATCCCTTTAAGGGCTCTCTTCCAGCTAACCCTTGAGAGATTGAGAAAAGTGAAAGGTCGTGCAACGGGTAAACAGCTGTACAAATTTATTTAGTGCACCCAAAAAACAAAAACTAACCAAAAAAACCATTAAAAAAAAACAGAAAAAAACAAAACTAATACATTCAAATACTTACATAAATAGATAGAAAGATATGTAATTATACATCAATAAACATACTTAAACATACTTGTAGTTGTAGGTTCCCTTACTTGTTAGGAGTGTTGAGACGTTAGCTCAACTATAATCACTTTTTTAAGTAGTGTATGTGTATGTTGCAGGTAAAAAGCTGAAGTGCCCGTACTGCGAGCGGCTGTACGGGTACGAGACGAACCTGCGCGCGCACATCCGCCAGCGGCACCAGGGCATCCGCGTGCCGTGCCCGCACTGCTCGCGCACCTTCACGCGCAACAACACCGTGCGCCGCCACATCGCGCGCGAGCACCGCCACCAGGTGCGCCCGCCCACTGCCACTACACTCTAACTATCCCAACACGATTACAATCACAGATGTCACTTTATGACGAAATGCAACTTTTTAATATATTTAAGCGGACTGTAAAGCAAAAAAATACCATACAAAATGCTTGCTTTTGTCCTCTTAAACATTGTCCGATTTTTACGATTTTTGAATTTGTTGTAGATATTATGATGAAAATACAAAGGCATAAAATACATATTCAAAAATCGTGGATATCGGATTAGATTTAGGGGGTGAGAAACGGTTATCGTCCGGAACTAAATTTGTATGGATTATTTTTGACAGCTACGCGATTCAAGCACCGCATCCCAATCCTCTTAAACAGAATTATCATTATTTCCAAAGGAGAAATAATGCTAAGAAAATAAAATCACATTTGATTGCTCAAGCACTTAAACTCTATTGAAGTAACATAATTTTGGCATCTGTTATTTTAATCATCTAAGAAAAAAAACAATATAGACTATAAACGGCGGTACTAGGGTGTCTGTGGAGGCTGGCCGCATTCGCCGCAATAATTAGGTCCCAATGCGAGATGACTTTAAAAGTTTCCTACAGGCATTGTTGTATTCCGGTGTTGGGATAAGAGAACCGGTGAAATTTCTAGCATAGAGGCATTCCATCTTAGTTGTCAGGGTTGGTAACGCATTTGACGTTGTAGGTTTACAGTCTTGAGAATTCAATTGTCTATGGGTCTTAGATTCCACTGACCATCAGGTGGCGTGAGGGATCGTGTACCTTCTTCTTGCCATAAAAAAAGGTTTATACTTATTTCTCGTTTGCTCTTATGAGCTCGAGATTTTAGTGTAACCCAGAACCCTTAGAGCTTTTTAAGACTTGCTGTGCTTTCAAATGCTGTGCTCGTATAATAGTCAAGCCCTAAATGCGAGCTTAAGGCTTTCAGATACTTTCCTAAATCTAAGGTTTTTCTTAGTTTTGTAATTCCTATCTGGTTGAACGTTTTTTTTGTAAAGTAGCTTCGTAGTGTCGGTTGCGACTTGCATTTATTAAAACTCACGCTTTATAAACTCACACGGTACCTCTCTTAGTTAAAATGTACTTTGCCACTTTCCGAGAAATTCAATTGTTTGAATTAAAGATAAAGTCACATTGATAGTGTTTAGTAAAAAGTATAAATTTTATTCAGTGACACTGAATTGAATCATCATACAAATGCGTTTTAGGCAGGGATTATAAAACCGGTTTTATTCAATACCTGTATTTAAAATGACAAATTGTTACCGCTAAAAAAGTAATACCTATATTCGAATTAGAGGTATTATTGTCATTCCGCTTTTGTTTTTATCGCCATGTATACACTATTTACTGTATTAAATACCTGTATTCATTACCGCTATTCATTGCACCTGATAAGTAAGATGTCAGTTGGACTATAATAAATTGTAATTTCAGACTTGTCTAAGGCGTGTCTGAGTTTTTTTGAAATAACGCCAAAAACATTTACAGAAACAAATAAAGGAGTATATTGACACTGACAGGTTTACTGGTTATGGTTTTTATGGGTAAAGTATCAAAAAGAGGTATTGTTCTCAATTGGCTAAACCGATAATATACTTGAATACCGGTATTCGTTATACCGCTAATCAGAGCTTTAGCGAAATACAATTATAACCGGTTATACCTCATTTAAAACCGGTAGTCAGAATACCGGTAACGATCCCTGTTTTTAGGGAAATAAAATATTTCGTTTTCATAATTTTAGATAAGGATCAAAAAATCGATTGTTTGAACACATGATGGCTGTTTTCAGGTGACGCCTCACCTGCCGCAACCGACGCTCCCGAACCACTCGCAGTGAGCGCCCGTCGCAACCGCCGCTACCTCAGGCCCCGGCCACTCGCACGTACAATAAAATACCTCGTCGATGCATATTGTAACCGGTAATCTACCTCAAAAATTGATCTAAGGTTAATTTTAATTGTGCGATAATTGTTACTTAATATTTTTCATGTGCGACTTCAATTGTCGCTCCTAAGGTACCGCGTAGAACTATTTGTACCTTTGCTTCGAATCTTTCTGTTCGAAACCTCGGTTATGTCCGGATGACTGTGAGATGAAGTTACCTTTTATAGACGATTCGTTTTAAACTCTCGGTCGATGGAGCTTGTAATGCTACCTGAGCCAGGGAATCTTACAAATGATGTTGAGACTGATGGTCATAGGCTAAGCGTATGTAAATAATAGGAGAATATTGTATAACGCCTTGGCCTAGGTTGAGACACGCGTTTTTCGGGTTCAATGTGGCAAACTCTGCACTCTACTTACTATTTACATTTTTATACATAGATTCAACAGTTAAACGCTGACTTGGTTTAGTTTCTGCAACACGTCTGTGATAACCACGATAAACTGGCATTTATTTCTCTTCAAGTTTTGCCACATTGTCCTCTCTAAGGGTTATGGAACTGCGTGGAAATGCAAAAGTAGATATATAGCAGTTTTGTACTGTACAGTGAATTTGAACGGTTTTAGTTTTGTACAAAGTACAATTTGCCGATAGTGACATAAGTAGTTAGGAAAAAAAATAAAATCGTGTTAAAAAAAATGCACGTGAGATTCGATGCATGAATGTGTACAACCCATAGTTTCTGTCGTTCGTTCGATCCTGGCAGGTGCCTTGTAACAAAGTGCGGCCAAAATCGGAATAACTGCGCCGTTGGACATATTTGATTGATTTCTGAACGGAAGGAGTCCGTATTGAATGATTGAATTATGTCGGCTCGCCTGTCTATTTCACCAGTCAACTTTCCTTAACAACATTATAACAAGAAATCGTTTGGAAGTTTTGCTCTCGCGTTGTTACATCGCAGCCCGGCCAGCGCGCCTGCACGGGTGTTACTGTTGAGACCAAAATAATTATATGTTTCAAGGGGATGGTGTCGATTTTAACATTCCGTTTATTGTGTTTTTATCGTAGTGCATTTAGGTGAAGGCCACTTACATACACTTTAATATTCCTAGTCATTTCAAGTGCAACCAGTTGAGGTTTTTTAATTATTTAATGATAATTTAGGGGTGCCCGTCGGGTCATTGTATTATATGTTGTGTGGACCCGCCGCCGCCCGTGCTAATACTTGAGAAGTAACGATACTTTCCGCTGCAATACATGCTCTTAGTTTCGTAACTCAGATGGGACAGTGCCAAATATCCTCAATTTAAGTTCGCATCAATTTATTTATTTCATATTATTATTTTACTTTACTAAGTGTGGGTGTAGTGACTGTGTGTTATATTCCTGATATTTAGGAATACGCTGCGCTCATATTTATTATATTTATATTTAGGATACACTATTGAATATATTTATGAAGAGACATGCTTTACGAAGGCTCGGTGATTTTATTTTTAGTAATTCTAGTTTCTGTTAGGTTACCATTGGGAAGACAGCGTTTTAGTTCTCTTTTAATGGTCTCGGGATACTTTTGTTCTCATGGAGTGGTTTAGTCCAGATCGCTGGGTCGGGTCGGCTGTTCGCCATTCACTGTCATTTGACTAAAAGGGATTAGTACTGTCGTTCGTGGCATTTTAATAACATTTAGTATGCGGAAATGGCTGAATGTGCGCCTCGACTCGACCCTTATTTTTTATCTCCGTTTTGATATATTACCTACAATATTTAAAAGTACAATTTTATAAAAATAGACTATCTCTATTTTCTATGCTCATATTGATATTTAAATACAGATTTTTCAAGTATAAGTAACTCAGTTATGATTTGAAAGGTAGAATTGGTTTTGGATAGGTATTTTATCGTGGCAAGAGATCGCAGGCTGTAGCTGTCCTGTCTACCGACAACACACTTTATTATAATCGCAATTATAATAATTATCGCACGGAATGACGTCTTGTCTGTTTGTCTGAGATCTCTTTGTGGGTTTAGGTTGATTCTCATCGTTCTTTTAATCTTTTGTTCTTGGACTGCGCAGATCTGGGGGCGATTTTTGACTTTCGAGCGCTCGAAAGTTTCACTCGAAAACGAAATACGAAATACGAGCGATAGAAAATTTAAAAACGAGTGGTCCTCTCCATTTGTTCTCAATTCTATCATTAGAAAATTCACAGATGTTAATTTTCAGACAAACTTCAAGTTTCTATCATAGACAAAGAACCTTGGCGGAGTAAACGTTTAATTTAATAGTTTTAAATAGTAAACTCTTTTGGTATACAGTAAGTATTAAAAAACACTGAAAGGGCACATAAATAACAAAATCATTGCCATAATAGCAATTTCTAATTAAGTAGTATGTTCATTTATATTTAAAACATGATTTATTTATTTTTATAAAAGAAAAACTTGACCAACTTACAGTTGCTACCAAATCCTTGGCCAAGGTAATTATGAAACCATGGTCAAAGTGAAACTTTTTTTCACATTATAGATATTTTACTAATACTTTTCGGAATAATATTCCATTAAGGGTATACACACAAATGAGTAATAGTCTATACACTACACGGTCAGCTGATGGAACTATAGGCGCCGCCATATTGGCCTCGGCTGTTCTGACGAGCGCCTTTTACTTTATCCCTACTCCGCGGCCGACCGTCACGCGACATGCGACACACAGACCAAAAAAATTGTGGCGATGTAAAATTTCACTTTAAAAATAAAACATACATACATACATTAACTTTAAAACTAATCATGCACATGATAAAAATATACAATACAAGTTGTCGACTTCCTGCGTACAACAAAACACAATATTAAGTCATCCACCAGCTTTCGAGTGAGGGCTTTCAAAAATACGGGATAATGGTTTCATGCGAAAATAATCGGGACATAAATTTTGTGTGGTAATATTTTCTATCAATCGACTTTGATTTCGAGCACTCGAAAGTCAAAAATCGCCTCCCTGACTAAATATTTGAGAGGGTTCTTAATACATTGGGACTCTTCTTTGAGTGCCGAGTCAGCGCTGTGTAGTCCACTGATACCCAGATTTGTTGTGTTGGTTTAACAGTGGAGTCTCGGTAAGCGTTGCTGTGATCCAACAATGAGCCCGTCGTCGTGTCGAACATGACAAACGCGCTCTCGCTTCGGCAAATTATATAATCGAGAGCTTATCGTTACAATTTTTTTTATAACCGTCCCTCGGACTATCATTTGATCTTGATTTACATTTTGAGTTTCAATGATTTGGTGGCATTATTTCGATACATATTTTTTAATATTAAGACGACAAAATTTTGCTAATTCGATTATAAATTGTTAACATTACGTTTTTATTTGATACAAATAATTTGAAAAAAATAAATAAGGAGGATCATAGTTATATTTTTGTCTTTTCGTTTTCTTTATGAATTCAAAATTCATCGTTGTGATTATTTTCTTTTCGACATTAAATGTTTTTTGTGATACATAAAAAAGAGTTGCATTAATGCATCACGTTTTTTTTAGCTTTGGTCGTTTTTCTTTTGTTTTAAGAATGATGGGTTTAGTGGTAAGAGGATGTTGTGACGATGGCTGGAAACACTGGAATGGAGCGTCGAAATCATTATTGGATTCAATTCTTTTCTTAAAAAAATAAGGTACAAATATTAGATTACAAAAAAATAACGTGCGTCAATTTTATAAATAACCGTTTATTTCTAGAAGTATTGAATGTTTTCGTTCAAGTGATGATTGTACAAATTACAGTATACCTACTCTCTGGGATATTGAATAAAACGATTAAATTAAGTTGAATTGTTAAAGCTAATTAGCGGACAAGTTACTAGAGAGTCCCTAACTAGTTGTAATGTTGTATTTGATGTGATAGGTGAAATTCACGTTTAGTCGGTGTATTGCAATTCCCTACTAAGACTGGGCCTGACTCCCCTTTGTGTCTGTAATTCTGTTAGAGTGGCAATGATAGTGCGGAATGCTCGTGGACGCTTGGCCAACGTTTGGCATGCAAGCCAAACGTTTGCTGACCGGAAACGATACATGTGATCGGATCCAAAATGTTACAAATGCTTTCTGCTCAGATGAGGGTGATCAAAATTTATATGAAAATTCCTTGTTGCAACAACTGACAAGCATTGGATCGTCACCCTTAGTATGAGTATGCCATTCGTTGATTTAGGGCATTTTTTAATTTAGGGAATCTGTTACCATTATTTGGAGTATCGATTGGGAAACAGTGGGCATGCGCGAAAAGCTAAAGAACTTAGAATTTTCACTTGGCGCGGACTGAGTTACATCAGTAACTATTCTCCTGGGTAAAACCAGTTTGCTTGTGACATGTTGTCATATTGTTTTAAACTCGGTAGCCATTACTCGGTAGTAGTAAATAAGAGCTGTCGTAACGTCAACGATAACATGCCAAAAGCAATATGGTTTTAACGAGTAGCATAGCCCTCGTGTCTTCGAGTGTGGTTGATAGTTTTCGCCGTGTTCGTTGTTCTTCTATGTTGTTGGAGCCTGATTGTTTTGCTGGATCAAAACTGCCTTTGCATTTTATTTCGCTTATTATACGGCTCCACTATTCTCTATGCTAATTTTACGTTTAATTTAAGTTTATTTTTAATATATCGCGATATGTCGTGATGGTAAAGCCAAAGATTGTTACGGGTAAGGTGACCCTCTGCCGTCACACTGGCCGCACGGCGAATCTACATTCAACTCTGCGGTCTTAAAGAGAAAGATCAAATTTGAATAAAGAACGGATTTAGAGGGAATTGAACGTGGACCGCTGCGCGGCCAGTCTAGTTTGTAAGTTAATCTACCTCGAGAAATATAACATAGTAATAAATAAGCTTCTAAATAGATTTTTATATGCAAACAATATAAATTTAGTGTGTAAGCGTGTTGCGAAACATATGTACAAACAAACTATGCTACCTCAGGATTCAACACTTTAACTTTAAATTCTATAACTATTCATCAGATGTATTTAAAGAGTATTTACACACATAAGATTTCTATACTCAATGCGAGACGATTTAATACATAAATATATGGACTGAACGTTAGTGGAACAAATATTGTTAAAGCTGTTGTAAATAATGCTCATAGGCGTTCAGATCCGAGGCTAGCACAGACGGAATCTCGGTGTCCGTCGTCGTGGCGTCGTCCGACGTTATAGACGCCATTAGACGTCGCATGGCGTCGCCAGGCGGCGGGCCGCTGAGGTGTCGCTCCTAACTATAGGCTAAGTGTTGATAAGGCTAGCTGTAATAATCTCATAGACGTCTACCTCATTGGTTAAGCACAAACATGCCGGGGAGTCGGCCGGTCCCAGCGTAATCTAATTGTACCTTCCTTCACTCTCCGGAGTATAAAACATTTTTATTCGTAATTTTTATTATTATTACTTTTTCCCCAGTTACTTTTTGTGTTACATAGATGTTACTATGTTTTAAGGAGATGAAAAATGAAAAATTATTGTTTGTTAGGTTTCTGCGAATTAAAAAAAAATGTAACAAAATTATATTTTTTGTTTGTTTGTTTTTCCCACTTTTTCCTTCCTCCTTGGTTTTTTTTTTTCACTTTGACAAGTTACACCCGTCCATCGTGTTTAGTATTTATTGTAATAAACTTAAGTACGTTATTTAAGGAATTGACGTTTAAGTGTATTCGTAAAATAGTTGCACTTAACTGAACAGGAATAATTTAAGGAATCATTCGATGTTTTTATATTTTAAGGGTGCACTTACATTGAATCGCTCTCGGGCATACCTCGGGGATTCACCTCTACGAATTTTATAATGAAGGAATATTAATGTTCTGTCGCATTTAATGTAAGTATAAATTAAAATGTTAATGTTATAACGATCACTTTTAAACTCACTAGAATAATCGACACCCATGAACTTGACAATAGAGGTAAGGGTATAAGAATGTGAATCATCGTGCATGAACTAGGGAACCTGGTGGGAAGCTTGTGGTCATGAATCGACTGTTCCAAATCAGTAACCAAAGGAATAATAAGACGCCGTTCAGACACGACGGAAGCGTTGCGGATCTACCGCGTAAATTTTATTTACATTAGCATGTATAATATTGATTCACATCTTATCAAAGCCGCCTGTGCGCTTTTCCAAGTGTTTGTACCGTACGTCTGAACGGAGTCTTGACGATAGAGGCAGCTAACTACAGCAAAATTACACATTAATACATGATGTAAATACAACATTTATATATTAGTACATGTTTGGCGTTAAATGTTAAGTTCGGTGGGTTAAGTCTCGGTGTCTTTAACTATGTTCTTGGTGTCAACTTTGTGTAAGTGTAGGCTACACATAAAGGTATAAAAAAAATGAAAAAAAAACAACGAGCATTCCTTATACAAGAACTAAAGTACAAATTCTGAAGTCTTAAATTAAAAGTTAATGCCAGTACAAATTAATGGTATCGGATTTTATGTAAATGTTGCCAAAAATTGTATTTTTCGGCAAATAAAATATTTAAGTGTAAGTGATGACGATGAGAGTACAAAGGTTCGTTTAGTTCCGCGGCGAGGCGGGGGCTTCGGTTCTGTTCGTTTAGTTCGAGTTTAGTTGGGTCGAGGCGCGTGCGCAGGGCGGGGGAGGGCTAGGATCGATTGTAAGGTATGTACATTTTGTAAACCAGCATGGTTGTAAAACTAAGTAGGATTTTGTATCTTAGCAAGTTAATGCTTAGTAAAAATGCGGTCATCGGTGGTCTATGTCTGTAAAAGGGAAAGTGATTGTCTGTGATTTTTATGCGACTTTTTTACATAAAGGAAAAATAAATCCTTAACAGTAAGAATAGCACTACTTGTGATTTTACATTAGGTATTTATTAGTTGACTTTTCTTTTTGTACTATACGATAGGAATGTAGCTGTGGTGTAGTGGTGGAGCGAGGTGGATGTGCATAACACGTGTCTAGCTGTCTACATAGGTACATACGGGCTAGTGTACGGAATCGGTCGATGTTGGTAATGGTTTGACCACATGCGTTGCGGGTATTGCGTTCGAGTCGCGCGAACTTCTGAAACGTCTCAAGAGGCCGTACGCGAAATTTTTGTGGTTTTGCTTCTTTTTGAGATTTTACACTTAAAATACTGCTTTTCTATAAGTTTCAATGCAGATCATGAAATATTAAGTACGGATCCAATAAATGAGATACATTTTAGATTTGTCGAGTATTATAATGCGAGATTTAGGTTACTTTAAAACATTACATATTGCAAAAAAAAATAAAAAAATTAAGGTACTGTATTGATTTTGAACTGAACTTTATTACTGTTGTTTTAATTTAATGAACAAGTGTTTTAAGTAGTCGAAATCAAAAACAATGTTTTGCCCATTTTGTATAAAACTACCAAGTTAATCATTTTATACACAAAAAAAATATATCAAGGTGGTAAAAAGTAATTCATACATTTTGTAGGCAACTTTTACAGCAATTAATTGTACTTTTTTCATACCTTTTAGACGTCAAAACGATTCGTAAATATGCGATATTCTAAACCTCTTACAGCAGAATTCACAAAGCAGTCGCTGGTTTCAGGTCGATTAATCAATATAAAATAATAAAAACAAAAAAGTAGCTCATACATTCGTTGAAGATTGAAATCATCTTTCGTGTTGCGTATTAAAATTTGTAGAAGTAAAGTATTTCAACAGTAAAATCACGGTTGTAAAATCAGGTAAATCGGCGAAATCGGCAAAATTTCGTATACGGCCTCTTAAGAGGATTGTGAGGCTGAAAAAACAAAGAAAAAATGTAAAACTAGTTTTTCAGATTCAAAAATCATAGTAATGGGATGAGTAAAGGGATGAGTAAGGGGATGAGTTTCGTTACCGCCCGGAGCTAAATTTATATGGAGGATACGCGATTTAAGCGTCGCCTCACAATCCTCGTAATTCCATGAAAATGTAATGCAAAAGCGGGAAATGTAAGCACGCGCGGCTCGTTTTTCTAATTAGCGAAATGATTTATTGAATGATTGTATCAGTAATAAGTTTAAATGGGTGTAGCGAATTTTTTAGTGTTTTAATGCGTTTGCGGTTTGCGTTGTGTTATGGTGAGCGTATTGAGTACGTGGTGTTATGTTTGCTTAGTAAGCGTTCGGATACACGTACCGGGTTTTAGTATTGAATAGTCCGTAAATGTCCAATGCTTGACTGAAGTCTGCTCCTTGCGCCCGCTCGCGGCGCACATTGTTTGTCGGTGTTCTACGTATAAGCGTGTATTCGAACAAATTAAACTAAGTGTATGTAATCCTGTGGGATCGATGCAGGTTAATATAATTATATTTGTCCACAAACACTACGGTACAAAGTAAAATAGAGGCCCATGGCCGACACATCACGAACCTACAACCTGAATTTAGATAATAGTTATTATATGGAAGAAAAATTTGATCCACTGTGGAATTCTTAATAAAAAATTGTTGCTAAAATATGTAGTTGTTTGTTTTTTATATGCGTTTTTATTTAAACCTTTACTAACCTTAATAAACTGCATTTATTAAGGCATCTTTTGAACACTGTAAAACCATATCTCTTGATTTGTTATGGCATTGTTTTTAACTCGGGTGCCATTACTGACAAGTATATAAGAGCTATCAAAACGTTGACTATACGGAAACATGTCAAAGGCGATATGGTTTTATCCAGCAGAATAGAGGCCCAGTACAGTGGTAGGTAAATCTGATTTTATTTTAGAACCTATCTGCGCCTTGAGTTCCGTAATGACATTACCATCTTATACGTACATTTCTGCTCAAAAGTTACCTGTGGCACCTTTCTCTCTCTTAATTTAAGAGTGTGCGATAGTGAGTGTGAGATAGTCCCCATGTAACTCAATACACTTGGTCCATTGCTTTTCTAGCATTTCGATTCCCTCCGTATAGTACGATTTCTCTAACCCTTCAAAATACGCGTTGCTTTCTGCGATAATTTCTTCGTTGGAACCAAATCTTTTCCCACCAAGCCATTTCTTCGAGATTGGGAAAGGAAAATAGTCGCAGGGGGCCATATCTGTAGAATAAGGCGGATGCGGGAGCAATTCGTAAAGCAACTCGTGGATTATAGCCATAGCAACTGCACAAGTGTGGACCCGTGCGTTGTCTTGGTGAAAAATGTTTTTTTTTTCGCTAAATGGGGTCGTCTTTCCATTAAAACTTCATGAAATCGTTGTAACAAGTTGGCATAATATTCGTCATTCATCGTTTTAACTTTCTGAAGGTAATCAACATATATTACACTACGAGCATCGTAGAAGACAGTAGCCATAACTTTATTCGCCGATAAAACTGCTTTGGCCTTCTTTGGTTTAGGTTCACCTGAAGCAATCCATTATTTTCACTGCTCCTCGGTTTCTGGTGTATGATGAATTGATGATGAATCCAGGTTTCGTCAACAGTTATGAAAAGACGCAAGAAGTCCTTTTCATTATACTTAAACTTCGCCAAACATGCCTCTGACATACCTCAGTCACCGCGTTTTTGGACCACTGTGAGCAATCGCGGCATCCAACGGGCGGAGAGCTTCTTCATATCCAAATAAGTGATAAGGATATTACGAACCCGTTCGTCTGAAATGCTTACAATATCAGCTATCTCACGGACCTTTACTCTTCGGTCGTTCAATACGATGTCATGGATTTTGATGATCATCTCTGGTGTAGTGACCTCAATTGGGCGTCGTACGGCCACAACAGAAATCCGTAAACCACTTGTGGATCATTTTAATCGATGGAGCAGAGTTCCCGTAATATTTCGTCACTACTTTGAAAAAAACCTCGTGTCTCATATTTCGTGATGAACAATTTTAAACATAAACATTAAGAAAAATAAGTTTAAAATCGCAGGTTTTTTTAAAGTACCTAGTGACTATTTGTAAAAAAAAAATTGTAGTCGTAATGTTTTTTTTCGCAGAAAATAATGTTTAATCAGAACAGGAAACTCACTTTTCTCAATTTGCAAACACCAAAGTGATTATTTCTTTTTCAGAGCTGTCAAAAAAACAAGCCCTGCGAACTGGCTGAAAATATACGATTTGCCTCCAAAAAGGCATTTGGCATATACAAATTGACATTAATGAATGTGAAAAAATACCTTTAATATGATTTTTACCAGACTTCTTTCTCTGCCCTCATACCAAAGAAGGCGCCTAACTACATAGTAATAGAATAAGCATTTTTAAATTGAATGTAATTACTAATAGACTATGGAATGCTTCGACTACTACATTGCAGTTAACCGTTTCCTTTGCTATTAACCCAATTATTAAATATTAATTAATGAGTAACCAAAAAAAACAAAAAGCCATCCAAATTTTGGGCACAGATCTGTGACAAGACAGACGGTCACGGCAGAAATGCGTGTCTTTCGCTCGCCCACAGTGTGCCAACAGGCAGTTCAAGTTTCGCTAGTTTTTAATCGCCACGCTACAAATAAAGTGACTAAAGTTTTTTTACCCTACGGAAGGAACTACAATTTTTTTTTACAATGTAGGTTATGTATTGATGACTGTGGCGTTCAAAAGGTTAATAATAAATATCTGCCTAATAATATAACATGCGACATGAACGCATGATCGACGAATTACTTATTACAATTTGGCAGGCGTCGGTTTATTTCGGTTCGGTTGGTTGGTTCGGTTTTTGGCCTATTTTGCTTCGCTTCTAGTTTGTAATCACAAAATAACTTACTAAATAGGATATTTAAATCATAGTTTAAATAGCAACCTGTGGTTTAATCTAAATAAAACGATACACGATCGATTTTCAGTTATTAATTGAGAAAACTACGAACAAAAACCCGATCTGTGACTTTATTGAACTTTGAATAACTACCTATAAATAAATAAATAAATATCACGGGACAATGTCACACAAATTGACCTTGTCTCAAACTAAGCTCTAGGCTTGTACTATGGGTACTAGACAACGATAAACATACTTAGATAGAAAAATAAATGCTCATCACACAAATATCTGCCCTTACCGGGATTTGAACCCGGGACCGCTGGCTTCGGAGGCAGGGTCACTCCCAACTAGGCCAACGTGTCGTCGTGTCTATATTGCTAATGACATGTACCTAAGTTATGACAGTAATGGCGCCCGAGTTAAAAACAACGATAACATGTCGAAGGCAGTAAGGTTTTATCTAGTGGAATAGAGGACCTTAAATATTGATAAATACGATATATTGTAACGAAGTTGTTACTGCCTTCTTTATGCGTTCCTGGCCACTTTTACATTTTGTTTAAATTCTATCCAAATTCAAAATTATTCCTGATGTATTTGATGCGATCGAGAAATTCATTCGTTAAAAAAAATCGATAAGCATCAGACACGGGTCCCGTGTTTTGGTGTCTCATTTTATTTTATTTTATTATTTATTTAGTTATGTATGTATGTATGTATTTATTTAGTTATCGTTCTGTAAATCTTTTTACTATCAAAAGTATAATATTATATAGTATGTACACATAATATTTAAAGAAAGCGATTTATTTAATACCAACTACAGTAGGTATCTTGAGTAATAGTAGGAGTCTCCGAGATACTTACCAGTAGGGGAAGTATGTACAAAATGACATATAGTTTTGTTTTTGTATTATAACTTTTAATTGGTAGTTCACTGCACAGCCATAGCTTACATTAATCATCTTTGGTCCTTAATCTAGCCAACCTAATAAACATTTTCAGTAAAAAATCAACAGAATAAAAAATAAAACATATTTAACTGAGATCAGTCATAATCCATTTTGTCCATATGCTTCGGACAAAATGACATATTGCTCATGGACAAAATGACATACAAATAAAGGGTACACAATTATTGGCATAATTCGCAAATAAAACGCTTAGTTCTTCTTGGAACATCGGCACAGGAAGCATGAGCCCAAAGCGAACATTGTAAGCACCGCAACCAGTCTTCTCCGGGCTTAGATCTTGAATCATGAGAAACGGTAGGAAAAGCTTCTTCCTCGTCTTTGTCTTCGAACAATTTTTTGGTAGCTTTGCGTTTTCTCTTTGCTGGGGGTGCTTTGCGTTCATTTTTGAATTTTACTTCCAACATGAGTTGCTTGGGGAACACCAAATGTTTTTGAAGCCAATAACCAGCCCATTTTCTTATCACGAATTGCCTCGGTAGCTTTTTCCATTGACTCCGTGCTCCAAGACTGGCGATCAGTTTTTCGTTGATAATTACGTGGCATTTTGCTACCTGAAAAAATATATACATATAATAAAAAAGCTATGGACAAGTTGGACAAAATGACATACCTATGCCATTTTGTCCGTTATGCATGTATGTTGTATTGTCCGTACAGCGTTTTAAAACAATAAAATTTGAAAATAAATACACACAGAGCACTTTTCCTAAAAATAACTTATTTATTATAATGATAAATGTTTAAGGAATGAAATAAATGCTAAGTTAATAGGTACAATAACAAAAAACTTACCATTCTAACAAAAACTTTGTCGGTATGAAAAAAACTCGCAACGTGTGAATACCTGTCTTCGGCCATGACACCCAGACGAATGAAAGTGATGCGTTCAAAATATGGCAGGTTATAGAAAACCAATATGGCCGCGATGTGACACTGTCAGTTTCGTGTTAAAGTCCGCCAAATTCAAAATAGACCGCCTGTGTCATTTTGTACATATATGTCATTTTGTACGTACTTCCCCTACCGTCAAAATCTGATGTTTTTTTAAATTAAAAATATGTATTACAAACTGAGTCTAATCAAAAGCTGCCTTTTGTACCTACTCACTCGTAGCTGTGTTTTTGATAGAAAACGGCGGATACGGCCAAACCCTATATTTAAACCGCGGACAGATAGCCTTACTTCGGATTAAAATTTGTCACATTTTGTACGGGCAAATGTCAAATTTCAACCCGAAGTAAGCCTTATCTATCCGCGGTTTGAATATAGGGTTCGGCCGTAAGACGCATAAGAGTAGTTGGTACTGTTGGTAGTGACTCTGCGGTGTATGAAGCACTTGTAGAGCTTCGGGTTAGATTCCCGGTAGGGGCAAATATTAGTGTAATGAGGGCGAGTGTTAGTATTGAGGCATGTATTTCTCTATAAGCACATAGGTAAGTATACAACGTGTTACAAAATAATCCGTAAAAAAGAAATT
Source organism: Acleris holmiana (assembly GCA_949316455.1). NCBI lineage: Eukaryota > Metazoa > Arthropoda > Insecta > Lepidoptera > Tortricidae > Acleris > Acleris holmiana. Next base: position 21,153,294 of record OX438763.1, on the reverse strand, counting down.
ACGAAAGTAGTGTCAACCCTAGTATACTGTATACCTAAGATACTGAACTGACATTATTTTTTTGACACTACTTTTGTAATTTCTTTTTTACGGATTATTTGTAACACGTTGTATTTAACGTTGTCTAGTAAGTACCCAAAGGTCGAATAAGAGCAAGCTTAGAACTTAGTTTGAAATTAGGTCAATTTGTCTGAGATTGTCCCAGATATTTTTTTATTATTAAGCCGTTTATCGCAATTCCCTCGGGAACTGTGTAATTTTGTAGAATAAAAATCAAAGTCCTTGTAGTAACTATCAATTGGAAGGGAATCTACCCTCGACCCTTGCAATTATCTAATACCTATCATTTATATTCGTGCAACCACCTATTTACGGGGTACGGGTAAACATAAGAACAGAAGAAGTAAGACATTTATATTATTGTCATGGACACTGACATGTTGAAGAGTGTAAGTTCACTTACGACAATCTGGTGTATTCAATCTAAATCGCATGCTAACATTTGTTGTAAGGCGTGACCAAACCGGATTGTCCTGACTGGGTACATAAACTAATTACCGTTTAATGTCAACTCTGAGTAACGATCGCCTGACATTTTTGCCAAGTGTGACATTTAAGACACTGAGATGTTAGTAGGTATGAAAAAAACCGGGTGTCCACTCAACTCCGTTAAAGCATAAACGTTTTAACTCGGCGGCGATTACTGTCAAGTAAATCTATTGAAACGTTGACAGTATGGAAACACGTCAAAAACAATATAGTTTTACTGTGCAGACAGCCTTAAAAAGCGTAATAGATATTTTAATTACGATTTGTTGAAAAATAAAACCTTAGTAAATCCTGACCAAGTAACCCAGAATACAAAATAGATAGAAATAGAAGATAAAATTTGGCATATTTCATCATCTTCTATTGGAATTGCAAACTTATAACAATCATAAGTAAGGGGGTTAGGGTGCAAATTTTCGAAATTCTACACCATGTTAAGATTATGTCGTCTATATAATTATATTAGTTAGTCTACCTAAACATAAAGGGTGGAAAGTACGAAAACTGTATTCAAAGATTTTGTAAAATTTGCTTGTCTCACCAGCTAAAAATTCAACACCTGTTATTTCATTCTACTAAGTTTTGTTTCTTATAAAAGAAAACATGGATGAAAGGTTCTCCAGAGCCCATTTTTTTCCATCCTGTATATTATTTGTACCGCCATATACCTAGTTCCCAGTGACACTCGCGACATATATACGACGAATCAAACGACACCTCACTTGTTGAAATCGGCCAATGCATCCAGCGTCTATGAGGAAACAAAGAATACATACATACACCTTCCTTCGGCAGTTTGTGTAAAAATAACCAACGAAACAAAGCTGGAGGTTACAAACAAAACTTCGATCGATAAGATATGCCCGTTAACATTTATATGTTCTGCAGTAAAATGTCACAGGTGTCGGAAATCTCCTTTATTAAAAAGATTACAGAATCATCACGGCTAAATAGCAGGTCAATGTTGCAAATGAACACTTTCGTAAATTATGTACAGTCAAGTTTAAAAGTATGTATACACTTTAGTACCTTGTCACTTTAATCGCTTGGATAATTTCATATGGCAGTTTAAACATGACGTTAAATAGACAAGCTACTAAAGTGAATACATACTTTTGAACTCGACTGTACGTGAAGTCTCTGCGATTAGTGGGTTGTATGATATGTGTTACAGGTGACCAAAATAATGCAGTAGATAGATATAATATATACTTAAATATAATCTGTGTCAATTTAATTTTGCAAAGATGTAAACAGATTAGTACTGTTTGACACATAACCTCAAATATTCATCCAGGGTGTTATTAATAGTTAATTAATCTTAAACTTAATATAAAAGTGATGGACAATATAAATTATTGCCGAAGACCTCACATGATCTTTAAAACAAACAATCTTTACAAAAGTAGACATGGATACAAAACAATTATCTGTCAACTATGATGAAACTGAAAATATTTTACACCCCCTGAAATAAATAAATAATTTATTAGGATTGTCCTCAGTCACGCACACACTTACAAATACACACACACACACACACACACACACACACACACACACACACACACACACACACACACACACACACACACAAACACACACACAAACAAACACGATCGCACGTACGCAATTGTAAAAAGAAATGTTTTCCTTGTTTAAAGTTATTAATTGTTACTTAACTTACATTTACTGTTAGGATCCTAGTTAAAAACAAAATAAAATTGTGACACTCGGAAGACTGCCGATGGTTATAGCACAGGACTCATCTCCTATTACAAGCATTGGCCACACCTAATAAATTATTCAAATTGCTCGGTTAATATGTTTAAAACAGTAAGTTGCCAAATTATGTACCTACATTATTATATTTACCACACGTTTCGCTTACCCTAGCATTTAAGCACAAGCTATTATAGCATGTATAGCTTAAGTTAATCATCCGTTTTTATGTACCAATGTTCCTGAAATAAAGTTGAATTTGAATTTGAAACGTACGTTATTATAGAGTAAATAAAAATAAATAAATAAATATAAATATCACAGGACAATATCACACAAATTGACCTTGTCCCAAACTAAGCTTGTAACATGGGTACTATACAACGGTAAAAGTACATCCAAGATTCAGGAACAAATACTCGCACTCATCACACAAATATGGGTCATACACAGATTTAGGTTACCGTCTTTCCTGTGGACACACCGAAAGTTAACGTTTTTAAGGCCTAATTTTCTGGCTAAACCCATTCCCGCAAAAACGCCGTCAGGACTGCTTTAAAACATAAAGAATATAATATTATGCGATGATTAGATTTAACTAATCACTATTAACAGAAGCCTAATTGATTGTTTCTTTTTCAAAGCTGTCAAAAAAAATAAGCCCACAAGCTTATAACTATTGACCACAGGAGAGACAACTTTTGTTTTTAAGAGTGTGTATGACCCACATCTGCCCTTACCGGGATTTGAACCCAAGACCGCTGGCTTCGGAAGCAGGGTCACTCCCAACTAATAGGCTAACGTGTCAACATCATAATGGAAAATAGGTTCGTTTGGTTTTGTTCACATCTTTGCCAATTTCAGGTAGGCCAAGGTAAACTTAGTTAATTTGCTTAAAAAGGTACAATAAATGATCTAAATCAACTATTGGCATAAAAGAAACTGCGATAAAACAAACCAGCAGCTAAACTAATATTTAAACACAAAAAATATCCTGTACAATTAATCAGAGGTGGGTTGGTGCGTTCGGCCTATTTCAAGAACGACAAGTGACCGATATCGATGACGCCTATCAGGATACGAGTATATAAACTGAGGCTCGGAGGCTGCAGGCATCATTCAGTGAATCTACTCAACCAACAATGGCAGCTAAGGTAACTATTACAATATTATAATACGTAGGTACATACATTGTTATTAATAAATATGTTAGGTTATCGCACTTAAGAAGCATAACAAAGTGAAAACCATAAGTAAAGCCCCTCTTACATGTAGTTGTGTACAAAATTAATATAGAACTTAATGAAAGAACTTAAAGAATGTCGAAAGGACTATAAAGATACTACATACAACTGGTCTTTTACCCATAAACTTGTATGGTCAACATTTTTCTTGATCTTATTTGTGTAAGCAGAAAGCAACTTACTGTAAATATATGCTTAAATTTGTTTGTTCCCACTATACTATAATAACAATACGAATATGTTTTATTAAAACACAATAGAGCCATGATAATGAATTGAAAGAGTCTACTTGTTTTAAATTCAGCGCACAAATCCTAAAGAATGTCAATGGCAGTATTCAAAGTGCTGGTTACTTTTAAAAATAGTTTTTTATTAGTCAGTTCACTTAGTGAATCATATTCTTGCAAACATGTACCTACTTATACTTTATTGAAGGCAGTGAATTATCACGAAACCATGATTGTAGAGCTAAAAAGTCGTAATTTTAAATACGTATTAAATTACATCTAAAAGTGCACTTACACGGGCAATTATAATCCGTGTGTTAGGATGGTGCCTGTGACAGCCGTATTTCGTAATTCTAATCACTAACTGTACTCGCATGCAAGGTATTTATAAATAGGTGATTAATAATTTAAACTACTGAACGCGGCGTCACTAGGTGTGTACCAAAATCGTATTTATGAAAAGTTAAAGAAACAGGTGTAATATATTTAAATGGGTGTCTCAGCCGCCATCCTGCAGCGCACAGATTATAATTGCCCGTCATCATTAGTTGTCAATCTTACTTTTGGTCAAGAAGTTTATATATGACACTTTATAGCCTTAAAGTTATGTAGTGCTTCAACAGTTTATAATTTGAATGTATAGGTACTTACTTGACAAACTCCTTTAATTGCAAATTCCGAGTTATGCAGTATTAAAAAAAAAAAAAACAAAATGGTTAATTTTCATTATTCTAATTGACATTAACACCTCAAAATTACAGAATCACATCAGCAAATGGCCGTCTAAAATTTTTCAATCCGTTTTCAGTTTGTCGTAGTGCTCGCGATGGTGTGCGCCGCGCAGGCGTCGGTGGTGCCGCTGGCGCGCGCAGACGACTACTCGAGCTTCGCGTACGACGTGGCCGACCCCAACACCGGCGACTACAAGAGCCAGGTGGAGACGCGCTCCGGCGGCGTCGTGCAGGGCCAGTACTCGCTGCTGGACTCCGACGGCACAAAGCGCACCGTCGACTACGCTGCTGATGACGTCAACGGGTTTAACGCCGTCGTGCGCAAAGACCCCGTTTATGCCGCCGCTCCCGTTGTCGCTGCCGCTCCCGTCGTCGCCGCCGCACCTGCCGTAGTTGCCGCGCGTACCGTTGCCGCCCCCGCCGTTTACTCTTCTCCCGTCGCCTACTCCTCCCCAGTCGCCTACTCCGCTGCCCCCTATGCCTATTCCGCAGGCCCTGTCGCCTACTCCGCCGGTCCTGTTGCCTACTCTGCCGGTGTCGCCAGCCCTTACTTCGCTTCTCCCTACGGATACTACTAAATAGATTTACTGCGTTCAACCATTTCTCCGGATACTAAGTCACTTGTTGTAAATACTTGTATTTATGTAAAATAAATAGTGAAACTACCTAAAAAAATGCTTTGTTCATATTTTATCTAACGCAAAACTTAGCACTTAGAAGCATACATAATTCGATTATTGCTCCGAATGATTCACGATACACCTATAACTATAGCGGAATCGTAAATAAAAAATGTTAAGATATCGAGAAAGTTATTATTTAGTTAAGGTTTCATAATAATAATATATTACTGACTCCCAGATTCTAATGAAGTCCCAGTTAAGGTCTAATTGCAAATCGTCTGTACAGACTACTTTCAACCAATTTTATTCCTAAGCGACTGTACACTATGTCAACGGGACGTAAACCAAATAGTCCAAAATAGCCCAAAATCAAATTGGTTGACTGTACATCTAGCTTCTATTCAAGTGGAGTAAAACGATATTTCCTAGTGTCCGTATTGACAACGTTTTAATAACTCTAAATTTATTTACTTGACATTAATGGCAGCCGAGTTAAAAACAATACAAAAACACGTCAAAGGCAATATCGTTTTAACCCAGTAGAAGACCACCGGTGACTTTTGGGGAGGGAAGATAGCCGATTGAAAGTTGCCCGGCTTTTACTTTTGATTTATTCTGTTTACTCTATACACTTGACATTGGCGAAGTTACTGCGGAATATCGCGGTGGACCGCCATTAATTAAAAAAAAAAACCAGTAGAATAAGGGCTCACAGTATCTCAATCAAAATTGCACAGTATAAGCCCAGACGTCAATGTCTGTGAAAGTATATTACAGAATTAGGTACCTATACCATAGAATATGAAAAAGCCCATCACAAATTTGATAAACGCCTTGATTTTTTGTAAATAAAGCTAATAAAGAAAATAAAACTTTAGTCTACCTCAATCTCAAATATTGCCGTGCCCGTGTATTATAGTATTTAGTAGGTATAGCTGTATCATGTGTTTACAATATAAAAATATGAATATGAAAATACATACAACATATTTTTATTATGTCCATAACGAGTTTGTGAGCCTAAAAGCTTAAACTATTTACTTTAAAGAGTGAAGAGACGTCACGTGTGGTGTGGCTTATAAAGGAAAAGCTGTTACCTGCGACTGTCCACGTAGAAAAACAAAATAAAACCTATGTTACTCAGCGATAAGATAGCTTTCTAAAAGAAATAATGTTTGAAATCGGTCCAGTTTTTCTGACTTTATTCGAATGTTATGTACAAGACCACAAAAAAAAATCAACAACATACAGTCGAATTGAGAACCTCCCCCTTATTGAAAGTCTGTTAAAAATACAAATCTTTCCTCTTTATAATATTAGCAACTGTTGCCCGCGAATCCACACGCGTAGAATAATTATTAAACATAGCCTATGTCACTCAGTGATAATACGAGTATGTTTATTTTTTTTAAGGTTAGAGATTTTTTTTAATCTGATTTTGAGTTACAAACATATAAAAAATACATTTTTTTCCTCTTTATAATATTAGTGTAGATATATTGTGCACAAAGAGAAAAGCAGCATTGGAATTTATAAGGTTTCTAATATTTCGTACATATAAGACGAAGGCCCGGACTGGGTATTTTAATCGATATACAAGATGGCAGAATTTAAAAAGGTTATTTCATTGAACAAGCACGAACTCACTTTACATGTAGGTACATACCTAAAATTAATAATAATAAATGACAAAAGTCGATGATTCCGATTTTAATTTAATTTTACTTAATTTTACTTTGCGCTACGGGTAGGTAGGTAGGTTTAGGCTTTTGCAGACAAACATACAAACAGATACCAAAACTAAAAATGGTTGAAACGTGCATGTGTTCTCATTCTGATGCCCTCATAGTGAATTTGAGTTCATATCTGTGGGCCGAGCACGCTGCCACGAGTCAATTTTTGACATAAGTAGGGTCGGGACTAATTCTTTTTTTCCATATTCCAACGTAAGTATAAAAAACTAAGGTTTAAAATAAAAGTGTGTTTTGTGTGATTTGAGTCAGTTCATTTCATTAATAATTTCATAATAATATTTGACACTAGTTCCCGCTTGAGGTCATTTGACACTAAGTAACTAAGGCAGCGTGCTCGGCCCACTGTAATACAGATTTCTTTCCCTTTTGTCTACTTTGCCCCCACGAAAGTCGTTAAGCGAAAAAACTATCATGCTGTTCCTATATTATTTTGTACGATCTTGCCAATTTTATTAAAATCTTTAAAGTTAAGCTGTGAAAATACATCTGACTATAAGCATTTTCTATTATTAACAAAATAGTAAAACTGAATGTGATTTCTTGTGCCAAAATTATTCCTCACGATTCGATTGATTTCTGAGCAAACTCGTACGAGGAGCTAGGTCACACTTAAGAACTTTTAATTACTTATGCGTTTGTAATAAAATAGGTAACTCATTACTTCATCGAATTTCACTTTATCGAATTTAATTTCATCGAACGCTATTTTCTGCTGAACCATAATGTTTTCAGGGTATCTTAAACATTTATTACGTAGGTTAACTTATGTTAGATGTTTAAGATATCCTAAAAACATTATGGTCTTAAGAGAAAATAACGTTTAATGAAATGAAATTCGATGAAAAGACACATTCGATGAAAGATGTTTCGGTGCAATGATAGACACCTAATAAAGTATATTAGTGGACCCAGTCCAAACTAAACTAGGGTTCAACCGCATAAACAGAATGAAATTCACCCCTAAAAAGTTTCATCGACTAACAGTTTTTTTGTTATTTAAACAAAAGACATACATAGGGCTCTTAGGCCCATGGTCATTGGTAATCTCCAAATTACAATCTTAAAGAGTAATAATGTTAAGTGTTACATTTGTATTTTCACTGGTTCATCTTCCTAAAATGAAAGACTGAACGTAATAATGGGAACCTTTGTTTGGTTACTCGGAATTATAACAAAGCTTTATAAATTCTGACTATCTATATATTCTCCCACTAGGTACGTATGGTAAGGTGGTCTTAGAGAAAATAATTTATAATCGAATGTGTCTAGGTGTTACAAATAAGTTTGTTTCTTGGTAGGCAAATACAAAAGCAATTAATCATAGCAAAGCAAGTTGCGATTGAATTGAAATATATTATCGATCTAATCAAATGTGCTACACTTACGCAAGTAGTTTCCCTTAAAGGAAACACAGTCGGAACCATTCCACCGTGTGGGATTCAAGGTGAAGCCATACACTATGCCATTTCTATATCACCGATAATCTACAAAGACTTACCATGACTCAGCAACCTACAGCATATTTAAATACACCGCCCTCGTAGGTATCAACTGCTGTCTTTCTCCTTTATATGACAAGATTGATGGCTTAGGACATATTTAGTTGTTATGCCATTTGAAATTGTAAACATTGTGCGGTTCAAGATCTGTGCTAGTAACGTGTTGTAAATAAAACGTAGGTGTTGAAGTATAACAGTTTATTTCGAATACATACTTGTATGTACAGAGTCGTTTAAATTATTTACATTCAACGAATGGAACACGTCGTGGTTTATTTCTAATGGGCCTTGAGGCCTTATTTACCAGTGGGCAACGGGAGCGGAGTAAGCCACTGGGGAAGCGTAGGCGCCGTAAGTGTAAGGGGAGCCGTAGTATGAGCCAGAGTACACTGAAGGAGCGGCGTAAGTGCGAGCGTAGACTGGAGCGGACGCGGCGTAGACGGCGGGAGCGGCGACAGCGCGGGTGGCTACTACGGGAGCGCTGGCAGCGTATACAGACGGCGCGGCAACAGTGCGGGAAGAAACTACCGTGGAAGAGTACGATGGGGCGGCAGCGGAGTAGGTGACGGGAGAGGCGACAGAGTAGGTAGCGGGCGCGGCAACAGAGTAGGTAGTGGGAGCACCGACCGAGTAGGTAGCGGGAGCAGCGACTGAGTAGGTAGCGGGAGCGGCGACTGAGTAGCTAGCGGGAGCGACGGCGGAGTACACAGCGGGAGCGGCAACGGTACGCGCGGCAACTACGGCTGGTGCGGCGGCGATGACGGGAGCGGCAGCGACGACGGGAGCGGCGGCATATACGGGGTCTTTGCGCACGACGGCGTTAAACCCGTTGACGTCATCAGCAGCGTAGTCGACGGTGCGCTTTGTGCCGTCGGAGTCCAGCAGCGAGTACTGGCCCTGCACGACGCCGCCGGAGCGCGTCTCCACCTGGCTCTTGTAGTCGCCGGTGTTGGGGTCGGCCACGTCGTACGCGAAGCTCGAGTAGTCGTCTGCGCGCGCCAGCGGCACCACCGACGCCTGCGCGGCGCACACCATCGCGAGTACTACGACAAACTGAAAAACAAAAGGTAAGTTTTAGTTTTGATTTTTCGTAAGGGCAGTCGGGGTAAGTGCGTCTACGGAGTTAATCGGGGCAAGTGTGTCAAACCATCCTTATTTCTTTTAAAAGTTGTATAGTACTTGAAATTCGCGTCATTAGGTACTCTACCCCTCTTGAACAAATATCCATCTTGGTTAGTTGGTTGTCGCATTTGCTTCCTTGAAGCACTTGCTCTAAGTGACAATATAGATAGGTGTTAAATGTTGAGAATGTTAGGATTTTTTAATTGAGAAAAGTTGTTTCCAAAGCATTTGAAATTGGCTGAGGTGCTAAAAATATACTACATCATTCGTTGTTAAATCAGAGGATCACATCTGTATCTTTAGTTTGAGATAAAAAAAATGTTATTGAACGGCACAAACTATTTTTTAATGTTTTTAAAGCCTTTGTCCGTCTGTGTTAGTCTATGTATTGTCATTAGTAAATTCTCAACAAATAAAACCATTTTACATGAAGCTGTTTAGCTATTTAAAAAAAAAAAACACAAGCTATATAACTCCTGAATACTTAATAATTTTGCTAAAAAGCCGCGTAAAAATTGCTGCTTAGCTTTTAAACGTTTAAAGCGAGTTTGACGGCTAAGTTTTTGATTGGAGGTTTTGAATTTTGTCACTCCATTTTTAGTTTATGTATCACTTGAAAGAAGATTTTTTAAAAAAACGTTTTTATATATCGCAAAGATATTGAAATATTTGAATAACCAAGAAAAACTATAGATGTAGTTATGTTGAAAAGACTAAACAAATGCACTTCTCTACGACA